>OX463233.1:151782379-151784879 GCA_949820135.1 Sylvilagus floridanus
GCCCTACCCTAGTCTAGCCCTAGTCTAGCCCTAGCCCTAGCCCTAGGCCAAACCCTAGCCCTAACCCTAGCACTAACCCTAACCCTAACACTAACCCTAACCCTAGTCCTAACCCTAACCCTAGCCCTAGCCCTAGCCCTAGCCCTAACCCTAACCCTAACCCTAGCACTAGCCCTAGCCCTAGTCTAGCCCTAGCCCTAGCCCTAGGCCTAGCCCAAGCCCTAGCCCTAACCCTAACCCTAACCTAACCCTAGCCCTAGCCCTAACACTAACCCTAATGCTAGCCCTAGCCCTAGCCCTAGCCCTAACCCTCACCCTAACCCTGACCCTCGCCCTAGCCCTAGCCCTATCCCTAGCTCTAGCCCTAACTCTAACACTAACCCTATCCTTAACCCTAACCCTAACCCTAGCCCTAACCCTAACCCTAGCCCTAGACCTAGCCCTAGCCCTAACCCTAACCCTAACCCTAACCCTAGCCCTAGCCTTAGCCCTAGTCCTTGCCCTAGGCCTAGCCCTAGCCATAAACCTAACCCTAACCCTATCCCTAGCCCTAGACCTAACCATAGCCTTATCCCTAACCCTAACCCTAGCCCTAGCCCTAGCCCTAACCCTAGCCCTAACCCTAACCCTAACACTAACCCTAACCCTAGTCCTAAACCTAACCCTAGCCCTAGCCCTAGCACTAGCCCTAGCCCTAACCCTAACCCTAGCCCTAACCATAGCCCTAGCCCTAATTCTAACCCTAACCCTAACCCTAGCCCCATCCCTAACCCTAGCCCTAGCCCTAACCCTAACCCTAACCCTATCCCTAGCCCTAGCCCTAGCCCTAGACCTAACCCTAAACCTAGCCCTAGCCGTAGCCCTAGCCCTAGCCCTAACCCTAGCCCTAGCCCTAACCCTATCCCTAAACGTAACCCTAGCCCTAGCCCTAGCCCTAGCCCTAACCCTAACCCTAACCCTAAACCTAGCCCTAGCCCTAGCCCTAGCCCTAGGCCTAACCCTAAACCTAGCCCTAGCCCTAGCCCTAGCCCTAGCCCTAGACCTAACACTAACCCTAACCCTCGCCCTAGCCCTAGCCCTATCCCTAGCCCTAACCCTAAACCTAACCCTAGCCGTAAACCAAGCCCTTGGCCTAGCCCTAGGCCTAACCCTAACCCTAACCCTAGCCCTGGCCCTACCCTAGTCCTTGCCCTAGCCCTAGCCCTAGCCCTAACCCTAACCCTTACACTAACCCTAACCCTGGCGCTAACCCTAAACTTAGCCCTAGCCCTAGCCCTAGCCCTAGCCCTAGACCTAACCCTAACCCTAACCCTAACCCTAACCCTAACCCTAGCCCTAACCATAGCCCTAGCCCTAACCCTAACCCTTACACTAACCCTAACCCTGGCGCTAACCCTAAACTTAGCCCTAGCCCTAGCCCTAGCCCTAGCCCTAGCCCTAACCCTAACCCTAACCCTAACCCTAGCACTAGCCCTAGCCCTAGTCTAGCCCTAGCCCTAGCCCTAGCCCTAGCCCTAATCCTAACCCTAACCCTAGCCCTATCCCTAACCCTAGCCCTAGCCCTAACCCTATCCCTAAACGTAACCCTAGCCCTAGCCCTAGCAATAGCCCTAGCCCTAACCCTAACCCTAGCACTAGCCCTAGCCCTAGCCCTAGTCTAGCCCTAGCCCTAGCCCTAATCCTAACCCTAACCCTAACCCTAGCCCTATCCCTAACCCTAGCCCTAGCCCTAACCCTAGACCTAACACTAAACCTAACACTAACACTAACCCTAGCCCTAAACCTAACCCTAGCCCTAGCTCTAGCCCTAGCCCTAGCCCTAGCCCTAACCCAAACCCTAACCCTAGACCTAGCCCTAGTCCTAGCCCTAATCCTAAACCTAACCCTAACCCTAGCAATATCCCTAACCCTAACCCTAGCCCTAACCCTAACCCTAACCCTAACCCTAGCCCTATCCCTAGCCCTAGCCCTAACCCAAACCTAGCCCTAGCCGTAGCCCTAGCCCTAGCCCTAACCCTATCCCTAAACCTAACCCTAGCCCTAGCCCTAGCCCTAGTCCTAACCCTAACCCTAACCCTAAACCTAGCCCTAGCCCTAGCCCTAGCCCTAGCCCTAACCCTAACCCTAGCCATAGCCCTAGCCCTAGCCCTAGCCCTAACCCTAGCCCTCAACCTAATCCTAGCCCTAGCCCTAGCCCTAGCCCTAGCCCTAACCCTAACACTAACCCTAACCCTAACCCAAGCGCTTGTCCTAGCCCTAGCCCTAACCCTAACCCTAACCCTAGCCCTGGCCCTACCCTAGTCCTAGCCCTAGCCCTAGCCCTAACCCTAACCCTAACCCTAGCACTAGCCCTACCCCTAGTCTATCCCTAGCCCTAGCCCTAGCCCTAGCCCTAACCCTAACCCTAGCCCTAGCCCTAGCCCTAACACTAACCCTAACCCTAGTCTAGCCCTAGCACTAGCCCTAACCCTAAACCTAGCCCTAGCCCTAGCCCTAGCCC
>OX463233.1:151787379-151789879 GCA_949820135.1 Sylvilagus floridanus
CTAGACATAGCCATAACCCTAACCCTAACCCTAACCCTAGCCCTAGACCTAACACTAGCCCTATCCCTAACCCTAACCCTAGCCCTAGCCCTAGTCCTAGCCCTAGCCCTAGCCCTCGCCCTAGCACTAAGCCTAACCATAACCCTAGCCCTAGCCCTAACCATAACACTAACCTTAGCCCTAACCCTAGTCCTTGCCCTAGCCCTAGCCCTAGCCCTAGCCCTAACCCTAACCATAACCCTAACCATAGATCTAGCCCTAGCCCTTGCCCTAGCCTTAGCCCTAAGCCTAACCCTAACCCTAGCCCTAGCCCTAACCCTAACCCTAACCTTAGCCCTAACCCAAGTCCTTGCCCTAGCCCGAGCCCTAGCCCTAACCCTAACCCTAACCCTAACCCTAACCCTAGGCCTAACCCTAACACTAGCCCTAGACCTAACCCTAACCCTAAACCTAACCCTAGCCTTAGCCCTATCCCTAGTCTAGCCTTAGCCCTAGCCCTAGCCCTAGCCCTAGCCCTAATCCTAACCCTAGCCTAACCCTAACCCTAGCCCTAGCCCTAACCCTAACCCTAGCTCTAGCCCTAGCCCTAGTCTAGCCCTAGCTCTAGCCCTAGCCCTAGGCCTAACCCAAACCCTAAGCCTAAACCTAACCCTAGCCCTAGCCCTAACCCTAGCACTAGCCCTAACCCCAACCCTAATGCTACACATAGCCCTAGACCTAGCCATAGCCCTAGCCCTAACCCTAGCCCTAACCCTAACCCTAACACTAACCCTAACCCTAGTCCTAACCCTAACCATAGCCCTAACCCTAGCCCTAGCCCTAACCCTAACCCTAACCCTAGCACTAGCCCTAGCCCTAGTCTAGCCCTAGACCTAGCCCTAGGCCTAGGCCTAGCCTTAGCCCTAACCCTAACCCTAACCTAACCCTAGCTCTAGCCCTAACCCTAACCCTAAAGCTAGCCCTAGCCCTAGCCTTAGCCCTAACCCTCACCCTAACCCTGACCCTAGTCCTAGCCCTAGCCCTATCCCTAGCTCTAGCCCTAACACTAACACTAACCCTATCCTTAACCCTAACCCTAACCCTAGCCCTAACCCTAACCCTAGCCCTAGACCTAGCCTAGCCCTAACCCTAACCCTAACCCTAGCCCTAGCCCTTGCCCTAGTCATTGCCCTAGGCCTAGCCCTAGCCATAAACCTAACCCTAACCCTAACCCTAGACGTAGCCCTAAACCTAGCCCTAAACCTAACCCTAACACTAACCCTAACCCTAGCCCTAAACCTAACCCTAACCCTAGCCCTAGCCCTAGCCCTAACCCTAACCCTAACCCTAGCCCTAGCCCTAGCCCTAGCCCTAATCCTAACCCTAACCCTAACCCTAGCCCCATCCCTAACCCTAGCCCTAGCCCTAACCCTAACCCTAACCCTAGCCCTAGCCCTATCCCTAGGCCTAACCCTAAACCTAGACCTAGCCGTAGCCCTAGACCTAGCCCTAACCCTAGCCATAGCCCTAACCCTATCCCTAAACGTAACCCTAGCCCTAGCCCTAGCCCTAACTCTAACCCTAACCCTAAACATAGCCCTAGCCCTAGCCCTAGCCCTAGCCCTAGCCCTAAACCTAGCCCTAGCCCTAGCCCTAGCCCTAGCCCTAGCCCTAACACTAATCCTAACCCTAGCCCTAGCCCTAGCACTAGCCCTAACCCTAAACCTAGCCCTAGCCCTAGCCCTAGCCCTAATCCTAACCCTAACACTAACCATAGCCCTATACCTAACCCTAGACCTAGCCCTAACCCTAACCCAAACCCTATAACTAAACCTAACCATAACCCTAGCCCTAGCCCTAGCCCTAGCCCTAGACCTAACCCTAGCCCTAACCCTATCCCTAAACGTAACCCTAGCCCTAGCCCGAGCCCTAGCCCTAACCCTAACCCTAACCCTAACCCTAACCCTAGCACTAGCCCTAGCCCTAGTCTAGCCCTAGCCCTAGACCTAGCCCTAGCCCTAGCCCTAATCCTAAACCTAACCCTAACCCTAGCGCTATCCCTAACCCTAGCCCTAGCCCTAACCCTAACCCAAACCCTAGCCCTAGCCCTAGCCCTAGCCCTAACCCTAAACCTAGCCCTAGCCCTAGCCCTAGCCCTAATCCTAACCCTAACACTAACCATAGCCCTATACCTAACACTAGTCCTACCCCTAACCCTAACCCAAACACTATACCTAAACCTAACCCTAGCCCTAGCCCTAGCCCTAGCCCTAGCCCTAGAACTAACCCTAGCCCTAGCCCTAACGCTATACCTAAACCTAACCCTAGCCCTAGCCCTAACCCTAAACCTAACCCTAAACCTAGCCCTATCCCTAGCCCTAGCCCTAGCCCTAACCCTAACCCAAACCCTAGCCCTAGTCCTAGCCCTATCACTAGCCATAACCCTAACCCTAACCCTAGCCCTAACCCAAGCCCTTGGCCTAGCCCAGCCCTAACCCTAACCCTAACCCTAACCCTAACC
>OX463233.1:151794879-151797379 GCA_949820135.1 Sylvilagus floridanus
CTAGCCCTAGCCCTAGACCTAACCCTAACCCTAACCCTAACCCTAGCCCTAGACCTAACACTAGCCCTATCCCTAACCCTAACCCTAGCCCTAGCCCTAGCCCTAGCCCTAGCACTAGCCCTAGCCCTAAGCCTAACCCTAACCCTAGCCCTAGCCCTAACCCTAACCCTAACCTTAGCCCTAACCCTAGTCCTTGCCCAAGCCCTAGCCCTAGCCCTAGCCCTAACCCTAACCCTAACCCTAGCCCTAGACCTAGCCCTAGCCCTAGCCCTAGCCCGAAGCCTAACCCTAACCCAAGCCCTAGCCCTAACCCTAACCCTAACCTTAGCCCTAACCCAATTCCTTGCCCTAGCCCTAGCCCTAGCCCTAACCCTAACCCTAACCCTAACCCTAACCCTAGCCCTAACCCTAACACTAGCCCTAGACCTAACCCTAACACTAAACCTAACCCTAGCCTTAGCCCTATACCTAGTCTAGCCCTAGCCCTAGCCCTAGCCCTAGCCCTAATCCTAATCCTAGCCCTAACCCGAACCCTAGCCCTAGCCCTAACCCTAACCCTAGCCCTAGCCCTAGCACTAGTCTAGCCCTAGCTCTAGCCCTAGCCCTAGGCCTAACCCTAACCCTAGCCCTAGCCCTAGCCCTAGCCCTAACCCTAACCCTAGCACTAGCCCTAGCCCTAGTCTAGCCCTAGCCCTAGCCCTAGCACTAGCCCTAGCCCTAGCCCTAACCCTTACCCTAACCTAACCCTAGCCCTAGTCCTAACCCTAACCCTAAAGCTAGACCTAGCCCTAGCCATAGCCCTAACGCTCACCCTAACCCTGACCCTAGCCCTAGCCCTAGCCCTATCCCTAGAGCTAGCCCTAACACTAACACTAACCCTATCCTTAACCCTAACCCTAACCCTAGCCCTAACCCTAACCCTAGCCCTAGACCTAGCCCTAGCCCTAACCCTAACCCTAAGCCTAACCCTAGACCTAGACCTAGCCCTAGTCCTTGCCCTACGCCTAGCCCTAGCCATAAACCTAACCCTAACCCTAACCCTAGCCCTAGACCAAACCCTAGCCTTATCACTAACCCTAACCCTAGCCCTAGCCCTAGCCCTAACCCTAGCCCTAACCTTAACCCTAACACTAACCCTAACCCTAGCCCTAAACCTAACCCTAGCCCTAGCCTTAGCCCTAGCCCTAACCCTAACCGTAACCCTAAACCTAGCCCTAGCCTTAGCCCTAGCCCTAGCCCTAACCCTAACCCTAGCCCTAGCCCTAGCCCTAGCCCTAGCCCTAGCCCTAGCCCTAACACTAACCCTAACCCTAGCCCTAGCCCTAGCCCTATCCCTAGCCCTAACCCTAACCCTAACCCTAGCCGTAACCCAAGCCCTTGGCCTAGCCCTAGCACTAACCCTAACCCTAACCCTAGCCATGGCCCTACCCTAGTCCTAGCCCTAGCCCTAGCCCTAGCCCTAACCCTAACCCTTGCACTATCCCTAAAACTAGCACTAACCCTAAACTTAGCCCTAGCCCTAGTCCTAGCCCTAGCCCTAACCCTAACCCTAACCCTAGCACTAGCCCTAGCCCTAGTCTAGCCCTAGCCCTGGCCCTAGCCCTAGCCCTAGCCCTAACCCTAAACCTAGCCATAGCCCTAGCCCTAGCCCTAACCCTAGCCCTAGACCTAATCCTAACCCTAGCCCTAACCCTAACCCTAGCCCTAGCCCTAACCCTAACCCTAACCCTAGCAATAGCACTAGTCTAGCCTTAGTCCTAGCCCTAGCCCTAGCCCTAACCCTAAACCTAACCCTAGCCCTAGCCCTAACCCTAGCACTAGCACTAACCCTAACCCTAGCCCTAGCCCTAACCCTAACCCTAACCCTAACCCTAGCAATAGCACTAGTCTAGCCCTATCCCTAGCCCTAGCCCTAGCAGTAACCCTAACCCTAACCCTAAACTTAACACTAGCCCTAGCCCTAGCCCTAAAGCTAGCTCTAGCCCTAACCCTAACCCTAACCCTAACCCTAACCCTAGCCCTAGCCCTAACCCTGCCCTAGCCCTAGCCCTAACCCTAACCATAACCTAACCCTAGCCCTAGCCCTAACCCTAACCCTAATGCTAGCCCTAGCCGTAGCCCTAGCCCTAACCCTCAACCTAACCCTAACCCTAGCCATACCCCTAGCCCTATCCCTAGCTCTAGCTCTAACCCTAACACTAACCCTATCCTTAACCCTAACCCTAACCCAAGCCCTAACCCTAGCCCTAGCCCTAAACCTAGCCCTAGCCGTAGCCTTAGCCCTAGCCCTAACCCTAGCCATAGCCCTAACCCTATCCCTAACCCTAACCCTAGCCCTAGCCCTAGCCCTAGCCCTAACCCTAACTCTAAACCTAAACCTAGCCCTAGCCCTAGCCCTAGCCCTAATCCTAGCCCTAGCCCTAGCCCTAGCCCTAACCCAAAACCTAGCCCTAGCCCTAGCCCTAGCCCTAGCCCTAAACCTAACCCTAGCCCTAGCCCT
>OX463233.1:151804879-151807379 GCA_949820135.1 Sylvilagus floridanus
TAGCCCTAGCCATAACCCTAACCCTAGCCCTAAACCTAAGCCTAGCCCTAGCCCTAACCCTAGCCCTAATCCTAACCCTAACCCTAAACCTAACGCTAAACATAGCCCTAGCCCTAGACCTAGCCCTAGCCCTAGCCCTAGCCCTAACCCTAACCTTAACCCTAACCCTTGCCTTAGCCCTAACCCTAACCCTGATGCTAGCCCTAGCCATAGCCCTAACCCTAACCCTAACCCTAATCCTAGCCATAGCCCTAGACCTAGCCCTAGCCCTAGCACTAACCTTAACCCTAACCATAACACTAATCCAAGCACTAACCCTAGCCCTAGTCTAGCCCAAGCCCTAACCGTAGCCCTAACCCTAACCCTAGCCTTAGCCCTAGCACTATATCTAGCCCTAAACCTAGCCCTAGCCCTAGCCCTAGCCTTAGCCCTAGCCCTAGCCCTAACCCTAACCCTAACTATAACCCTAACCCTACCCCTAACCCGAACCCTAAACCTACCCTAGCCCTAGCCCTAGCCCTAGCCCTAACCCTAACCCTAACCCTCGCCCTAGCCCTAGCCCTAGCCTTAGCCCTAACCCTAACCCTAACACTAACCCTAGCCCTAACACTAACCCTAGCCCTTCCCGTAACCCTAACCCTAACCCTAACCCTAGACCTAGTCCTAGCCCTAGCCCTAGACCTAACCCTAACCCTAAGCCTAACCCTAACCCTAACCCTAGCCCTAACCCTAACCCTAGAGCTAGCCGTAGCACTAGCACTAACCCTAACACTAACCCTAACCCTAGCCCTAGCCCTAGCCCTAGTCTACCCCTAGCCCTAGCCCTAGCCCTAGCCCTAACCTTAAACCTAACCATAAACCTAACCCTAGCCATAACCCTAACCCTAGCACTAGCCCTAACCCTAACCCTAACCCTAACCCTAGCCCTAGACGTAGACCTAGCCCTAGCCCTAAACCTTGCCCTAAACCTAACCCTAACACTAACCCTAAACCTAACCCTAAAACTAACCCTAGCCCTAGCCCTAGCCCTAACACTAGCCCTAGCACTAACCCTAACCCTAACCCTAACCCTAGCCCTAGCCCAGGCCCTAGCCCTAGCCATAGCCCTAGCCCTAACCCTAGCCCTAACCCTAATCCTAGCCCTAGCCCTAGCCCTAGCCCTAGCCCTAACCATAACCCTAACCTTAACCATATCCCTAACCCTAACCCTAGCCCTTGCCCTAGCCCTAGCCCTAGCACTAACCCTAACCCTAACCCTAGCCCTAGCCCTAGCCCTAGCCCTCGCCCTAACCGTAACCCTAACCCTAACCCTAGCCCTAGACTTAACCCTAGCTCTAGCCCTAACTCTAACCCTAACCCTAACCCTAGCCCTAGCCATAGCCCTAGCCCTAGCCCTAACCCTAGCCCTAAGCCTAACCCTAACCCTAACCCTAGTCCTAACCCGAACCCTAGCCCTAGCCCTAGCCCTAGCACTAACCCTAACCATATCCCTAACCCTAGCCCTAGCCCTAGCCCTAGTCTAGCCCTAGCCCTAGCCATAACCCTAAACCTAACCATAAACCTAACCCTAGCCCAAGCCCTAGCCCTAACCCTAGCACTAGCCCTAACCCTAACCCTACCCCTAGCCCTAGACCTAGACATAGCCCTAGCCCTAACCCTGAACCTAACACTAACCCTAACACTAATCCTAACTCTAGCCCTAAACCTAACCCTAGCCCTAGCCCTAGACCTAGCCCTAGCCCTAACCATAACCATAACCCTAGGCCTAGCCTTAGCCCTAGTCTAGCCATAGCACTAGACATACCCCTAACCCTAAACCTAACACTAAACCTAACCCTAGCCCTAGCCCTAAACCTAGCCCTAGCCCTAACCCTAACCCTAACCCTAACCCTAGCCCTATACCTAACCCTAGCCCAAGCCCTAGCCCTAGAACTAACCCTAACCCTAACCCTAACCCTAGCCCTAGCCCTAGCCCTAACCCTAACACTAATGCTGGCCCTAGCCCTAGCCCTAACCCTCACCCTAACCCTAAACCTAGCCCTAGCCCTAGCCCTAAACCTAGCCCTAGCCCTACCCTAACCCTAATGCTGGCCCTAGCCCTAGCCCTAACCCTCACCCTAACCCTAACCCTAGCCCTAGCCCTAGCCCTAGCCCTAGCCCTAGGCCTAACACTAACCCTAAGCCTAACCCTAGCCCTAGCCCTAGTCTAGCCCTAGCCCTAGCCCTAGCCCTAGCCCTAACCCTAACCCTAACCATAAACCTAACCCTAGCCCTAGCCCTAACCCTAGCACTAGCCCTAACCCTAACCCTAACCCTAAATCTGGCCCTAGACCTAGACCTAGCCCTAGCCCTAACCCTAGCCCTAAACCTAACCCTAACACTAACCCTAACCCTAACCCTAAACCTAACCCTAGCCCTAGACCTAGCCCTAACCCTTGGCCTAGCCCTAACCCTAACCCTAACCCTAACCCTAGCCTTGACCTTGCCCTAGCCCTAGCCC
>OX463233.1:151814879-151817379 GCA_949820135.1 Sylvilagus floridanus
ACCCTAAACCTACCCTAGCCCTAGCCCTAGCCTTAGCCCTAATCCTAACCCTAACCCTAACCCTCGCCCTAGCCCTAGGCCTAGCCTTAGCCCTAACCCTAACCCTAAACCTAACCCTAGCCCTAAACTTAACCCTAGCCCTAGCCCTAACCCTAACCCTAACCCTAACCCTAGCCCTAGCCCTAGCCCTAGCCCTAGCCCTAGACCTAACCCTAACCCTAAGCCTAACCTTAACCCTAACCCTAGCCCTAACCCTAACCCTAGACCTAGCCCTAGCCCTAGCACTAACCCTAACCCTTACCCTAACCCTAACCCTAGACCTAGCCCTAGCCCTAGCCCTAGTCTAGCCCTAGCCCTAGCCCTTGCCTTAGCCCTAACCCTAAACCTAACCATAAACCTCACCCTAGCCCTAGCCCTAACCCTAGCACTAGCCCTAACCCCAACCCTAACCCTAACCCTAACCCTAGACCTAGACCTAGCCCTAGCCCTAAACCTTGCCCTAAACCTAACCCTAACACTAACCCTAAACCTAACCCTAAACCTAACCCTAGCCCTAGCCCTAGCCCTTGCCTTAGCCCTAACCCTAACCCTAACCCTAACCCTAACCCTAGGCCTAGACCTAGCCCTAGCCCTAGCCCTAGCCCTAGCCCTAACCCTAACCCTAACCCTAACACTAGCCCTAGCCCTAGACCTAGCCCTAGCCCTAAACATAACCCTAACCCTAACCGTATCCTTAACCCTAACCCTAGCCCTAGCTAGCCCTAGCCCTAGCACTAACCCTAACCCTAACCCTAACCCTAGCCCTAGCCCTAGCCCTCGCCCTAACCCTAACCCTAACCCTAACCCTAGCCCTAGCCTTAACCCTAGCTCTAGCCCTAACTCTAACTCTAACCCTAACCCTAGCCCTAGCCCTAGCCCTAGCCCTAGCCCTAGTCATAACCCTAACCCTAACCATAAACCTAACCCTAGCCCTAGCCCTAGCCCTAACCCTAGCACTAGACCTAACCCTAACCCTAACCCTACCCCTAGCCCTAGACCTAGACATAGCCCTAGCCCTAACCAAAACCTAACCCTAACCCTAACACTAACCCTAACTCTAGCCCTAAACCTAACCCTAGCCCTAGCCCTAGACCTAGCCCTAGCCCTAACCATAACCCTAACCCTAGCCCTAGCCTTAGCCCTAGCCTAGCCATAGCCCTAGACCTAGCCCTAACCCTAACACTAACCCTAACCCTAAACCTAACCCTAGCCCTAGCCCTAGCCCTAACCCTAGCCCTAGCCCTAAACCTAGCCCTAGCACTAACCCTAACCCTAATGCTGGCCCTAGCCCTAGCCCTAACCCTCACCCTTACCCTAACCCTAGTCCTAGCCCTAGCCTTAGCCCTAGCCCTAACACTAACCCTAAGCCTAACCCTAGCCCTAGCCCTAGTCTAGCCCTAGCCCTAGCCCTAGCCCTAACCCTAAACCTAACCCTAACCGTAAACCTAACCCTAGCCCTAGCCCTAACCCTAGCACTAGCCCTAACCCTAACCCTAACCCTAAATCTGGCCCTAGACCTAGACCTAGCCCTAGCCCTAACCCTAGCCCTAAACCTAACCCTAACACTAACCCTAACCCTAACCCTAAACCTAACCCTAGCCCTAGACCTAGCCCTAACCCTAGGCCTAGCCCTAACCCTAACCCTAACCCTAGCCCTAGACCTAGCCCTAGCCCTAGCCCTAGCCCTAGCCCTAGCCCTAGCCCTAGCCCTAACCCTAACCTTAACCCTAACCCTAGCCCTAGCCTTAACCCTAACCCTGATGCTAGCCCTTGCCCTAGCCCTAACCCTAACCTTAACCCTAATCCTAGCCCTAGCCCTAGCCCTAGCACTAACCCTAACCCTAACCCTTACACTAACCCTAACCCTAGCGCTAACCCTAAACTTAGCCCTTGCCCTAGCCCTAGCCCTAACCCTAACCCTAACCCTAACCCTAACCCTAGCACTAGCCCTAGCCCAAAAAATAACCATAACCCTAAACCTGGCTCTAACCCTAACCCTAACCCTAACCCTAACCCTAGCCCTAGCCCTAGCACTAGACCTAGCCCTAATCCTAGCCCTAGACCTAGCCATAGCCCTAGCCTTAGCACTAGCCCTAGCCCTAACCCTAACCCTAACTATTACCCTAACCCTAACACTAGCTCTAAACCTAACCCTAGCCCTAGCCCTAACCCTAACCCTAAACCTAGCCCTAACCGTAGCCCTAGCCATAGCCCTTACCCTAATCCTAAACCTAGCCCTAACCCTAGCCCTAACACTAGCCCTAGCCCTAGCCATAGCCCTAACCCTACCCGTAACCCTAACCCTAACCCTAGCCCTAGCCCTAACCCTAACCCTAGCCCTAACCCTAACCCTAGCCCTAGCCTTAACCCTAACCCTAACACTATCCCTAGCCCTAGCCTAGCCCTAGCTTTAGCCATAGCCCTAGCCGAACGCTAACCCTAACCCTAGCCCTAGCCCTAG
>OX463233.1:151837379-151842379 GCA_949820135.1 Sylvilagus floridanus
CCTAGCCCTAGCCCTAACCCTAACCCTAAACCAAGCCCTAGCCCTAGCCCTAGCCCTAGCCCTAACCCTAACCATAACCCTAACCCTAGCCCTAGCCCTAGCCCTAGCCTTAACCCTAACCCTAACCCTAGCCCTAACCCAAGCCCTTGGCCTAGCCCTAGCCCTAACCCTAACCCAAATCCTAGCCCTGGCCCTACCCTAGTCCTAGACCTAGCCCTAGCCCTAGCCCTAGCCCTAGCCCTAGCCCTAGCCCTATCCCTAGCCCTAGCCCTAACAATAAACCTAACCCTAGACCTAGCCCTAGCCCTAGCCCTAGCCCTAAAACTAACCCTAACACTAACCGTAGCACTAGCCCTAGCCCTAGTATAGCCCTAGCCCTAGCCCTAGCCCTAGCCCTAGCCCTAACCCTAACCCTAACCCTAACCCTAACCCTAGCCCTAGCCCTAGCCCTAACCCTAACCCTAACCCTAGCCCTAGCCCTAGCCCTAGCCCTAAACCTAAACCTAGCCCTAGCCCTAGCCCTAGCCCTAGCCCTAACCCTAGCCCTAGCCCTAACCCTAAACCTAACCCTAGCCCTAGCCCTAGCCCTAGCCCTAACCCTAACCCTCACCCTAGCCCTAGCCCTAGCCCAAGCACTAGCCCTACCCTAAACCTAACCCTAGCCCTAACCCAAGCCCTTGGCCTAGCCCTAGCCCTAACCCTAACCCTAACCCTAGCACTGGCCCTACCCTAGTCCTAAACCTAACCCTAGCCCTAGCCCTAACCCTAACCTAACCCTAAACCTAGCCCTAGCCCTAGCCCTAGCCCTAACCCTAACCCTAACCCTAGCCCTAGACCTAGCCCTAGCCCTAGCCCTAACCCTAACCCTAAGCCTAGTCCTAGCCCTAGCCCTACCACTAGCCCTAACCCTAAACCTAACCCTAGCCCTAACCCAAGCCCTTGGCCTAGTCCTAGCCCTAACACTAACCCTAAACCTAGCCCTGGCCCTACCCTAGTCCTAGACCTAGCCCTAGCTCTAGCCCTAACCATAACCCTAACCCTTACTCTAACACTAACACTAGCGCTAACCCTAAACTTAGCCCTAGCACTAGCCCTAGCCCTAACCCTAACCCTAACCATAGCCCTAGCCCTAACCCTAGCCCTAGCCCAAGCCCTAGCCCTATCCCTAGCCTTAACACTAGCCCTAGACCTAGCCCTAGCCCTAGCCATAACCCTAACCCTAACCCTAATCCTAGCACTAGCCCTAGCCCTAGTCTGGCCCTAACCATAGCCCTAGCCCTAACCCTAACGCTAAACCTAACCCTAGCCCTAGCCCTAGCCCTAGCCCTAGCCCTAGCCCTAACCCTAACCCTAACCTAACCCTAGCACTAGCCCTAGCCCTAGTCTAGCCCTAACCCTAGCCCTAACCCAAGCCCTTGGCCTAGCCCTAGCCCTAACCCTAACCCTAACCCTAGCCCTGGCCCTACTCTAGTCCTAGACCTAGCCCTAGCCCTAGACCTAACCCTAACCCTAACCCTTACTCTAACCCTAACACTAGCGCTAACCCTAAACTTAGCCCTAGCCCTAGCCCTAGCCCTAACCCTAACCCTAACCATAGCCCTATCCCTAACATCTAGCCCTAGCCCAAGCCCTAGCCCTATCCCTAGCCCTAACCCTTGCCCTAGCCCTAGCCATAACCCTAACCCTAACCCTAACCCTAGCACTAGCCCTAGCCCTAGTCTAGCCCTAACCCTAGCCCTAGCCCTAACCCTAACCCTAACCCTAACCCTAGCCCTAGCCCTAGCCCTAGCCCTAGCCCTGACCCTAACCCTAACCTAACCCTAGCACTAGCCCTAGCCCTAGTCTAGCCCCAACCCTAGCCCTAGCACTAACACTAACCCTAACCCTAACCCTAGCCCTAGACCAAGACCAAGACCTAGCCCTAGCCCTAGCCCTAGCCCTAACCCTAACCCTAACCTAACCCTAGGCCTAGCCCTAACCCTAACCCTAATGCTAGACCTAGCCATAGCCCTAGCCCTAACCCTCACCCTAACCCGAATCCTAGCCCTAGCCATAGCCCTATCCCTAGCTCTAGCCCTAACCCTAACACTAACCCTATCCCTAACCCTAACCCTAACCCTAGCCCTAGACCTAGACATAGCCCTAGCTCTAACCCTAAACCTAACCCTAGCCCTAACACTAACCCTAACCCTAACACTACCCTAGCCATAAACCTAACCCTAGCCCTAGCCCTGGCCCTAGCCCTAGCCATAGCCCTAGCTTAGCCCTAACCCTAACACTAACCCTAGCCCTAGCCCTAGCCCTAGCCCTAGCCCTAACCCTAACCGTAACCCTAGCCCTAACCCAAGCCCTTGGCTTAGCCCTAGCCCTAGCCCAAAGCCTAACCCTAACCCTAACCCTAGACCTAACCCTAAGTTAGCCCTAACCAATGCCCTTGGCCTAGCCCTAGCCCTAGCCCTAACCCTAACCCTAACACTAATCCTAACCCTAACACTAGCCCTAGCCCTAACCCTGACCCTAGCCCTAGCCCTAGCCCTAGCCTTAGCCCTAACCTAGCCCTAACCCTAACCCTAACCCTAACCCTAACCATAGACCTAACCCTAAACCTAGCCCTAACCGTAGCCCTAGCCGTAGCCCTAACCCTAACCCTAACACTAACCCTAGCCCTAGACCAAGCCCTAGCCCTAGCCCTAGCCCTAATCCTCACCCTAACCCTAGCCCTATCCCTAACCCTAGCCCTAGCCCTAACCCTAACCCTAACCCTAAACCTAGCCCTAGCCCTAACCCTGACACTAGCCCTAGCCCTAGCCCTAGCCTAAGCCCTACCCTAGCCCTAACCCTAGCCCTAGCCCTAACCCTAACCCTAAACCAAGCCCTAGCCCTAGCCCTAGCCCTAGCCCTAACCCTAACCATAACCCTAACCCTAGCCCTAGCCCTAGCCCTAGCCTTAACCCTAACCCTAACCCTAGCCCTAACCCAAGCCCTTGGCCTAGCCCTAGCCCTAACCCTAACCCAAATCCTAACCCTGGCCCTACCCTAGTCCTAGACCTAGCCCTAGCCCTAGCCCTAGCCCTAGCCCTAGCCCTATCCCTAGCCCTAGCCCTAACAATAAACCTAACCCTAGACCTAGCCCTAGCCCTAGCCCTAGCCCTAAAACTAACGCTAACACTAACCGTAGCACTAGCCCTAGCCCTAGTATAGCCCTAGCCCTAGCCCTAGCCCTAGCCCTAGCCCTAACCCTAACCCTAACCCTAACCCTAACCCTAACCCTAACCCTAGCCCTAGCCCTAACCCTAACCCTAACCCTAGCCCTAGCCCTAGCCCTAGCCCTAAACCTAAACCTAGCCCTAGCCCTAGCCCTAGCCCTAGCCCTAACCCTAGCCCTAGCCCTAACCCTAACCCTAACCCTAGCCCTAGCCCTAGCCCTAGCCCTAACCCTAACCCTCACCCTAGCCCTAGCCCTAGCCCAAGCACTAGCCCTACCCTAAACCTAACCCTAGCCCTAACCCAATCCCTTGGACTAGCCCTAGCCCTAAACCTAAACCTAACCCTAGCACTGGCCCTACCCTAGTCCTAAACCTAGCCCTAGCCCTAGCCCTAGCCCTAACCCTAACCTAACCCTAAACCTAGCCCTAGCCCTAGCCCTAGCCCTAACCCTAACCCTAACCCTAGCCCTAGACCTAGCCCTAGCCCTAGCCCTAACCCTAACCCTAAGCCTAGCCCTAGCCCTAGCCCTACCACTAGCCCTAACCCTAAACCTAACCCTAGCCCTAACCCAAGCCCTTGGCCTCGTCCTAGCCCTAACACTAACCCTAAACCTAGCCCTGGCCCTACCCTAGTCCTAGACCTAGCCCTAGCCCTACCCCTAACCATAACCCTAACCCTTACTCTAACCCTAACACTAGCGCTAACCCTAAACTTAGCCCTAGCACTAGCCCTAGCCCTAACCCTAACCCTAACCATAGCAGTAGCCCTAACCCTAGCCCTAGCCCAAGCCCTAGCCCTATCCCTAGCCTTAACACTAGCCCTAGACCTAGCCCTAGCCCTAGCCATAACCCTAACCCTAACCCTAATCCTAGCACTAGCCCTAGCCCTAGTCTGGCCCTAACCATAGCCCTAGCCCTAACCCTAACGCAAAACCTAACCCTAGCCCTAGCCCTAGCCCTAGCCCTAGCCCTAGCCCTAGCCCTAGCCCTAACCCTAACCCTAACCTAACCCTAGCACTAGCCCTAGCCCTAGTCTAGCCCTAACCCTAGCCCTAACCCAAGCCCTTGGCCTAGCCCTAGCCCTAACCCTAACCCTAACCCTAGCCCTGGCCCTACTCTAGTCCTAGACCTAGCCCTAGCCCTAGACCTAACCCTAACCCTAACCCTTACTCTAACCCTAACACTAGCGCTAACCCTAAACTTAGCCCTAGCCCTAGCCCTAGCCCTAACCCTAACCCTAACCATAGCCCTATCCCTAACATCTAGCCCTAGCCCAAGCCCTAGCCCTATCCCTAGCCCTAACCCTTGCCCTAGCCCTAGCCATAACCCTAACCCTAACCCTAACCCTAGCACTAGCCCTAGCCCTAGTCTAGCCCTAACCCTAGCCCTAGCCCTAACCCTAACCCTAACCCTAACCCTAGCCCTAGCCCTAGCCCTAGCCCTAGCCATAGCCCTAGCTTAGCCCTAACCCTAACCCTAACCCTAGCCCTAGCCCTAGCCCTAGCCCTAGCCCTAACCCTAACCGTAACCCTAGCCCTAACCCAAGCCCTTGGCCTAGCCCTAGCCCTAGCCCAAACCCTAACCCTAACCCTAACCCTAGACCTAACCCTAAGTTAGCCCTAAACAATACCCTTGGCCTAGCCCTAGCCCTAACCCTAACCCTAACACTAAACCTAACCCTAACACTAGCCCTAGCCCTAACCCTGACCCTAGCCCTAGCCCTAGCCCTAGCCTTAGCCCTACCCTAAACCTAACCCTAACATTAACCCTAACCCTAACCCTAACCCTAACCCT
>OX463233.1:151847379-151852379 GCA_949820135.1 Sylvilagus floridanus
GCCCTAGCCCTAGCCCTAGCACTAGCCATAACCCTAACCCAAACCCTAGCCCTAACCCAAGCCCTTGGCCTAGCCCAGCCCTAATCCTAACCCTAACCCTAGCCCTGTCCCGACCCTAGTCCTAGACCTAGCACTAGCACTAGCCCTAGCCCTAACACTAACCCTTACACTAACCCTAACCCTAGCGCTAACCCTAAACTTAGACCTAGCCCTAGCCCTAGCCCTAACCCCAACCCTAAGCCTAGCCCTAGCCCTACCCCTTGCCCTAGCCCAAGCCCTAGCCCTATCCCTAGCTCTAACCCTAACCCTAACCCTAACCCTAGGCCTAGCCCTAGCCCTAACCCTAACCCTAACCCTAACACTAGCCCTAAGCCTAATCCTAATCCGATTCCTAGCACTAACCCTACCCCTATCCCTAACCCTAACCCTAACCCTAACCCTAGTCCTAGCCATTGCCCTAGCACTAGCCCTACCCTAGCCCTAGCCCTAACCCTAGCCCTAGCCCTAACCCTATTCCTAACCCTAACCCTAACCCTAACCCTAGCCCTAACCCTAGCCCTAGCCATAGCCCTAACCCTAACACTAACCCTAAGCCTAATCCTAATCCGATTCCTAGCACTAACCCTAGCCCTATCCCTAACCCTAACCCTAACCCTAACCCTAGTCCTAGCCATTGCCCTAGCACTAGCCCTACCCTAGCCCTAGCCCTAACCCTAAAGCTAACCCTGGCCCTAGCCCTAGCCCTAGCCCTAGACATAGCCATAACCCTAACCCTAACCCTAACCCTAGCCCTAGACCTAACACTAGCCCTATCCCTAACCCTAACCCTAGCCCTAGCCCTAGTCCTAGCCCTAGCCCTAGCCCTCGCCCTAGCACTAAGCCTAACCATAACCCTAGCCCTAGCCCTAACCATAACACTAACCTTAGCCCTAACCCTAGTCCTTGCCCTAGCCCTAGCCCTAGCCCTAGCCCTAACCCTAACCATAACCCTAACCATAGATCTAGCCCTAGCCCTTGCCCTAGCCTTAGCCCTAAGCCTAACCCTAACCCTAGCCCTAGCCCTAACCCTAACCCTAACCTTAGCCCTAACCCAAGTCCTTGCCCTAGCCCGAGCCCTAGCCCTAACCCTAACCCTAACCCTAACCCTAACCCTAGGCCTAACCCTAACACTAGCCCTAGACCTAACCCTAACCCTAAACCTAACCCTAGCCTTAGCCCTATCCCTAGTCTAGCCTTAGCCCTAGCCCTAGCCCTAGCCCTAGCCCTAATCCTAACCCTAGCCTAACCCTAACCCTAGCCCTAGCCCTAACCCTAACCCTAGCTCTAGCCCTAGCCCTAGTCTAGCCCTAGCTCTAGCCCTAGCCCTAGGCCTAACCCAAACCCTAAGCCTAAACCTAACCCTAGCCCTAGCCCTAACCCTAGCACTAGCCCTAACCCCAACCCTAATGCTACACATAGCCCTAGACCTAGCCATAGCCCTAGCCCTAACCCTAGCCCTAACCCTAACCCTAACACTAACCCTAACCCTAGTCCTAACCCTAACCATAGCCCTAACCCTAGCCCTAGCCCTAACCCTAACCCTAACCCTAGCACTAGCCCTAGCCCTAGTCTAGCCCTAGACCTAGCCCTAGGCCTAGGGCTAGCCTTAGCCCTAACCCTAACCCTAACCTAACCCTAGCTCTAGCCCTAACCCTAACCCTAAAGCTAGCCCTAGCCCTAGCCTTAGCCCTAACCCTCACCCTAACCCTGACCCTAGTCCTAGCCCTAGCCCTATCCCTAGCTCTAGCCCTAACACTAACACTAACCCTATCCTTAACCCTAACCCTAACCCTAGCCCTAACCCTAACCCTAGCCCTAGACCTAGCCTAGCCCTAACCCTAACCCTAACCCTAGCCCTAGCCCTTGCCCTAGTCATTGCCCTAGGCCTAGCCCTAGCCATAAACCTAACCCTAACCCTAACCCTAGACGTAGCCCTAACCCTAGCCCTAAACCTAACCCTAACACTAACCCTAACCCTAGCCCTAAACCTAACCCTAACCCTAGCCCTAGCCCTAGCCCTAACCCTAACCCTAACCCTAGCCCTAGCCCTAGCCCTAGCCCTAATCCTAACCCTAACCCTAACCCTAGCCCCATCCCTAACCCTAGCCCTAGCCCTAACCCTAACCCTAACCCTAGCCCTAGCCCTATCCCTAGGCCTAACCCTAAACCTAGACCTAGCCGTAGCCCTAGCCCTAGCCCTAACCCTAGCCATAGCCCTAACCCTATCCCTAAACGTAACCCTAGCCCTAGCCCTAGCCCTAACTCTAACCCTAACCCTAAACATAGCCCTAGCCCTAGCCCTAGCCCTAGCCCTAGCCCTAAACCTAGCCCTAGCCCTAGCCCTAGCCCTAGCCCTAACACTAATCCTAACCCTAGCCCTAGCCCTAGCACTAGCCCTAACCCTAAACCTAACCCTAGCCCTAGCCCTAGCCCTAATCCTAACCCTAACACTAACCATAGCCCTATTCCTAACCCTAGACCTAGCCCTAACCCTAACCCAAACCCTATAACTAAACCTAACCATAACCCTAGCCCTAGCCCTAGCCCTAGCCCTAGACCTAACCCTAGCCCTAACCCTATCCCTAAACGTAACCCTAGCCCTAGCCCGAGCCCTAGCCCTAACCCTAACCCTAACCCTAACCCTAACCCTAGCACTAGCCCTAGCCCTAGTCTAGCCCTAGCCCGAGCCCTAGCCCTAACCCTAACCCTAACCCTAACCCTAACCCTAGCACTAACCCTAAACCTAGCCCTAGCCATAGCCCTAGCCCTAGCCCTAGCCCTAGCCCAAACCCTAAACCTAACACTAACCCTAACCCCAACACTAGCCCTAGCCATAACCCTAACCCTAGCCCTAGCCCTAGCCATAGCCCTAGCCCTAGCCCTAACCCTAAACCTAGCCCTAGCCCTAGCCCTAGCCCTAATCCTAACCCTAACACTAACCATAGCCCTATACCTAACACTAGTCCTACCCCTAACCCTAACCCAAACACTATACCTAAACCTAACCCTAGCCCTAGCCCTAGCCCTAGCCCTAGCCCTAGAACTAACCCTAGCCCTAGCCCTAACGCTATACCTAAACCTAACCCTAGCCCTAGCCCTAACCCTAAACCTAACCCTAAACCTAGCCCTAGCCCTAGCCCTAGCCCTAGCCCTAACCCTAATCCAAACCCTAGCCCTAGTCCTAGCCCTATCACTAGCCATAACCCTAACCCTAAACCTAGCCCTAACCCAAGCCCTTGGCCTAGCCCAGCCCTAACCCTAACCCTAACCCTAACCCTAGTCCTGGCCCTACCCTAGTCCTAGACCTAGCCCTAGAGCTAGCCCTAACCCTAACCCTTACACTAACCCTAACCTTAGCGCTAACCCTAAACTTAGCCCTAGCCCTAGCCCTAGCCCTAACCCCAAACCTAACCCTAGCCCTAGCCCTAACCCTAGCCCTAGCCCAAGCCCTAGACCTATCCCTAGCTCTAACCCTAACCCTAAACCTAAACCTAGCCCTAGCCCTAGCCCTAGCCCTAACCCTAACCCTAGCACTAGCCCTAGCCCTAGCCCTAGCCCTGGTCCTAGCCCTAGCCCTAGCCCTAACCCTAATCCTAACCCTAACCCTAACCCTAACCCTAGCCCTAACCCTAGCCATAGCCCAAGCCCTAACCCTAACACTAACCCTAATCCTAATCCTAACCCGAATCCTAGCCCTAACCCTAGCCCTATCCCTAACCCTAACCCTAGTCCTAGCCCTTGCCCAAGCATTAGCCCTACCCTATCCCTAGCCCTAACTCTAAAGCTAACCCTAGCCCTAGCCCTAGCCCTAGACATAGCCATAACTCTAACCCTAAACCTAACCTTAGCCCTAGACCAAACCCTAGCCCTATCCCTAATCCTAACCCTAGCCCTAGCCCTAGTCTAGCCCTAGCCCTAGGCCTAGCCCTAAGCCTAACCCTAACCCTAGCCCTAGCCCTAACCCTAACCCTAACCTTAGCCCTAACCCTAGTCCTTGCCCTAGCCCTAGCCCTAGCCCTAGCCCTAGCCCTAACCCTAACCATAACCCTAACCCTAGCCCTAGCCCTAGCACTAGCCCTAGCCCTAGCCCTAAGCCTAACCCTAACCCTAGCCCTAGCCCTAACCCTAACCCTAACCTTAGCCCTAACCCAAGTCCTTGCCCTAGCCCTAGCCCTAGTCCTAACCCTAACCCTAACCCTAGCCCTAACCCTAACCCTAGCCCTAACGCTAACACTAGCCCTAGACCTACCCTAACCCTAAACCTAACCCTAGCCTTAGCCCTATCCCTAGTCTAGCCCTAGCCCTAGCCCTAGCCCTAGCCCTAGCCCTAGCCCTAATCCTAACCCTAGCCCTAACCCTAAACCTAGCCCAAGCGCTAACCCTAAGCCTAACCCTAGCCCTAGCCCTACCCTAGTCTAGCCCTAGTCTAGCCCTAGCCCTAGCCCTAGGCCAAACCCTAGCCCTAACCCTAGCACTAACCCTAACCCTAACACTAACCCTAACCCTAGTCCTAACCCTAACCCTAGCCCTAGCCCTAGCCCTAGCCCTAACCCTAACCCTAACCCTAGCACTAGCCCTAGCCCTAGTCTAGCCCTAGCCCTAGCCCTAGGCCTAGCCCAAGCCCTAGCCCTAACCCTAACCCTAACCTAACCCTAGCCCTAGCCCTAACACTAACCCTAATGCTAGCCCTAGCCCTAGCCCTAGCCCTAACCCTCACCCTAACCCTGACCCTCGCCCTAGCCCTAGCCCTATCCCTAGCTCTAGCCCTAACTGTAACACTAACCCTATCCTTAACCCTAACCCTAACCCTAGCCCTAACCCTAACCCTAGCCCTAGACCTAGCCCTAGCCCTAACCCTAACCCTAACCCTAACCCTAACCCTAGCCCTAGCCTTAGCCCTAGTCCTTGCCCTAGGCCTAGCCCTAGCCATAAACCTAACCCTAACCCTATCCCTAGCCCTA
>OX463233.1:151854879-151857379 GCA_949820135.1 Sylvilagus floridanus
ACCCTAATACTAGCCTTAGCCCTAGCCCTAGCCCTGGTACTAGCCCTAGCCCTAGTCCTAGCCCTAGCCCTAACCCTAACCCTAAACCTAAACCTAACCCTAGGCCTAGCCGTAACCCTAGCACTAGCACTAACCCTAACCCTAACGCTACCCCTAGCCCGAGCCCTAGCCCTAACCCTAGCCCTAACCCTAGCCCTAACCCTAACCCTAGCCGTAGACCTAGCCCTAGCCCTAGCCCTAACCCTAACCCTAACCCTAACCCTAGCCCTAGCCCTAGCCCTAGCCCTAGCCCTAGCCCTAGCCCTAACCCTAACCCTAACCTAACCCTAAACCTAGCCCTAACCCTAACCCTAGCCCTAGACCTAGCCCTAGCCCTAACCCTAACCCTAACCCTAACCCTAACCCTAGCCCTAACCCTAACCTAGCCCTAGCCCTAGCCCTAGTCCAGTCTTAGCCCTAGCCCTAGCCCTAGACCTAACCCTACCCTAACCCTAACCCTAGCCCTAGACCTAACACTAGCCCTATCCCTAACCCTAACCCTAGCCCTAGCCCTAGCCCTAGCCCTAGCACTAGCCCTAGCCCTAAGCCTAACCCTAACCCTAGCCCTAGCCCTAACCCTAACCCTAACCTTAGCCCTAACCCTAGTCCTTGCCCAAGCCCTAGCCCTAGCCCTAGCCCTAACCCTAACCCTAACCCTAGCCCTAGACCTAGCCCTAGCCCTAGCCCTAGCCCGAAGCCTAACCCTAACCCTAGCCCTAGCCCTAACCCTAACCCTAACCCTAACCTTAGCCCTAACCCAATTCCTTGCCCTAGCCCTAGCCCTAGCCCTAACCCTAACCCTAACCCTAACCCTAACCCTAACCCTAGCCCTAACCCTAACACTAGCCCTAGACCTAACCCTAACACTAAACCTAACCCTAGCCTTAGCCCTATACCTAGTCTAGCCCTAGCCCTAGCCCTAGCCCTAGCCCTAATCCTAATCCTAGCCCTAACCCGAACCCTAGCCCTAGCCCTAACCCTAACCCTAGCCCTAGCCCTAGCACTAGTCTAGCCCTAGCTCTAGCCCTAGCCCTAGGCCTAACCCTAACCCTAGCCCTAGCCCTAGCCCTAGCCCTAACCCTAACCCTAGCACCAGCCCTAGCCCTAGTCTAGCCCTAGCCCTAGCCCTAGCACTAGCCCTAGCCCTAGCCCTAACCCTTACCCTAACCTAACCCTAGCCCTAGTCCTAACCCTAACCCTAGCTAGACCTAGCCCTAGCCATAGCCCTAACGCTCACCCTAACCCTGACCCTAGCCCTAGCCCTAGCCCTATCCCTAGAGCTAGCCCTAACACTAACACTAACCCTATCCTTAACCCTAACCCTAACCCTAGCCCTAACCCTAACCCTAGCCCTAGACCTAGCCCTAGCCCTAACCCTAACCCTAAGCCTAACCCTAGCCCTAGACCTAGCCCTAGTCCTTGCCCTACGCCTAGCCCTAGCCATAAACCTAACCCTAACCCTAACCCTAGCCCTAGACCAAACCCTAGCCTTATCACTAACCCTAACCCTAGCCCTAGCCCTAGCCCTAACCCTAGCCCTAACCTTAACCCTAACACTAACCCTAACCCTAGCCCTAAACCTAACCCTAGCCCTAGCCTTAGCCCTAGCCCTAACCCTAACCGTAACCCTAAACCTAGCCCTAGCCTTAGCCCTAGCCCTAGCCCTAACCCTAACCCTAGCCCTAGCCCTAGCCCTAGCCCTAGCCCTAGCCCTAACACTAACCCTAACCCTAGCCCTAGCCCTAGCCCTATCCCTAGCCCTAACCCTAACCCTAACCCTAGCCGTAACCCAAGCCCTTGGCCTAGCCCTAGCACTAACCCTAACCCTAACCCTAGCCATGGCCCTACCCTAGTCCTAGCCCTAGCCCTAGCCCTAGCCCTAACCCTAACCCTTGCCCTATCCCTAACCCTAGCACTAACCCTAAACTTAGCCCTAGCCCTAGTCCTAGCCCTAGCCCTAACCCTAACCCTAACCCTAGCACTAGCCCTAGCCCTAGTCTAGCCCTAGCCCTGGCCCTAGCCCTAGCCCTAGCCCTAACCCTAAACCTAGCCATAGCCCTAGCCCTAGCCCTAACCCTAGCCCTAGACCTAATCCTAACCCTAGCCCTAACCCTAACCCTAGCCCTAGCCCTAACCCTAACCCTAACCCTAGCAATAGCACTAGTCTAGCCTTAGTCCTAGCCCTAGCCCTAGCCCTAACCCTAAACCTAACCCTAGCCCTAGCCCTAACCCTAGCACTAGCACTAACCCTAACCCTAGCCCTAGCCCTAACCCTAACCCTAACCCTAACCCTAGCAATAGCACTAGTCTAGCCCTATCCCTAGCCCTAGCCCTAGCAGTAACCCTAACCCTAACCCTAAACTTAACACTAGCCCTAGCCCTAGCCCTAAAGCTAGCTCTAGCCCTAAACCTAACCCTAACCCTAACCCTAACCCTAGCCCTAGCCCTAACCCTGCCCTAG
>OX463233.1:151862379-151869879 GCA_949820135.1 Sylvilagus floridanus
CTAACCCTAACCCTACCAGTAGCTCTAGCCCTAGTCTAGCCCTAGCTAGAGTAGCCCTAGCCCTAACACTAGCCCTAACCCTAACCCTAGCCCTAGCCCTAGCCCTAGCACTAACCCTAACCCTAACCCAAACCCTAACCTTAGCACTAGCCCTAGCCCTAGTCCAGCCCTAGCCCTAGCCCTAGCCCTAGCCCTAGCCCTAACCCTATCCCTAGCCCTAACCCTAACCCTAACCCTAACCCTAGCCCTAGCCCTAGCCTTAGCCCTAGCCCTAACCCTCACCCTAACCCTAATCCTAGCCCTAGCCCTAGCCCTATCCCTAACCCTAGCCCTAACCCTAACCCTAGCCCTAGACATAGCCATAGCCCTAACCCTATCCCTAAACGTAACCCTTGCCCTAGCCCTAGCCCTAGTCCTTGCCCTAGGCCTAGCCCTAGCCCTAAACCTAACCCTAACCCTAAACCTAGTCCTAGACCTAGCCCTAGCCCTAACCCTAACCCAACCCTAACACTAGACCTATCCCTAACCCTAGCCCTAGCCCTAACCCTAACCGTAGCCATAGCCCTAATCCTAGTCCTAGCCCTAGCCCTAGCCCTAGCACTGCCCTAACCCTAGCCCTAACCCTAGCCCTAGCCCTAGCTTAGCCTTAGCCCTAACCCTAACCCTAACCCTAGCCCTAACCCAAGCCCTTGGCCTTGCCCTAGCCCTATCCCTAACCCTAACCCTAACCCTAACCCTAACCCTAACCCTAATCCTAACTCTAGACCTAACCCTAACCCTAACCCTAGCCCTAACCCTAACCCTAGCCCTAGCCCTACCCCTAACCCTAACCCTAGACCTAACCCATGACCTTGCCCTAGCCCTAGCCCTAGCCCTAACCCTAACCCTAACCCTAACCCTAACCCTAGCCCTAACCCTAACCCTAATCCTAGCCCTATACCTAACCCTAGCCCTAGCCCTAACCCTAACCCTAACACCAACCCTACCCCTAGCCCGAACCCTAGCCTAGCCCTAGCCCTAGACCTAGCCCTAGTGCTAACCCTAAACTTAAACCTAGCCATAGACCTAGCACCAGGCCTAGCCCTAACCCTAGCCCTAGCCCTAGCCCTAGCCCTAGCCCTGGCCCTAGCCCTAAACCTAACCCTAACACTAACTCTAACCCTAACACTAGCCCTAGCCCTAACCCTAACCCTAGCCATAGCCCTAGGCCTAGCCCTAGCCCTAGCCCTAGCTCTATCCCTAACCCTAACCCTAACCCTAACCCTAACCCTAGCCTAACCCTTACCCAAAACCTAGCCCTAGCCCTAGCCCTAGCCCTAGCCCTAACCCTAACTCTAACCCTAGCCCTAGCCCTAACCCTAGCCTAGCCCTAGCCCTAGACCTAGCCCTAGTGCTAACCCTAACCCTAACCCTAGCAATAGCTCTAGCCCTAGCCCTAGCCCTAGCCCTAACCCTAAACCTAACCCTAACCCTAGCCCTAGACATAGCCCAAGCACTAACCCTAACCCTAACCCTAACCCTAGCCCTAGCCCTAGCCCTAGTCCTTGCCCTAGGCCTAGACCTAGCCATAAATCTAACCCTAACCCTAAACCTAGCCCTAGACCTAGCCCTAGCTCTAACACTAACCCTAACCCTAACCCTAGACCTATCCCTAACCCTGCCCTAGCCCTAGCCCTAACCCTAAATGTAGCCCTAGTCCTAATCCTAGCCCTAGCCCTAGCCCTAGCCCTAGCCCTAACCCTAGCCCTAACCCTAGCCCTAGCCCTTGCCCTAGCCCTTGCCCTAACCCTAACCCTAACCCTGGTCCTAACCAAAGCCCTTGGACTACCCTAGCCCTATCCCTAACCCTAACCCTAACCCTAACCCTAACCCTAACCCTAACCCTAGACCTAACTCTAAACCTAACCCTAGCCCTAACCCTAACCCTAGCCCTAGCCCTAACCCTAACCCTAACCCTAGCCCTAACCCAAGACCTTGACCTAGCCCTAGCCCTAGCCCTAACCCTAACCCTAACACTAACCCTAACCCTAGCCCTAACCCTAATCCTAGCCCTACACCTAACCCTAGCCCTAGCCCTAACCCTAACCCTAACCCTAACCCTAGCCCTAGCCCTAACCCTAGCCTAGCCCTAGCCCTGGACCTAGCCCTAGCGCTAACCCTAACCCTAACCCTAGCCATAGTCATAGCCCTAGCCCTAGCCCTAACCCTAACCCTAGCCCTAGCCATAGCCCTAGCCCTAGCACTGGCCCTAGCCCTAAACCTAACCCTAACAGTAACCCCTACCCTAACACTAGCCCTAGGCCTAACCCTAACCTCAGCCCTAGCCCTAGACCTAGCCCTAGCCCTAACCCTAACCCTAACCATAACCCTAGCCCTAACCCTAGCCCTAGCCCTAACCCAAACCCTAACTCTAGCCCTAGCCCTGACCCTAGCCCTAGCCCTAGCCATAACCCTAACCCTAGCCCTAAACCTAAGCCTAGCCCTAGCCCTAACCCTAGCCCTAATCCTAACCCTAACCCTAAACCTAACGCTAAACATAGCCCTAGCCCTAGACCTAGCCCTAGCCCTAGCCCTAGCCCTAACCCTAACCTTAACCCTAACCCTTGCCCTAGCCCTAACCCTAACCCTGATGCTAGCCCTAGCCATAGCCCTAACCCTAACCCTAACCCTAATCCTAGCCATAGCCCTAGACCTAGCCCTAGCCCTAGCACTAACCTTAACCCTAACCATAACACTAATCCAAGCACTAACCCTAGCCCTAGTCTAGCCCAAGCCCTAACCGTAGCCCTAACCCTAACCCTAGCCTTAGCCCTAGCACTATATCTAGCCCTAAACCTAGCCCTAGCCCTAGCCCTAGCCTTAGCCCTAGCCCTAGCCCTAACCCTAACCCTAACTATAACCCTAACCCTACCCCTAACCCGAACCCTAAACCTACCCTAGCCCTAGCCCTAGCCCTAGCCCTAACCCTAACCCTAACCCTCGCCCTAGCCCTAGCCCTAGCCTTAGCCCTAACCCTAACCCTAACACTAACCCTAGCCCTAACACTAACCCTAGCCCTTCCCGTAACCCTAACCCTAACCCTAACCCTAGACCTAGTCCTAGCCCTAGCCCTAGACCTAACCCTAACCCTAAGCCTAACCCTAACCCTAACCCTAGCCCTAACCCTAACCCTAGAGCTAGCCGTAGCACTAGCACTAACCCTAACACTAACCCTAACCCTAGCCCTAGCCCTAGCCCTAGTCTACCCCTAGCCCTAGCCCTAGCCCTAGCCCTAACCTTAAACCTAACCATAAACCTAACCCTAGCCATAACCCTAACCCTAGCACTAGCCCTAACCCTAACCCTAACCCTAACCCTAGCCCTAGACGTAGACCTAGCCCTAGCCCTAAACCTTGCCCTAAACCTAACCCTAACACTAACCCTAAACCTAACCCTAAAACTAACCCTAGCCCTAGCCCTAGCCCTAACACTAGCCCTAGCACTAACCCTAACCCTAACCCTAACCCTAGCCCTAGCCCTAGCCCTAGCCCTAGCCATAGCCCTAGCCCTAACCCTAACCCTAACCCTAATCCTAGCCCTAGCCCTAGCCCTAGCCCTAGCCCTAACCATAACCCTAACCTTAACCATATCCCTAACCCTAACCCTAGCCCTTGCCCTAGCCCTAGCCCTAGCACTAACCCTAACCCTAACCCTAGCCCTAGCCCTAGCCCTAGCCCTCGCCCTAACCGTAACCCTAACCCTAACCCTAGCCCTAGCCTTAACCCTAGCTCTAGCCCTAACTCTAACCCTAACCCTAACCCTAGCCCTAGCCATAGCCCTAGCCCTAGCCCTAACCCTAGCCCTAAGCCTAACCCTCACCCTAACCCTAGTCCTAACCCGAACCCTAGCCCTAGCCCTAGCCCTAGCACTAACCCTAACCATATCCCTAACCCTAGCCCTAGCCCTAGCCCTAGTCTAGCCCTAGCCCTAGCCATAACCCTAAACCTAACCATAAACCTAACCCTAGCCCAAGCCCTAGCCCTAACCCTAGCACTAGCCCTAACCCTAACCCTACCCCTAGCCCTAGACCTAGACATAGCCCTAGCCCTAACCCTGAACCTAACACTAACCCTAACACTAATCCTAACTCTAGCCCTAAACCTAACCCTAGCCCTAGCCCTAGACCTAGCCCTAGCCCTAACCATAACCATAACCCTAGGCCTAGCCTTAGCCCTAGTCTAGCCATAGCACTAGACATACCCCTAACCCTAAACCTAACACTAAACCTAACCCTAGCCCTAGCCCTAAACCTAGCCCTAGCCCTAACCCTAACCCTAACCCTAACCCTAGCCCTATACCTAACCCTAGCCCAAGCCCTAGCCCTAGAACTAACCCTAACCCTAACCCTAACCCTAGCCCTAGCCCTAACCCTAACACTAATGCTGGCCCTAGCCCTAGCCCTAACCCTCACCCTAACCCTAAACCTAGCCCTAGCCCTAGCCCTAAACCTAGCCCTAGCCCTACCCTAACCCTAATGCTGGCCCTAGCCCTAGCCCTAACCCTCACCCTAACCCTAACCCTAGCCCTAGCCCTAGCCCTAGCCCTAGCCCTAGGCCTAACACTAACCCTAAGCCTAACCCTAGCCCTAGCCCTAGTCTAGCCCTAGCCCTAGCCCTAGCCCTAGCCCTAACCCTAACCCTAACCATAAACCTAACCCTAGCCCTAGCCCTAACCCTAGCACTAGCCCTAACCCTTACCCTAACCCTAAATCTGGCCCTAG
Source organism: Sylvilagus floridanus (assembly GCA_949820135.1). Lineage (NCBI taxonomy): Eukaryota > Metazoa > Chordata > Mammalia > Lagomorpha > Leporidae > Sylvilagus > Sylvilagus floridanus. The sequence goes on from OX463233.1 coordinate 151,867,139, forward strand.
ACCTAGACCTAGCCCTAGCCCTAAACCTAGCCCTAAACCTAACCCTAACACTAACCCTAACCCTAACCCTAAACCTAACCCTAGCCCTAGACCTAGCCCTAACCCTTGGCCTAGCCCTAACCCTAACCCTAACCCTAACCCTAGCCTTGACCTTGCCCTAGCCCTAGCCCTACCCCTAGCCCTAGCCCTAACACTAACCTTAACCCTAACCCTAGACCTAGCCCTAACCCTAACCCTGATGCTAGCCCTTGCTCTAGCCCTAACCCTAACCCTAACCCTAATCCTAGCCCTAGACGTAGCCCTAGCCCTAACCCTAACCCTAACCCTAACCCTAAACCTAGCACTAGCCCTAGCCCTAACAATAACCATGACCCTAAACCTTGCTCTAACCCCAACCCTAACCCTAACACTAACCCTAGCCCTAGCCCTAGCACTAGCCCTAGCCCTAACTCTAGCCCTTTACCTAGCCATAGCCCTAGCCTTAGCACTAGCTCTAGCCCTAACCCTAACCCTAACTATAACCCTAACCCTAGCACTAACCCTAACGCTAACCCTAGCCCTAACCCTAACCCTAACTATAACCCTAACCCTAACACTAGCTCTAACCCTAACCCTAGCCCTAGCCCTAAACCTAACCCTAAACCTAGCCCTAAACGTAGCCCTAGCCATAGCCCTTACCCAAATCCTAAACCTAGCCCTAACCCAAGCTCTTGGCCTAACCCTAGCCCTAAACCTAACCCAAAACCTAGCCCTAGCCCTAGCCCTAACCCTAACCCTAGCCCTAACCCAAGACCTTGCCAAAGCCCTAGCCCTAGCCCTAGCCCTAAACCTAACCCTAACACTAACCCTAACCCTGATACTAGCCCTAGCCCTAACTCTAACCCTAGCCCTAGCCCTAACCCTAACCCTAACCCTAACCCTAACCCTAACCCTAACCCTAGCCCTAGGCCTATCCCTAGCCCTAACCCTAAACCTAACCCTAACGCTAAACCTAGCCCTAGCCCTAGCCCTAACCATAATCCTAACCCTAACCCTAGCCCTATCCCTAACCCTAGCCCTAGCCCTAACCCTAACCCTAACCCTAGCCCTAGCCCTAGCCCTAGCCCTAAACATAAACCTAGCCCTAGCCCTAGCCCTAGCCCTAGCACTAACCCTAACCCTAACCCTAGCCCTAGCCCTAGCCCTAGCCCTAGCCCTAGCCCTATCCCTAACCCCAGCCCTAGCACTAGCATTAACCCTAACCCTAGCCCTAGCCCTAGCCCTAGCCCTAGCCCTAATACTAACCCTAACCCTAGCCCTAGCCCTAGCCCTAGCACTAGCCCTAGCCCTAACCCTAACCCTAACCCTAAACCTGGCTCTAACCCTAACCCTAACCCTAATCCTAACCCTAACCCTAACCCTAGCCCTAGCCCTAGCACTAGCCCTAGCCCTAACCCTAGCCCTAGACCTAGCCCTAGCCCTAGCATTAGCCCTAGCCCTAGCACTAACCCTAACCGTAACTATAACCCTAACCCTAGCACTAACCCTAACCCTAACCCTAGCCCTAACCCTAGCCCTAACCCTAACCCTAACTATAAACCTAACCCTAACACTAGCTCTAACCCTAACCCTAGCCCTAGCCCTAACCCTAACCCTAAACCTAGCCCTAGCCGTAGCCTTAGCCATAGCCCTTACCCTAATTCTAAACCTAGCCCTAACCCAAGCTCTTGGCCTAACCCTAGCCCTAACCCTAACCCAAAACCTAGCCCTAGCCCTAGCCCTAATCCTAAACCTAGCCCTAACCAAAGACCTTGCCCGAGCCCTAGCCCTAGCCCTAACCCTAACCCTAACGCTAAGCCTAACCCTAGCCCTAACCCTAATCCTAGCCATAACCCTAACCCTAGCCCTAGCCCTAACACTAACCCAAACCCTATCCCTAGCCCTAGCCTAGCCCTAGCTTTAGCCATAGCCCTAGCCGAACGCAAACCCTAACCCTAGCCCTAGCCCTAGCCCTAGCCCTAGCCCTAACCCTAACCCTAGCCCTAGCCATAGCCCTAGCCCTAGCCCTAGCCCTAGCCCTAGCCCTAACCCTAAACCTATATCGAACCCTAACCCTAGCACTAGCCCTAGCCCTAACCCTAACCATAACCCTAAACCTGGCTCTAACCCTAAACCTAACCCTAACCCTAACCCTAGCCCTAGACCTAGACATAGCCCTAGCTCTAACCCTAAACCTAACCCTAACCCTAACACTGACCCTAACCCTAACACTAGCCCTAGCCATAAACCTAACGCTAGCCCTAGCCCTAGCCCTAGCCCTAGCCCTAGCCCTAGCCCTAGCCCTAACCCTAACCCTAACCCTAGCCTTAGCCCTACCCCTAGCCCTAACCCTAACCATAACCCTAGCCCTAACCCAAGCCCTTGGCCTACCCCTAGCCCTAGCCCTAGCCCAAACCCTAACCCTAACCCTACCGCTAGACCTAACCCTAAGTTAGCCCTAACCAATGCCCTTGGCCTAGCCCTAGCCATAGCCCTAGCCCTAAACCTAAACCTAGCCCTAGCCCTAGCCCTAGCCATAGCCCTAACCCTAGCCCTAGCCCTAAACCTATCCCTAAACCTAAGCCTAGCCCTAGCCCTAGCCCTAACCCTAACCCTAACCCTAAACCTGGCCCTAGCCCTAGCCCTAGCCCTAGCCCTAAACCTAACCCTAGCCCTAGCCCTAGCCCTAGCCCTCGCTCTAGCCCTAGCCCTAACCCTAACCC
>OX463233.1:151892379-151897379 GCA_949820135.1 Sylvilagus floridanus
TAGCCCTGGCCCTACCCTAGTCCTAGACCTAGCCCTAGCTCTAGCCCTAACCATAACCCTAACCCTTACTCTAACACTAACACTAGCGCTAACCCTAAACTTAGCCCTAGCACTAGCCCTAGCCCTAACCCTAACCCTAACCATAGCCCTAGCCCTAACCCTAGCCCTAGCCCAAGCCCTAGCCCTATCCCTAGCCTTAACCCTAGCCCTAGACCTAGCCCTAGCCCTAGCCATAACCCTAACCCTAACCCTAATCCTAGCACTAGCCCTAGCCCTAGTCTGGCTCTAACCATAGCCCTAGCCCTAACCCTAACGCTAACCCTATCCCTAGCCCTAGCCCTAGCCCTAGCCCTAGCCCTAGCCCTAGCCCTAGCCCTAGCCCTAACCCTAACCCTAACCTAACCCTAGCACTAGCCCTAGCCCTAGTCTAGCCCTAACCCTAGCCCTAACCCAAGCCCTTGGCCTAGCCCTAGCCCTAACCCTAACCCTAACCCTAGCCCTGGCCCTACTCTAGTCCTAGACCTAGCCCTAGCCCTAGACCTAACCCTAACCCTAACCCTTACTCTAACCCTAACACTAGCGCTAACCCTAAACTTAGCCCTAGCCCTAGCCCTAGCCCTAACCCTAACCCTATCCCTAACCATAGCCCTATCCCTAACATCTAGCCCTAGCCCAAGCCCTAGCCCTATCCCTAGCCCTAACCCTTGCCCTAGCCCTAGCCCTAGCCCTAGCCATAACCCTAACCCTAACCCTAACCCTAGCACTAGCCCTAGCCCTAGTCTAGCCCTAACCCTAGCCCTAGCCCTAACCCTAACCCTAACCCTAACCCTAGCCCTAGCCCTAGCCCTAGCCCTAGCCCTGACCCTAACCCTAACCTAACCCTAGCACTAGCCCTAGCCCTAGTCTAGCCCTAACCCTAGCCCTAGCACTAACACTAACCCTAACCCTAACCCTAGCCCTAGACCAAGACCAAGACCTAGCCCTAGCCCTAGCCCTAGCCCTAACCCTAACCCTAACCTAACCCTAGGCCTAGCCCTAACCCTAACCCTAATGCTAGACCTAGCCATAGCCCTAGCCCTAACCCTCACCCTAACCCGAATCCTAGCCCTAGCCATAGCCCTATCCCTAGCTCTAGCCCTAACCCTAACACTAACCCTATCCCTAACCCTAACCCTAACCCTAGCCCTAGACCTAGACATAGCCCTAGCTCTAACCCTAAACCTAACCCTAGCCCTAACACTAACCCTAACCCTAACACTACCCTAGCCATAAACCTAACCCTAGCCCTAGCCCTAGCCCTAGCCCTAGCCATAGCCCTAGCTTAGCCCTAACCCTAACACTAACCCTAGCCCTAGCCCTAGCCCTAGCCCTAGCCCTAACCCTAACCGTAACCCTAGCCCTAACCCAAGCCCTTGGCTTAGCCCTAGCCCTAGCCCAAAGCCTAACCCTAACCCTAACCCTAGACCTAACCCTAAGTTAGCCCTAACCAATGCCCTTGGCCTAGCCCTAGCCCTAGCCCTAACCCTAACCCTAACACTAACCCTAACCCTAACACTAGCCCTAGCCCTAACCCTGACCCTAGCCCTAGCCCTAGCCCTAGCCTTAGCCCTACACTAGCCCTAACCCTAACCCTAACCCTAACCCTAACCATAGACCTAACCCTAACCCTAGGCCTAACCGTAGCCCTAGCCGTAGCCCTAACCCTAACCCTAACCCTAGCCCTAGACCAAGACCTAGCCCTAGCCCTAGCCCTAGCCCTAACCCTAACCCTAACCCTAGCCCTAACCCAAGACCTTGCCCTAGCCCTAGCCCTAGCCCTCACCCTAACCCTAACCCTAGCACTAGCCCTAGCCCTAGTCAAGCCCTAGCCCTAGCCCTAGCCCTAATCCTAACCCTAACCCTAGCCCTATCCCTAACCCTAGCCCTAGCCCTAACCCTAACCCTAACCCTAAACCTAGCCCTAGCCCTAACCCTGACCCTAGCCCTAGCCCTAGCCCTAGCCTAAGCCCTACCCTAGCCCTAACCCTAGCCCTAGCCCTAACCCTAACCCTAAACCAAGCCCTAGCCCTAGCCCTAGCCCTAGCCCTAACCCTAACCATAACCCTAACCCTAGCCCTAGCCCTAGCCCTAGCCTTAACCCTAACCCTAACCCTAGCCCTAACCCAAGCCCTTGGCCTAGCCCTAGCCCTAACCCTAACCCAAATCCTAGCCCTGGCCCTACCCTAGTCCTAGACCTAGCCCTAGCCCTAGCCCTAGCCCTAGCCCTAGCCCTAGCCCTAGCCCTAGCCCTAACAATAAACCTAACCCTAGACCTAGCCCTAGCCCTAGCCCTAGCCCTAAAACTAACCCTAACACTAACCGTAGCACTAGCCCTAGCCCTAGTATAGCCCTAGCCCTAGCCCTAGCCCTAGCCCTAGCCCTAGCCCTAACCCTAACCCTAACCCTAACCCTAACCCTAGCCCTAGCCCTAGCCCTAACCCTAACCCTAACCCTAGCCCTAGCCCTAGCCCTAGCCCTAAACCTAAACCTAGCCCTAGCCCTAGCCCTAGCCCTAGCCCTAACCCTAGCCCTAGCCCTAACCCTAAACCTAACCCTAGCCCTAGCCCTAGCCCTAGCCCTAACCCTAACCCTCACCCTAGCCCTAGCCCTAGCCCAAGCACTAGCCCTACCCTAAACCTAACCCTAGCCCTAACCCAAGCCCTTGGCCTAGCCCTAGCCCTAACCCTAACCCTAACCCTAGCACTGGCCCTACCCTAGTCCTAAACCTAACCCTAGCCCTAGCCCTAACCCTAACCTAACCCTAAACCTAGCCCTAGCCCTAGCCCTAGCCCTAACCCTAACCCTAACCCTAGCCCTAGACCTAGCCCTAGCCCTAGCCCTAACCCTAACCCTAAGCCTAGCCCTAGCCCTAGCCCTACCACTAGCCCTAACCCTAAACCTAACCCTAGCCCTAACCCAAGCCCTTGGCCTAGTCCTAGCCCTAACACTAACCCTAAACCTAGCCCTGGCCCTACCCTAGTCCTAGACCTAGCCCTAGACCTAGCCCTAACCATAACCCTAACCCTTACTCTAACACTAACACTAGCGCTAACCCTAAACTTAGCCCTAGCACTAGCCCTAGCCCTAACCCTAACCCTAACCATAGCCCTAGCCCTAACCCTAGCCCTAGCCCAAGCCCTAGCCCTATCCCTAGCCTTAACCCTAGCCCTAGACCTAGCCCTAGCCCTAGCCATAACCCTAACCCTAACCCTAATCCTAGCACTAGCCCTAGCCCTAGTCTGGCTCTAACCATAGCCCTAGCCCTAACCCTAACGCTAACCCTAACCCTAGCCCTAGCCCTAGCCCTAGCCCTAGCCCTAGCCCTAGCCCTAGCCCTAACCCTAACCCTAACCTAACCCTAGCACTAGCCCTAGCCCTAGTCTAGCCCTAACCCTAGCCCTAACCCAAGCCCTTGGCCTAGCCCTAGCCCTAACCCTAACCCTAACCCTAGCCCTGGCCCTACTCTAGTCCTAGACCTAGCCCTAGCCCTAGACCTAACCCTAACCCTAACCCTTACTCTAACCCTAACACTAGCGCTAACCCTAAACTTAGCCCTAGCCCTAGCCCTAGCCCTAACCCTAACCCTATCCCTAACCATAGCCCTATCCCTAACATCTAGCCCTAGCCCAAGCCCTAGCCCTATCCCTAGCCCTAACCCTTGCCCTAGCCCTAGCCCTAGCCCTAGCCATAACCCTAACCCTAACCCTAACCCTAGCACTAGCCCTAGCCCTAGTCTAGCCCTAACCCTAGCCCTAGCCCTAACCCTAACCCTAACCCTAACCCTAGCCCTAGCCCTAGCCCTAGCCCTAGCCCTGACCCTAACCCTAACCTAACCCTAGCACTAGCCCTAGCCCTAGTCTAGCCCTAACCCTAGCCCTAGCCCTAACACTAACCCTAACCCTAACCCTAGCCCTAGACCAAGACCAAGACATAGCCCTAGCCCTAGCCCTAGCCCTAACCCTAACCCTAACCTAACCCTAGGCCTAGCCCTAACCCTAACCCTAATGCTAGACCTAGCCATAGCCCTAGCCCTAACCCTCACCCTAACCCGAATCCTAGCCCTAGCCATAGCCCTATCCCTAGCTCTAGCCCTAACCCTAACACTAACCCTATCCCTAACCCTAACCCTAACCCTAGCCCTAGACCTAGACATAGCCCTAGCTCTAACCCTAAACCTAACCCTAGCCCTAACACTAACCCTAACCCTAACACTACCCTAGCCATAAACCTAACCCTAGCCCTAGCCCTAGCCCTAGCCCTAGCCATAGCCCTAGCTTAGCCCTAACCCTAACACTAACCCTAGCCCTAGCCCTAGCCCTAGCCCTAGCCCTAACCCTAACCGTAACCCTAGCCCTAACCCAAGCCCTTGGCTTAGCCCTAGCCCTAGCCCAAAGCCTAACCCTAACCCTAACCCTAGACCTAACCCTAAGTTAGCCCTAACCAATGCCCTTGGCCTAGCCCTAGCCCTAGCCCTAACCCTAACCCTAACACTAACCCTAACCCTAACACTAGCCCTAGCCCTAACCCTGACCCTAGCCCTAGCCCTAGCCCTAGCCTTAGCCCTACCCTAGCCCTAACCCTAACCCTAACCCTAACCCTAACCATAGACCTAACCCTAAACCTAGCCCTAACCGTAGCCCTAGCCGTAGCCCTAACCCTAACCCTAACCCTAACCCTAGCCCTAGACCAAGCCCTAGCCCTAGCCCTAGCCCTAATCCTAACCCTAACCCTAGCCCTATCCCTAACCCTAGCCCTAGCCCTAACCCTAACCCTAACCCTAAACCTAGCCCTAGCCCTAACCCTGACACTAGCCCTAGCCCTAGCCCTAGCCTAAGCCCTACCCTAGCCCTAACCCTAGCCCTAGCCCTAACCCTAACCCTAAACCAAGCCCTAGCCCTAGCCCTAGCCCTAGCCCTAACCCTAACCATAACCCTAACCCTAGCCCTAGCCCTAGCCCTAGC
>OX463233.1:151902379-151909879 GCA_949820135.1 Sylvilagus floridanus
CTAGACCTAGCCCTAGCCCTAGCCCTAGCCCTAGCCCTAACCCTAGCCCTAGCCCTAACAATAAACCTAAACCTAGACCTAGCCCTAGCCCTAGCCCTAACCCTAACCCTAACCCTAACACTAACCGTAGCACTAGCCCTCGCCCTAGTATAGCCCTAGCCCTAGCCCTAGCCATAGCCCTAGCCCTAGCCCTAGCCCTAACCCTAACCCTAACCCTAACCCTAGCCCTAGCCCTAGCCCTAGCCCTAAACCTAAACCTAGCCCTAGCTCTAGCCCTAGCCCTAGCCCTAACCCTAGCCCTAGCCCTAACCCTATCCCTAAACCTAACCCTAGCCCTACCCTAGCCCTAGCCCTAACCCTAACCCTAACCCTAAACCTAGCCCTAGCCCTAGCCTTAGCCATAGCCCTAACCCTAACCCTAACCCTAGCCCTAGCCCTAGCCCAAGCACTAGCCCTACCCTAAACCTAACCCTAGCCCTAACCCAAGCCCTTGGCCTAGCCCTAGCCCTAACCCTAAACCTAACCCTAGCACTGGCCCTACCCTAGTCCTAGACCTAGCCCTAGCCCTAGCGCTAACCCTAAACCTAACCCTAAACCTAGCCCTAGCCCTAGCACTAGCCCTAAACCTAACCCTAACCCTAGCCCTAGCCCTAGCCCTAGCCCTAGCACTAACCCTAACCCTAACCCTAGCCCTAGCCCTAGCCCTAGCACTAGCCCTAACCCTAAACCTAACCCTAGCCCTAACCCAAGCCCTTGGCCTAGTCCTAGCCCTAACAATAACCCTAAACCTAGCCCTGGCCCTACCCTAGTCCTAGACCTAGCCCGAGCCCTAGCCCTAACCCTAACCCTAACCCTAACCCTTACTCTAACCCTAACACTAGCGCTAACCCTAAACTTAGCCCTAGCACTAGCCCTAGCCCTAACCCTAGCCCTAGCCCAAGCTCTAGCCCTATCCCTAGCCTTAACCCTAGCCCTAACCCTAACCCTAGCCCTAGTCTGGCCCTAACCATAGCCCTAGCCCTAACCCTAACGCTAACCCTAACCCTAGCCCTAGCCCTAGCCCTAGCCCTAGCCCTAGCCTTAGCCCTAACCCTAACCCTAACCTAACCCTAGCACTAGCCCTAGCCCTAGTCTAGCCCTAACCCTAGCCCTAACCCAAGTCCTTGGCCTAGCCCTAGCCCTAACCCTAAACCTAACCCTAGCCCTGGCCCTACCCTAGTCCTAGACCTAGCCCTAGCCCTAGCCCTAACCCTAACCCTAACCCTTACTCTAACCCTAACACTAGCGCTAACCCTAAACTTAGCCCTAGCACTAGCCCTAGCCCTAACCCTAACCCTAACCCTAACCATAGCCCTAGCCCTAACCCTAGCCCTATCCCTAGCCCTAACCCTAGCCCTAGCCCTAGCCCTAGCCCTAGCCATAACCCTAACCCTAACCCTAGCCCTAGCCCTAGCCCAAGTCTAGCCCTAGCCCTAGGCCTAGCCCTAACCCTAACCCTAACCATAAACCTAACCGTAGCCCTAGCCCTAACCCTAGCACTAGCCCTAACCCTAACCCTAGCCCTAGACCTAGACCTAGCCCTCGCCCTAACCCTAGCCCTAAACCTAACCCTAACACTAACCATAACCCTAACCCTAAACCTAACCCTAGCCCTAGCCCTAGCCCTAACGCTAGCCCTAGAACTATCCCTAACCTTAACCCTAGCCCTAGACATAGCCCTAACCTTGCCCTAACCCTAACCTTAACCTTAACCCTAGACCTAGACCTAACCCTAACCCTGATGCTAGCCCTAGCCCTAGCCCTAACCCTAACCCTAACCTTAATCCTAGCCCTAGCCCTAGCCCTAGCCTTGCCCTAGCCCTAACCCTAACCCTAACCCTAACCCTATCCCTAAAACTAACCCTAGCCCTAGCCCTAGCCCTAGTACTAACCCTAACCCTAACCCTAACCCTAACCCTAACCCTAACCCTAGCACTAGCCCTAGCCCTAGTCTAGCCCTAGCTCTAACCCTAGCCCTAACCCTAACCCTAGCCCTAGCCCTAGCCCTAGCACTAACCCTAACCCAAACCCTAACCCTAACCCTAGCACTAGCCATAGCCCTAGTCTAGCCCTAGCCCTAGCCCTAGCCCTAGCCCTAGCCCTAGCCCTAACCCTAACCCTAACCCTAACCCTAAACCTAACCCTAGCCTTGCCCTAGCCCTAACCCTAGCCCTAGCCCTAAACCTAACCCTAACCCTAACCCTAGCCCGAGCACTAGCCTAGCCCTAGCCCTAGCCCTAACCCTAAACCTAACCCTAGCCCTAGCCCTAGCCCTAGCCCTAGCCCTAGCCCTAACCCTAACTCTAGCCCTAGCCATGGCCCTAGCCCTAGCCCAGCCCTAGCCCTAACCCTAACCCTAACACTAACCCTAACCCTAACACTAGCCATAGCCCTAGCCATAACCCTATCCCTAGCCCAAGCCCTAAACCTAGCACTAGCCCTAACCCTAACCCTAACCCTAAACCTAGCCCTAACCATAGGCCTAGCCCTAGCCCTAGCCCTAGCCCTAACCCTAACCCTAAACCTAACCCTAGCCCTAGCCCTAAACCCTAGCTCTAACCCTAACCCTAACCCTAGCCCTAGACCTAGCCCTAGCCCTAGCCCTAACCCTAACCCTAGCCATAGCCCTAGCCCTTGCCCTAGCCCTTTCCCTAAACCTAACCCTAAACCTAATCCTAGCCCTAGCCTTAACCATAGCTCTAGCCCTAACTCTAACCCTAACCCTAACCCTAGCCCTAGCCCTAGCCCTAGCCCTAGCCCTAACCCTACACTAAGCCTAACCCTAACCCTAACCCTAGCCCTAAACCGAACCCTAAACCCTAGCCGTAGCCCAGCACTAACCCTAACCATATCCCTAACCCTAATCCAAGCCCTAGCCCTAGCCCTAGTCTAGCCCTAGAACTAGCCCTAGCCCTAGCCCTACCCTAGCCCTAACCCTAACCCTAACCATAAACCTAACCCTATCTCTAGCCCTAACCCTAGCACTAGCCCTAACCCTAACCCTAACCCAACCCCTAGCCCTAGACTTAGACATAGCCCTAGCCCTAACCCTAAACCTAACCCTAACACTAACCCTAACCCTAGCCCTAAAACTAACCCTAGCCCTATCCCTATCCCTAGCCCTAGCCCTAGCCCTAATCCTAACCCTAGCCCTAGCCTTAGCCCTAGTCTAGCCCTAGCCCTAGACCTAGCACTAACCCTAACCTTAACCCTAAAACTAAACCTAGCCCTAGCCCTAGCCCTAGCCCTAACCCTAGCCCTAGCCCTAACACTAACCCTAACCCTAACCCTAGACCTATACCTAACCCTAGCCCTAGCCCTAGCCCTAGCCCTAACCCTAACCCTAACCCTAACCCTAACCCTAACCCTAGCCCTAGCCCTAACCCTAACCCTAACCCTAATGCTGGCCCTAGCCCTAGCCCTAACCCTCACCCTAACACTAATCATAGCCCTAGACCTAGCCCTAGCCCTAGCACTAACCCTAACCCTAACCCTAACCCTAACCCTAGACCTAGCCCTAGCCCTAGCCCTAACCCTAACCCTAACCCTAACCCTAGACTTAGACCTAGAACTAGCCCTAGCCCTAACCCTAGCCCTAAACCTAAATCTAACACTAACCCTAACCCTAACCCTAAACCTAAACCTAGCCCTAGCCCTAGCCCTAGCCCTAGCCCTAGCCCTAACCCTAACCCAACCCTAACACTAACCCTAGCACTAACCCTAGCCTTAGTCTAGCCCTAGCCCTATACCTAACATTAGCCCTAGCCCTAGCCCTAGCCCTCACCCTAACCCTAACACTAACCCTAACCCTAGACCTAGCCCTAACCCTAACCCTAATGCTAGCCCTAGACCTAGCACTAACCCTAACACTAACCCTAACCCTAGCCCTAGCCCTAGACCTACTCTAGACCTAGCCCTAGCCCTAGCCCAAGCCCTCACCCTAACCCTAACCATAAACCTAACCCTAGCCCTAGCCCTAACCCTAGCACTAGCCCTAACCCTAACCCTAACCCTAACACTAGTCTAGACCTAGACCTAGCCCTAGCCCTAAACCTAGCCCTAAACCTAACCCTAACACTAACACTAACCCTAACCCTAACCCTAAACCTAACCCTAGCCCTAGCCCTAGCCCTAACCCTAGCACTAGCTCTAACCCTAACACTAACCTTAACCCTAACCCTAACCTTAGCCCTAACCTAGCACTAGCCCTAGCCCTAGCCCTAGCCCTAACCCTAACCCTAACCCTATCCCTAATTCTAACCATAGCCCTAGCCCGAGCCCTAGCACTAACCTAACTCTAACACTAACCCTACCAGTAGCCCTAGCCCTAGAGTAGCCCTAGCCCTAACTCTAGCCCTAACCCTAACCCTAGCCCTAGCCCTAGCCCTAGCCCTAGTCCTTGCCCTAGGCCTAGCCCTAGCCCTAAACCTAACCCTAACCCTAAACCTAGTCCTAGACCTAGCCCTAGCCCTAACCCTAACCCTAACCCTAACACTAGACCTATCCCTAACCCTAACCCTAGCCCTAACCCTAACCGTAGCCATAGCCCTAATCCTAGCACTAGCCCTAGCCCTAGCCCTAGCACTAGCCCTAACCCTAGCCCTAACCCTAGCCCTAGCCCTAGCTTAGCCTTAGCCCTAAACCTAACCCTAACCCTAGCCCTAACCCAAGACCTTGGCCTTGCCCTAGCCCTATCCCTAACCCTAACCCTAACCCTAACCCTAACCCTAGACCTAACCCTAACCCTAACCCTAGCCCTAACCCTAACCCTAGCCCTAGCCCTACCCCTAACCCTAACCCTAGCCCTAACCCATGACCTTGCCCTAGCCCTAGCCCTAGCCCTAGCCCTAACCCTAATCCTTGCACTAACCCTAACCCTAGCCCTATCCCTAACCCTAATCCTAGCCCTAAACCTAACCCTAGCCCTAACCCTAACCCTAACCCTAGAACTAACCCTACCCCTAGCCCGAACCCTAGCCTAGCCCTAGCCCTAGAGCTAGCCCAAGCGCTAACCCTAACCCTAAACCTAGCCATAGCCCTAGCACTAGCCCTAGCCCTACACTAAACCTAGCCCTAGCCCTAGCCCTAGCCCTAGCCCTAGCCCTAAACCTAACCCTAACACTAACCCTAACCCTAACACTAGCCCTAGCCCTAACCCTAACCCTAGCCCTAGCCCTAGGCCTAGCCCTAGCCCTAGCTCTAGCCCTAACCCTAACCCTAACCCTAGCCCTACCCTAACCCTAACCCAAAACCTAGCCCTAGCCCTAGCCCTAGCCCTAGCCCTAACCCTAACCCTAACCCTAGCCCTAGCCCTAACCCTAGCCTAGGCCTAGCCCTAGACCTAGCCCTAGCGCTAACCCTAACCCTAACCCTAACCCTAGTATTAGCCCTAGCCCTAGCCCTAGCCCTAGCCCTAACCCTAACCCTAACCCTAACCCTAGCCCTAACCCTAACCCTAGACCTAGACATAGCCCTAGCCCTAACCCTAACCCTAACCCTAACCCTAACCCTAGCCCTAGCCCTAGCCCTAGTCCTTGCCCTAGGCCTAGCCCTAGCCATAAATCTAACCCTAACCCTAAACCTAGCCCTAGACCTAGCCCTAGCCCTAACCCTAACCCTAATCCTAACCCTAGACCTATCCCTAACCCTAGCCCTAGCCCTAGCCCTAACCCTAAATGTAGCCCTAGCCCTAATCCTAGCCCTAGCCCTAGCCCTAACCCTAGCCATAACCCTAGCCCTAGCCCTTGCCCTAGCCCTAGCCCTAGCCCTAACCCTAACCCTTGTCCTAACCCAAGCCCTTGGCCTAGCCCTAGCCCTATCCCTAACCCTAACCCTAAACCTAACCCTAACCCTAGACCTAACCCTAACCCTAACCCTAGCCCTAACCCTAACCCTAACCCTAGCCCTAACCCTAACCCTAACCCTAGCCCTAGCCCTAACCCTAACCCTAACCCTAGCCCTAACCCAAGACCTTGCCCTAGCCCTAGCCCTAGCCCTAACCCTAACCCTAACACTAACCCTAACCCTAGCCCTAACCCTAATCCTATCACTACACCTAACCCTAGCCCTAGCCCTAACCCTAACCTAACCCTAACCCTAACCCTAACCCTAACCCTAGCCCTAGCCCTAACCCTAGCCTAGCCCTAGCCCTGGACCTAGCCCTAGCGCTAACCCTAACCCTAACCATAGCCATAGCCCTAGACCTAGCCCTAGCCCTAGCCCTAGCCCTAACCCTAACCTTAAGCCTAACCCTTGCCCTAGCCCTAACCCTAACCCTGATGCTAGCCCTAGCCATAGCCCTAACCCTAACCCTAACCCTAATCCTAGCCCTAGCCCTAGACCTAGCCCTAGCCCTAGCACTAACCTTAACCCTAACCGTAACACTAATCCTAGCACTAATCCTAGCCCTAGTCTAGCCCAAGCCCTAACCGTAGCCCTAACCCTAACCCTAGCCCTAGCCCTAGCACTATCCCTAGCCCTAAACCTAGCCCTAGCCCTAGCCCTAGCCTTAGTCCTAGCCCTAGCCCTAACCCTAACCCTAACTATAACCCTAACCCTACCCCTAACCCGAACCCTAAACCTACCCTAGCCCTAGCCCTAGCCTTAGCCCTAACCCTAACCCTAACCCTAACCCTAACCCTAACCCTCGCCCTAGCTTTAGCCCTAGCCTTAGCCTTAACCCTAACCCTAACACTAACCCTAGCCCTAACCTTAACCCTAGCCCTAGCCGTAACCCTAACCCTAACCCTAACCATAGCCCTAGTCCTAGCCCTAGCCCTAGACCTAACTCTAACCCTAAGCCTAACCCTAACCCTAACCCTAGCCCTAACTCTAACCCTAGACCTAGCCCTAGCACTAGCACTAACCCTAACCCTAACCCTAACCCTAACCCTAACCCTAACCCTAGCCCTAGCCCTAGCCCTTGCCCTAGCCCTAACCCTAAACCTAACCATAAACCTAACCCTAGCCCTAGCCCTAACCCTAGCACTAGCCCTAATCCTAACCCTAAAGCTAGCCCTAGACCTAGACCTAGCCCTAGCCCTAAACCTTGCCCTAAACCTAACCCTAACACTAACCCTAAACCTAACCCTAGCCCTAGCCCTAGCCCTAACACTAGCCCTAGCCCTAACCCTAACCCTAACCCTAACCCTAGCCCTAGACCTAGCCCTAGCCCTAGCCCGAGCCCTAGCCCTGGCCCTAGCCCTAACCCTAACCCTAACCCTAACCCTAATCCTAGCCCTAGCCCTAGCCCTAGACCTAGCCCTAACCATAACCCTAACCCTAACCGTATCCCTAACCCTAACCCTAGCCCTAGCCCTAGCACTAACCCTAACCCTAACCCTAAACCTAAACCTAGCCCTGGCCCTAGCTCTAGTCCTCGCCCTAGCCCTAACCCTAACCCTAACCCTAACCCTAACCGTACCCCTAGTCCTAGACCTAGACATAGCCCTAGCCCTAACC
>OX463233.1:151912379-151924879 GCA_949820135.1 Sylvilagus floridanus
AACCCTAGCCCTAGCCCTAACCCTAGCCTAGCCCTAGCCCTGGACCTAGCCCTAGCAATAACCCTAACCCTAACCCTAACCCTAGCCATAGCCCTAGCCCTAGCCCTAGCCCTAACCCTAAACCTAGCCCTAGCCCTAGCAATAACCCTAACCCTAACCCTAGCCCTAGCCCTAGCCCTAGCCCTAGCCCTATCCCTAACCCCAGCCCTAGCACTAGCACTAACCCTAACCCTAGGCCTAGCCCTAGCCCTAGCCCTAGCCCTAGCCCTAGCCCTAATCCTAACCCTAACCCTAGCCCTAGCCCTAGCCCTAGCCCTAACCCTAATCCTTGCCATAACCCTAACCCTAGCCCTAACCAAAGACCTTGCCCTAGCCCTAGCCCTAGCCCTAACCCTAACCCTAACACTAAGCCTAACCCTAGCCCTAACCCTAATCCTAGCCATAACACTAACCCTAGCCCTAGCCCTAACCCTAACCCTAACCCTATCCCTAGCCCTAGCCTAGCCCTAGCTTTAGCCATAGCCCTAGACGAAGGCTAACCCTAACCCTAGCCCTAGCCCTAGCCCTAACCCTAACCCTAGCCCTAGCCATAGCCCTAGCCCTAGCCCTAGCCCTAGCCCTAACCCTAAACCTAAATCTAACCCTAACCCTAGCACTAGCCCTAACCCTAACCCTAACGCTAAACCTAGCCCTAGCCCTAGCCCGAGCCCTAGCTGTAGCCCTAACCCTAACCCTAACGCTAACCCTAACCCTAACCATAGCCATAGCGCTAGCCCTAGCCCTAGCCCTAGCCCTAACCCTAACCATAGCCCCAGCCATAGCCCTAGCCCTAGCCCTAGCCCTGGCCCTAGCCCTAAACCTAACCCTAACACTAACCCTAAACCTAACCCTAAACCTAACCCTCGCCCTAACTCTAACCCTAACCCTAACCCTAGCCCTAGCCTGAACCCTAGCTCTAGCCCTAACTCTAACCCTAACCCTAACCCTAACCCTAGCCCTAGCCCTAGCCCTAGCCCTAGTCTAGCCCTAGCCCTAGCCCTAGCCCTAGCCATAACCCTAACCCTAACCATAAACCTAACCCTAGCCCTAGCCCTAGCCCTAACCCTAGCACTAGCCCTAACCCTAACCCTAAACGTACCCCTAGCCCTAGACCCAGACATAGCCCTAGCCCTAACCCTAAACCTCACCCTAACCCTTACACTAACCCTAACTCTAGCCCTAAACCGAACCCTAGCCCTAGCCCTAGACCTAGCCCTAGCCGTAACCATAACCCTAACCCTAGCCCTAGCCTTAGCCCTAGTCTAGCCATAGCCCTAGACCTAGCCCTAACCCTAACCATAACCCTAAACCTAACCCTAGCCCTAGCCCTAGCCCTAACCCTAGCCCTAGCCCTAACCCTAACCCTAACCCTAACCGTAGACCTATACCTAACCCTAGCCCTAGCCCTAGCCCTAGAACTAACCCTATCCCTAACCCTAACACTAACCCTAGCCCTAGCCCTAATCCTAACACTGAATCTGGCCCTAGCCCTAGCCCTAACCCTCACCCTAACCCTAAACCTAGCCCTAGCCCTAGCCCTAAACCTAGCCCTAGCCCTAAGCCTAAACCTAATGCTGGCCCTAGCCCTAGCCCTAACCCTCACCCAAACCCTAACCCTAGCCCTAGCCCTAGCCCTAGCCCTAGCCCTAGCCCTCACCCTAAACCTAATGCTGGCCCTAGCCCTAGCCCTAACCCTCACCCTAACCCTAACCCTAGCCCTAGCCCTAGCCCTAGCCCTAGCCCTAGCCCTAACACTAACCCTAAGCCTAACTCTAGCCCTAGACCTTGTCTAGCCCTAGCCCTAGCCCTAGCCCTAGCCCTAACCCTAGACCTAGCCCTAGCCCTAACCCTAACCATAACCCTAGACCTAGCCTTAGCCCTAGTCTAGCCATAGCCCTAGACCTAGCCCTAACCCTAACCCTAACACTAAACCTAACCCTAGCCCTAGCCCTAGCCCCAACCCTAGCCCTAGCCATAACCCTAACGCTAACCCTAACCCTAGACCTGTACCTAACCCTAGCCCTAGCCCTAGCCCTAGAACTAACCCTAACCCTAACCCTAACACTAACCCTAGCCCTAGCCCTAACCCTAACACTAATGCTGGCCCTAGCCCTAGCCCTAACCCTCACCCTAACCCTAGACCTAGCCCTAGCCCTAGCCCTAAACCTAGCCCTAGCCCTAACCCTAAACCTAATGCTGGCCCTAGCCCTAGCCCTAGCCCTAACCCTCACCCTAACCCTAACCCTAGCCCTAGCCCTAGCCCTAGCCCTAACACTAACCCTAAGCCTAACTCTAGCCCTAGCCCTAGTCTAGCCCTAGCCCTAGCCCTAGCCCTAGCCCTAACCCTAACCTTAACCCTAGCCCTAGCCCTAGCCCTAACCCTAGCCCTAGCCATAACCCTAACGCTAACCCTAACCCTAGACCTATACCAAACCCTAGCCCTAGCCCTAGCCCTAAAACTAACCCTAACCCTAACCCTAACACTAACCCTAGCCCTAGCCCTAACCCTAACACTAATGCTGGCCCTAGCCCTAGCCCTAACCCTCACCCTAACCCTAAACCTATCCCTAGCCCTAGCCCTAAACCTAGCCCTAGCCCTAACCCTAAACCTAATGCTGGCCCTAGCCCTAGCCCTAGCCCTAACCCTCACCCTAACCCTAACCCTAGCCCTAGTCTAGCCCTAGCCCTAGCCCTAGCCCTAGCCCTAACCCTAACCTTAACCCTAACCCTAGCCCTAGCCCTAACCCTAACCCTGATGCTAGCCCTTGCTCTAGCCCTTACCCTAACCCTAACCCTAATCCTAGCCCTAGCCCTAGCCCTAGCCCTAGACCTAACCCTAAACCTAACCCTAACCCTAACCCTAACCCTAACCCTAACCCTAGCCCTAGCCTTAGCCCTAGTCTAGCCATAGCCCTAGACCTAGCCCTAACCCTAACCCTAACCCTAAACCTAACCCTAGCCCTAGCCCTAGCCCTAACCCTAGCCCTAGCCCTAACCCTAACCCTAACCCTAACCGTAGACCTATACCTAACCCTAGCCCTAGCCCTAGCCCTAGCCCTAACACTAACCCTAAGCCTAACTCTAGCCCTAGCCCTAGTCTAGCACTAGCCCTAGCCCTAGCCCTAGCCCTAACCCTAACCCTAACCATAAACCTAACCCTAGACCTAGCCCTAACCCTAGCACTAGCCCTAACCCTAACCCTAACCCTAACCCTAAATCTGGTCCTAGACCTAGACCTAGCCCTAGCCCTAACCCTAGCCCTAAACCTAACTCTAACACTAACCCTAACCCTAACCCTAAACCTAACCCTAGCCCTAGACCTAGCATAACCCTAGGCCTAGCCCTAACCCTAACCCTAACCCTAAGCCTAGCCCTAGACCTAGCCCTAGCCCTAGCCCTAGCCCTAGCCCTAGCCCTAAGCCTAACCTTAACCCTAACCCTAGCCCTAGCCCTAACCCTAACCCTGATGCTAGCCCTTGCTCTAGCCCTTACCCTAACCCTAACCCTAATCCTAGCCCTAGCCCTAGCCCTAGCCCTAACCCTAAACCTAACCCTAACCCTAACCCTAACCCTAACCCTAGCCCTAGCCCTAGCACTAGCCCTAGCCCTAACCCTAGCCCTAGATCTAGCCATAGCCCTAGCCTTAGCACTATCCCTAGCCCTAAATCTAAACCTAACTATAACTCTAACACTAGCACTAACCCTAAACCTAACCCTAGCCCTAACCCTAACCCTAACTATAACGCTAACCCTAACACTAGCTCTAACCCTAACCCTAGGCCTAGCCCTAACCCTAACCCTAAACCTAGCCCTAACCGTAGCCCTAGCCATAGCCCTTACCCTAATCCTAAACCTAGCCCTAACCCAAGCTCTTGGCATAACCCTAGCCCTAACCCTAACCCAAAACCTAGCCCTAGCCCTAGCCCTAACCCTAACCCTAGCCCTAACCCAAGACCTTGCCATAGCCCTAGCCCTAGCCCTAGCCCTAAACCTAACCCTAACACTAACCCTAACCCTAACACTAGCCCTACCCCTAACCCTAACCCTAGCCCTAGCCCTAGCCCTAGCTCTAGCCCTAACCCTAACCCTAACCCTAACCTAGCATAACCCTAAACCAAAACCTAGCCATAGCCCTAGCCCTAGCCCTACCACTAACCCTAACCCTAACCCTAGCCCTAGCCCTAACCCTAACCCTAGCCCTAGCCCTAACCCTAGCCCTAAACCTAACCCTAACACTAACCCTAACACTAGCCCTAGCCCTAACCCTAACACTAGCACTAGCCCTAGCCCTAGCCCTAGCCCTAGCCCTAGCTCTAGCCGTAACCCTAACCCTAACCCTAACCCTAACCCTAGCCCTAACCCTAACCCTAGCCCTAGCCCTAGCCCTACCCTTAACCCTAACCCTAACACTAACCCTAACCCTAGCCCTAGCCCTAACCCTAACCCTAGCCCTAGCCCTAACCCTAACCCTAACCCTAACCCTAACCCTAGCCCTAGGCCTATCCCTAGCCCTAGCCCTAACCATAACCCTAACGCTAAACCTAGCCCTAGCCCTAGACCGAGCCCTAGCTGTAGCCCTAACCCTAACCCTAACGCTAACCCTAACCCTAACCCTAGCCCTAGCCCTAACCCTAGCTCTAACCCAACCCTAACCCTAACCCTAGCCTAACCCTAAACCTAGCCCTAGCCCTAGCCCTAGCCCTAGCCCTAGCCATAATCCTAACCCTAACCCTATCCCTAGCCCTAGCCTAGCCCTAGCTTTAGCCATAGCCCTAGCCGAAGGCTAACCCTAACCCTAGCCCTAGCCCTAGCCCTAGCCCTAACCCTAACCCTAGCCCTAGCCATAGCCCTAGCCCTAGCCCTAGCCCTAGCCCTAACCCTAAACCTAAATCTAACCCTAACCCTAGCACTAGCCCTAGCCCTAACCCTAACCATAACCCTAAATCTGGCTCTAACCCTAAACCTAACCCTAACCCTAACCCTAACCCTAGCCCTAGCCCTAACCCTAGCCTAGCCCTAGCCCTGGACCTAGCCCTAGCAATAACCCTAACCCTAACCCTAACCCTAGCCATAGCCCTAGCCCTAGCCCTAGCCCTAACCCTAAACCTAGCCCTAGCCCTAGCAATAACCCTAACCCTAACCCTAGCCCTAGCCCTAGCCCTAGCCCTAGCCCTATCCCTAACCCCAGCCCTAGCACTAGCACTAACCCTAACCCTAGGCCTAGCCCTAGCCCTAGCCCTTTCCCTAGCCCTAGCCCTAATCCTAACCCTAACCCTAGCCCTAGCCCTAGCCCTAGCCCTAACCCTAATCCTTGCCATAACCCTAACCCTAGCCCTAACCAAAGACCTTGCCCTAGCCCTAGCCCTAGCCCTAACCCTAACCCTAACACTAAGCCTAACCCTAGCCCTAACCCTAATCCTAGCCATAACACTAACCCTAGCCCTAGCCCTAACCCTAACCCTAACCCTATCCCTAGCCCTAGCCTAGCCCTAGCTTTAGCCATAGCCCTAGACGAAGGCTAACCCTAACCCTAGCCCTAGCCCTAGCCCTAACCCTAACCCTAGCCCTAGCCATAGCCCTAGCCCTAGCCCTAGCCCTAGCCCTAACCCTAAACCTAAATCTAACCCTAACCCTAGCACTAGCCCTAACCCTAACCCTAACGCTAAACCTAGCCCTAGCCCTAGCCCGAGCCCTAGCTGTAGCCCTAACCCTAACCCTAACGCTAACCCTAACCCTAACCATAGCCATAGCGCTAGCCCTAGCCCTAGCCCTAGCCCTAACCCTAACCATAGCCCCAGCCATAGCCCTAGCCCTAGCCCTAGCCCTGGCCCTAGCCCTAAACCTAACCCTAACACTAACCCTAAACCTAACCCTAAACCTAACCCTCGCCCTAACTCTAACCCTAACCCTAACCCTAGCCCTAGCCTGAACCCTAGCTCTAGCCCTAACTCTAACCCTAACCCTAACCCTAACCCTAGCCCTAGCCCTAGCCCTAGCCCTAGTCTAGCCCTAGCCCTAGCCCTAGCCCTAGCCATAACCCTAACCCTAACCATAAACCTAACCCTAGCCCTAGCCCTAGCCCTAACCCTAGCACTAGCCCTAACCCTAACCCTAAACGTACCCCTAGCCCTAGACCCAGACATAGCCCTAGCCCTAACCCTAAACCTCACCCTAACCCTTACACTAACCCTAACTCTAGCCCTAAACCGAACCCTAGCCCTAGCCCTAGACCTAGCCCTAGCCGTAACCATAACCCTAACCCTAGCCCTAGCCTTAGCCCTAGTCTAGCCATAGCCCTAGACCTAGCCCTAACCCTAACCATAACCCTAAACCTAACCCTAGCCCTAGCCCTAGCCCTAACCCTAGCCCTAGCCCTAACCCTAACCCTAACCCTAACCGTAGACCTATACCTAACCCTAGCCCTAGCCCTAGCCCTAGAACTAACCCTATCCCTAACCCTAACACTAACCCTAGCCCTAGCCCTAATCCTAACACTGAATCTGGCCCTAGCCCTAGCCCTAACCCTCACCCTAACCCTAAACCTAGCCCTAGCCCTAGCCCTAAACCTAGCCCTAGCCCTAAGCCTAAACCTAATGCTGGCCCTAGCCCTAGCCCTAACCCTCACCCAAACCCTAACCCTAGCCCTAGCCCTAGCCCTAGCCCTAGCCCTAGCCCTCACCCTAAACCTAATGCTGGCCCTAGCCCTAGCCCTAACCCTCACCCTAACCCTAACCCTAGCCCTAGCCCTAGCCCTAGCCCTAGCCCTAGCCCTAACACTAACCCTAAGCCTAACTCTAGCCCTAGACCTTGTCTAGCCCTAGCCCTAGCCCTAGCCCTAGCCCTAACCCTAGACCTAGCCCTAGCCCTAACCCTAACCATAACCCTAGACCTAGCCTTAGCCCTAGTCTAGCCATAGCCCTAGACCTAGCCCTAACCCTAACCCTAACACTAAACCTAACCCTAGCCCTAGCCCTAGCCCCAACCCTAGCCCTAGCCATAACCCTAACGCTAACCCTAACCCTAGACCTGTACCTAACCCTAGCCCTAGCCCTAGCCCTAGAACTAACCCTAACCCTAACCCTAACACTAACCCTAGCCCTAGCCCTAACCCTAACACTAATGCTGGCCCTAGCCCTAGCCCTAACCCTCACCCTAACCCTAGACCTAGCCCTAGCCCTAGCCCTAAACCTAGCCCTAGCCCTAACCCTAAACCTAATGCTGGCCCTAGCCCTAGCCCTAGCCCTAACCCTCACCCTAACCCTAACCCTAGCCCTAGCCCTAGCCCTAGCCCTAACACTAACCCTAAGCCTAACTCTAGCCCTAGCCCTAGTCTAGCCCTAGCCCTAGCCCTAGCCCTAGCCCTAACCCTAACCTTAACCCTAGCCCTAGCCCTAGCCCTAACCCTAGCCCTAGCCATAACCCTAACGCTAACCCTAACCCTAGACCTATACCTAACCCTAGCCCTAGCCCTAGCCCTAAAACTAACCCTAACCCTAACCCTAACACTAACCCTAGCCCTAGCCCTAACCCTAACACTAATGCTGGCCCTAGCCCTAGCCCTAACCCTCACCCTAACCCTAAACCTATCCCTAGCCCTAGCCCTAAACCTAGCCCTAGCCCTAACCCTAAACCTAATGCTGGCCCTAGCCCTAGCCCTAGCCCTAACCCTCACCCTAACCCTAACCCTAGCCCTAGTCTAGCCCTAGCCCTAGCCCTAGCCCTAGCCCTAACCCTAACCTTAACCCTAACCCTAGCCCTAGCCCTAACCCTAACCCTGATGCTAGCCCTTGCTCTAGCCCTTACCCTAACCCTAACCCTAATCCTAGCCCTAGCCCTAGCCCTAGCCCTAGACCTAACCCTAAACCTAACCCTAACCCTAACCCTAACCCTAACCCTAACCCTAGCCCTAGCCTTAGCCCTAGTCTAGCCATAGCCCTAGACCTAGCCCTAACCCTAACCCTAACCCTAAACCTAACCCTAGCCCTAGCCCTAGCCCTAACCCTAGCCCTAGCCCTAACCCTAACCCTAACCCTAACCGTAGACCTATACCTAACCCTAGCCCTAGCCCTAGCCCTAGCCCTAACACTAACCCTAAGCCTAACTCTAGCCCTAGCCCTAGTCTAGCACTAGCCCTAGCCCTAGCCCTAGCCCTAACCCTAACCCTAACCATAAACCTAACCCTAGACCTAGCCCTAACCCTAGCACTAGCCCTAACCCTAACCCTAACCCTAACCCTAAATCTGGTCCTAGACCTAGACCTAGCCCTAGCCCTAACCCTAGCCCTAAACCTAACTCTAACACTAACCCTAACCCTAACCCTAAACCTAACCCTAGCCCTAGACCTAGCATAACCCTAGGCCTAGCCCTAACCCTAACCCTAACCCTAAGCCTAGCCCTAGACCTAGCCCTAGCCCTAGCCCTAGCCCTAGCCCTAGCCCTAGCCCTAAGCCTAACCTTAACCCTAACCCTAGCCCTAGCCCTAACCCTAACCCTGATGCTAGCCCTTGCTCTAGCCCTTACCCTAACCCTAACCCTAATCCTAGCCCTAGCCCTAGCCCTAGCCCTAACCCTAAACCTAACCCTAACCCTAACCCTAACCCTAACCCTAGCCCTAGCCCTAGCACTAGCCCTAGCCCTAACCCTAGCCCTAGATCTAGCCATAGCCCTAGCCTTAGCACTATCCCTAGCCCTAAATCTAAACCTAACTATAACTCTAACACTAGCACTAACCCTAAACCTAACCCTAGCCCTAACCCTAACCCTAACTATAACGCTAACCCTAACACTAGCTCTAACCCTAACCCTAGGCCTAGCCCTAACCCTAACCCTAAACCTAGCCCTAACCGTAGCCCTAGCCATAGCCCTTACCCTAATCCTAAACCTAGCCCTAACCCAAGCTCTTGGCATAACCCTAGCCCTAACCCTAACCCAAAACCTAGCCCTAGCCCTAGCCCTAACCCTAACCCTAGCCCTAACCCAAGACCTTGCCATAGCCCTAGCCCTAGCCCTAGCCCTAAACCTAACCCTAACACTAACCCTAACCCTAACACTAGCCCTACCCCTAACCCTAACCCTAGCCCTAGCCCTAGCCCTAGCTCTAGCCCTAACCCTAACCCTAACCCTAACCTAGCATAACCCTAAACCAAAACCTAGCCATAGCCCTAGCCCTAGCCCTACCACTAACCCTAACCCTAACCCTAGCCCTAGCCCTAACCCTAACCCTAGCCCTAGCCCTAACCCTAGCCCTAAACCTAACCCTAACACTAACCCTAACACTAGCCCTAGCCCTAACCCTAACACTAGCACTAGCCCTAGCCCTAGCCCTAGCCCTAGCCCTAGCTCTAGCCGTAACCCTAACCCTAACCCTAACCCTAACCCTAGCCCTAACCCTAACCCTAGCCCTAGCCCTAGCCCTACCCTTAACCCTAACCCTAACACTAACCCTAACCCTAGCCCTAGCCCTAACCCTAACCCTAGCCCTAGCCCTAACCCTAACCCTAACCCTAACCCTAACCCTAGCCCTAGGCCTATCCCTAGCCCTAGCCCTAACCATAACCCTAACGCTAAACCTAGCCCTAGCCCTAGACCGAGCCCTAGCTGTAGCCCTAACCCTAACCCTAACGCTAACCCTAACCCTAACCCTAGCCCTAGCCCTAACCCTAGCTCTAACCCAACCCTAACCCTAACCCTAGCCTAACCCTAAACCTAGCCCTAGCCCTAGCCCTAGCCCTAGCCCTAGCCATAATCCTAACCCTAACCCTATCCCTAGCCCTAGCCTAGCCCTAGCTTTAGCCATAGCCCTAGCCGAAGGCTAACCCTAACCCTAGCCCTAGCCCTAGCCCTAGCCCTAACCCTAACCCTAGCCCTAGCCATAGCCCTAGCCCTAGCCCTAGCCCTAGCCCTAACCCTAAACCTAAATCTAACCCTAACCCTAGCACTAGCCCTAGCCCTAACCCTAACCATAACCCTAAATCTGGCTCTAACCCTAAACCTAACCCTAACCCTAACCCTAACCCTAGCCCTAGCCCTAACCCTAGCCTAGCCCTAGCCCTGGACCTAGCCCTAGCGCTAACCCTAACCCTAACCCTAACCCTAGCCATAGCCCTAGCCCTAGCCCTAGCCCTAACCCTAAACCTAGCCCTAGCCCTAGCAATAACCCTAACCCTAACCCTAGCCCTAGCCCTAGCCCTAGCCCTAGCCCTATCCCTAACCCCAGCCCTAGCACTAGCACTAACCCTAACCCTAGCCCTAGCCCTAGCCCTAGCCCTAGCCCTAGCCCTAGCCCTAATCCTAACCCTAACCCTAGCCCTAGCCCTAGCCCTAGCCCTAACCCTAATCCTTGCCATAACCCTAACCCTAGCCCTAGCCCTAACCCTAACCCTAACCCTATCCCTAGCCCTAGCCTAGCCCTAGCTTTAGCCATAGCCCTAGCCGAAGGCTAACCCTAACCCTAGCCCTAGCCCTAGCCCTAGCCCTAACCCTAACCCTAGCCCTAGCCATAGCCCTAGCCCTAGGCCTAGCCCTAGCCCTAGCCCTAACCCTAAACCTAAATCTAACCCTAACCCTAGCATTAGCCCTAGCCCTAACCCTAACCATAACCCTAAATCTGGCTCTAACCCTAAACCTAACCCTAACCCTAACCCTAACCCTAGCCCTAGCCCTAACCCTAGCCTAGCCCTAGCCCTGGACCTAGCCCTAGCGCTAACCCTAACCCTAACCCTAACCCTAGCCATAGCCCTAGCCCTAGCCCTAACCCTAACCCTAGCCCTAGCCATAGCCCTAGCCCTAGCCCTAGCCCTGGCCCTAGCCCTAAACCTAACCCTAACACTAACCCCTACCCTAACACTAGCCCTAGGCCTAACCCTAACCCTAGCCCTAACCGTAGCCCTAGCCATAGCCCTTACGCTAATCCTAAACCTAGCCCTAACCCACGCTCTTGGCCTAATCCTAACCCTAACCCTAACCCTAGCCTAACCCTAACCCAAAACCTAGCCCTAGCCCTAGCCCTATCCCTAGCCTTAGCCCTAGCCCTAACCCTAACCCTAACCATAACCCTAGCCCTAACCCTAGCCCTAACCCTAGCCCTAGCCCTAGACCTAGACCTAGCCCTACCCCTAACCCTAACCCTAAACCTAGCCCTAGCCCTAACCCTAGCCCTAGCCCTAGCCCTATACCTAACCCTAGACCTAACCCTAGCCTAGCCCTAGCCCTAAACCTAGCCCTAATCCTAACCCTAACCCTAACCCTAACGCTAAACATAGCCCTAGCCCTAGACCTAGCCCTAGCCCTAGCCCTAGCCCTAACCCTAACCTTAACCCTAACCCTTGCCCTAGCCCTAACCCTAACCCTGATGCTAGCCCTAGCCATAGCCCTAACCCTAACCCTAACCCTAATCCTAGCCCTAGCCCTAGACCTAGCCCTAGCCCTAGCACTAACCATAACCCTAACCGTAACACTAATCCTAGCACTAATCCTAGCCCTAGTCTAGCCCAAGCCCTAACCGTAGCCCTAACCCTAACCCTAGCCCTAGCCCTAGCACTATCCCTAGCCCCAAACCTAGCCCTAGCCCTAGCCCTAGCCTTAGCCCTAGCCCTAACCCTAACCCTAACCCTAACTATAACCCTAACCCTACCCCTAACCCGAACCCTAAACCTACCCTAGCCCTAGCCCTAGCCTTAGCCCTAACCGTAACCCTAACCCTAACCCTCGACCTAGCCCTAGCCCTAGCCTTAGCACTAACCCTAACCCTAACACTAAACCTAGCCCTAACCCTAACCCTAGCCCTAGCCGTAACCCTAACCCTAACCCTAACCCTAGCCCTAGTCCTAGCCCTAGCCCTAGACCTAACCCTAACCCTAAGCCTAACCCTAACCCTAACCCTAGCCCTAACCCTAACCCTAGACCTAGCCCTAGCACTAGCACTAACCCTAACCCTAACCCTAACCCTAACCCTAGCCCTAGCCCTAGCCCTAGTCTAGCCCTAGCCCTATCCCTTGCCCTAGCCCTAACCCTAAACCTAACCATAAACCTAACCCTAGCCCTAGCCCTAACCCTAGCACTAGCCCTAACCCTAACCCTAACCCTAACCCTAGCCCTAGACCTAGACCTAGCCCTAGCCCTAAACCTTGCCCTAAACCTAACCCTAACACTAACCCTAAACCTAACCCTAAACCTAACCCTCGCCCTAACTCTAACCCTAACCCTAACCCTAGCCCTAGCCTGAACCCTAGCTCTAGCCCTAACTCTAACCCTAACCCTAACCCTAGCCCTAGCCCTAGCCCTAGCCCTAGTCTAGCCCTAGCCCTAGCCCTAGCCCTAGCCATAACCCTAACCCTAACCATAAACCTAACCCTAGCCCTAGCCCTAGCCCTAACCCTAGCACTAGCCCTAACCCTAACCCTAACCGTACCCCTAGCCCTAGACCTAGACATAGCCCTAGCCCTAACCCTAAACCTCACCCT
>OX463233.1:151934879-151937379 GCA_949820135.1 Sylvilagus floridanus
GCACTAGCCCTAACCCTAACCCTAATTTTAAATCTGGCCCTAGACCTAGACCTAGCCCTAGCCCTAACCCTAGCCCTAAACGAAACCCTAACACTAACCCTAACCCTAACTCTAAACCTAACCCTAGCCCCAGACCTAGCCCTAACCCTAAACCTAGCCCTAACCCTAACCCTAACCCTAGCCTAACCCTAAACCAAAACCTATCCCTAGCCCTAGCCCTAGCCCTAGCACTAGCCCTAGCACTAACCCTAACCCTAACCCTAAACCTGGCTCTAACCCTAACCCTAACCCTACACCTAACCCTAACCCTAGCCCTAGCCCTAGCCCTAGCCATAGCCCTAGCCCTAGCCCTAACCCTAACCCTAACCCTAGCCCTAGCCCTAGCCATAGCCCTAACCCTAACCGTAACCCAAGCTCTAGGCCTAACCCTAACCCAAACCTTAACCCAAATCCTAGCCCTAGCCCTAGCCCTAGCCCTAACCCTAACCCTAACACTAACCCTAACCCTAGCCCTAACCCTAATCCTAGCCCTAACCCTAACCCTAACCCTAGCCCTAGGCCTAACCCTAACACTAACCCTATCCCTATCCCTAGCCTAGCCCTAGCTTTAGCCATAGCCCTAGCCGAACGCTAACCCTAAACCTAGCCCTAGCCCTAGCCCTAGCCCTAACCCTAACCCTAGCCCTAGCCATAGCCCTAGCCCTAGCCCTAGCCCTAGACCAAACCCTAACACTAACACTAACCCTAACCCTAACACTAGCCCTTTCCATAACCCTAACCCTAGCCCTAGCCCTAGCCCTAGCCATAGCCCTAGCCCTATCCCTAACCCTAACCCTAGCCCTAGCCCTAGCCCTAGCCCTAACCCTAACCCTAACCCTAGCCCTAACCCAAGCCCTTGGCCTAGCTCTAGCCCTAGCCCAAACACTAACACTAACCCTAACCCTAACCCTAGACCTAACCCTAACCCTAGCCCTAGCCCTAGCCCTAGCCCTAGCCCTAGCCATAGCCCTAGCCCTAGCCCTAACCCTAAACCTAACCCTAGCCCTAGCCCTAGCCCTAGCCCTAGCCCAAACCCTAACCCTAACCCTAACCCTAACACTAGACCTAACCCTAACCTTAGTCCTAACCCATGCCCTTGCCCTAGCCCTAGCCCTAACCTTAACCCTAACACTAACCCTAACCCTAACACTAGCCCTAGCCCTAACCCTAACCCTAGCCCTAGCCCTAGCCCTAGCCCTACCCTAGCCCTAACCCTAACCCTAACTATAACCCTAACCCAAGCCGTAATCATAACCCTAACCCTAGCCCTAGCCCTAACCATAGCCCTAACCCTAACCCTAACCCTAACCCTAGCCCTAAACCAAGCACTTGGCCTAGCCCTAGCCCTAGCCCAAACCCTAACCCTAACCCTAACCCTAACCCTAGACCTAACCCTAACCCTAGCCCTAGCCATAGCCCTAGACCTAGCCCTACCCCTAGACCAAACCCTAACACTAACACTAACCCTAACCCTAACACTAGCCCTAGCCATAACCCTAACCCTAGCCCTAGCCCTAGCCCTAGCCCTAACCCTAACCCTAGCCCAAGCCATAGCCCTAGCCCTAGCCCAGCCCTAGCCCTAACCCTAACACTAACACTAACCCTAACCCTAACACTAGCCCTAACCCTAGCCCTAAACCTATCGCTAGCCCTAGCCCTAGCCCTAGCCCTAAACCTAACCCTAACCCTAACCCTAACCATAGCCCTAGCCCTAACCCTAAACCTAGCCCTAGCCCTAGCCCTACCCCTAACCCTAACCCTAACCCTAACCCTAGCCCTAGCCCTAACCCTAACCCTAGCCCTAGCCCTAACCTAACCCTAACCCTAACCCTAGCCCTAGGCCTATCCCTAGCCCTAGCCCTAACCCTAACCTTAACGCTAAACATAGCCCTAGCCCTAGCCCGAGCCCTAACCATAACACTAACCCTAACCGTATCCCTAACCCTAACCCTAGCCCTAGCCCTAGCCCTAGCACTAACCCTAACCCTAACCCTAACCCTATCCCTAGCCCTAGCCCTAGCCCTCGCCCTAACCCTAACCCTAACCCTAGCCCTAGCCTTAACCCTAGCTCTACCCCGAACTCTAACCCTAACCCTAACCCTAGACCTAGCCCTAGCCCTAGCCCAAGCCCTAACCCTAACCATATCCCTAACCCTAGCCCTAGCCCTAGTCCAGCCCTAGCCCTAGCCCTAGCCCTAGCCATAACCCTAACCCTAACCATAAACCTAACCCTAGCCCTAGCCCTAACCCTAGCACTAGCCCTAACCCTAACCCTAATTTTAAATCTGGCCCTAGACCTAGACCTAGCCCTAGCCCTAACCCTAGCCCTAAACGAAACCCTAACACTAACCCTAACCCTAACTCTAAACCTAACCCTAGCCCCAGACCTAGCCCTAAACCTAGGCCTAGCCCTAACCCTAACCCTAACCCTAACCCTAGCCCTAGACCTAGCTCTAGCCCT
>OX463233.1:151954879-151964879 GCA_949820135.1 Sylvilagus floridanus
ACTAAACATAGCCCTAGCCCTAGCCCTAAACCTAGCCCTAGCCCTAACCCTAACCCTAATGCTGGCCCTAGCCCTAGCCTTAACCCTCACCCTAACCCTAACCCTAACCCTAACCCTAACCCATGCCCTTGCCCTAGCCCTAGCCCTGACCCTAACCCTAACACTAACCCTAACCCTAACCCTAACCCTAACCCTAGCACTAGCCCTAACCCTAACCCTAACCCTAAATCTGGCCCTAGACCTAGACCCAGCCCTAGCCCTAACCCTAGCCCTAAACCTAATCCTAACACTAACCCTAACCCTAACCCTAACCCTAAACCTAACCCTAGCCCTAACCCTAGGCCTAGCCCTAACCCTAACCATAACCCTAACCCTAGCCCTAGACCTAGCCCTAGCCCTAGCCCTAGCACTAGCCCTAGCCCTAGCCCTAACCCTAACAATAACCCTAACCCTAGCCCTAACCCTAACCCTAACCCTAACCCTAGCCCTAGACCTAGCCCTAGCCCTAGCCCTAGCCCTAGCCTTAGCCCTAACCCTAACCCTAACCCTAACCTAGCCCTAACCCTAACCCTAGCCCTAGCCGTAACCCTAACCCTAACCCTAACCCTAGCCCTAGCCCTAGCCCTAGCCCTAGACCTAACCCTAACCCTAAGCCTAACCCTAATCCTAACCCTAGCCCTAACCCTAACCCTAGACCTAGCCCTAGCCCTAGCACTAACACTAACCCTAACCCTAACCCTAACCCTAGCCCTAGCCCTAGCCCTAGTCTAGCCCTAGCCCTAGCCCTTGCCCTAGCCCTAACCCTAAAACTAACCATAAACCTAACCCTAGTCCTAGCCCTAACACTAGCACTAGCCCTAACCCTAACCCTAACCCTAACCCTAGCCCTAGACCTAGACCTAGCCCTAACCCTAAACCTTGCCCTAAACCTAACCCTAATACTAACCCTAAACCTAACCCTAAACCTAACCCTAGCCCTAGCCCTAGCCCTAACACTAGACCTAGCCCTAACCCTAACCCTAACCCTAGCCCTAGCCCTAGCCCTAGCCCTAGCCCTAGCCCTAGCCCTAACCCTAACCCTAACCCGAATCCTAGCCCTAGCCTTAACCCTAACCCTAACCCTAGCCCTATACCTAACCCTAGCCCTAGCCCTAGCCCTAGCACTAACCCTAACCCTAACCCTAACCCTAACCCTAGCCCTAGCCCTAGCCCTAGCCATAAACCTAGCCCTAACCCTAACCCTAACCCTAACCCTAGCCCTAGACCTAGCCCTAGCCCTAGCCCTAGCCCTAGCCCTAGCCCTAGCCCTAGCCCTAACCCTAACCTTAACCCTAACCCTAACCCTAGCCCTAACCCTAACCCTGAGGCTAGACCTTGCCCTAGCCCTAACCCTAACCCTAACCCTAATCCTAGCCCTAGCCCTAGCCCTAGCCCTAGCCCTAGCACTAACCCTAACCCTAACCCTTACACTAACCCTAACCCTAGCGCTAACCCTAAACATAGCCCTAGGCCTAGCCCTAACCCTAACCCTAACACTAACCCTAACCATAACACTAGCCCTAGCCCTAACCCGAACCCTAGCCCTAGCCCTAGCCCTAGCCTTAGCCATACCCTAGCCTTAACCCTTACCCTAACTATAACCCTAACCTAAGCCCTAATCATAACCCTAAACCTAGCCCTAGCCCTAACCATAGCCCTAGCCCTAATCCTAACCCTAACCCTAGCCCTAAACCAAGCACTTGGCCTAGCCCTAGCCCTAGCCCAAACCCTAACCCTAACCCTAACCCTAACCCTAGACCTAACCCTAACCCAGGCCCTAACCCTAACCCTAGCCGTAGCCCTAACCCTAACCCTAATCCTAACCCTAGCCCTAGACCTAGGCCTAGCCCTAGACCTAGCCTTAAACCTAACCCTAACCCAAGCCCTAACCCAAGACCTATCCCTAGCCCTAGCCCTAGCACTAGCCCTAACTCTAACCCTAACACTAGCCCTATCCCTAACCCTAGCCCTAGCCCTAACCCTAACCCTAACCCTAACACCAAACCTAGCCCTAGCCCTAACCTTAGCTTAGCCTTAGCCCTAGCCATAGCCCTAGCCCTAACCCTAACCCTAACCCTAGACCTACCCCTAGCCCTAGCCCTAGCCCTAACCCTAACCCTAGCCCAAGCCATAGCCCTAGCCCTAGCCCAGCCCTAGCCCTAATCCTAACACTAACACTAACCCTAACCCTAACACTAGCCCTAGCCCTAGCCCTAACCCTATCGCTAGCCCTAGCCCTAGCCCTAGCCCTAACCCTAACCCTAACCCTAACCCTAACCATAGCCCTAGCCCTAACCCTAACCCTAGCCCTAGCCCTAGCCCTAGCCCTAACCCTAACCCTAACCCTAACCCTAGCCCTAACCCTAACCCTAGCCCTAGCCCTAACCCTAACCCTAACCCTAACCCTAGCCCTAGGCCTATCCCTAGCCCTAGCCCTAGCCCTAACCCTAACGCTAAACCTAGCCCTAGCCCTAGCCCGAGCCCTATCTGTAGCCATAACCCTAACCCTAACCCTAATCCTAGCCCTAGCCCTAGACCTAGCCCTAGCCCTAGCACTAACCTTAACCCTAACCGTAACACTAACCTTAGTACTAACCCTAGCCCTAGTCTAGCCCAAGCCCTAACCGTAGCCATAACCCTAACCCTAGCCCTAGCCCTAGCACTATCCCTACTCCTAAACCTAGCCCTAGCCCTAGCCTTAGCCCTAGCCCTAGCCCTAACACTAACCCTAACTATAACCCTAACCCTACCCCTAACCCGAACCCTAAACCTAACCTAGCCCTAGTCCTAGCCCTAGCCCTAACCCTAACCCTAACCCTAACCCTAACCCTCGCCCTAGCCCTAGCCCTAGCCTTAGCACTAACCCTAACCCTAACCCTAGCCCTAACCCTAACCCTAGCCCTAGCCGTAACCCTAAACCTAACCCTAGCCCTAGCCCTAGCCCTAGCCCTAGACCTATCCCTAACCCTAAGCCTAACCCTAACCCTAACCCTAGCCCTAACCCTAACCCTAGACCTAGCCCTAGCCCTAGCACTAACCCTAACCCTAACCCTAACCCTAACCCTAACCCTAGCCCTAGCCCTAGCCCTAGTCTAGCCCTAGCCCTAGCCCTTGCCCTAGCCCTAACACTAAACCTAACCATAAACCTAACCCCTGTCCTAGCCCTAACCCTAGCACTAGCCTTAACCCTAACCCTAACCCTAACCCTAGCCCTAGACGTAGACCTAGCCCTAGCCCTAAACCTTGCCCTAAACCTAACCCTAACACTAACCCAAAACCTAACCCTAAACCTAACCCTAGCCCTAGCCCTAGCCCTAACACTAGCCCTAGCCCTAACCCTAAACCTAACCCTAGCCCTAGACCTAGCCCTAGCCCTAGCCCTAGCCCTAGCCCTAGCCCTAACCCTAACCCTAACCCGAATCCTAGCCCTAGCCCTAACCCTAGCACTAGCCCTAACCGTAACCCTAACCCTAACCGTATCCCTAACCCTAACCCTAGCCCTAGCCCTAGCCCTAGCCCTAGCCCTAGCACTAACCCTAACCCTAACCCTAACCCTAACCCTAGCCCTAGCCCTAGCCCTAGCCCTCGCCCTAACCCTAACCCTACCCTAACCCTAGCACTAGCCTTAACCCTAGCTCTAGCCCTAACACTAACCCTAACCCTAACCCTAGCCCTAGCACTAGTCCTAGCCCTAGCCCTAACCCTAACCCTAAGCCTAACCCTAACCCTAACCCTAGCCCTAACCCGAACCCTAGCCCTAGCCCTAGCCCTAGCACTAAACCTAACCATATCCCTAAGCCTAGCCCTAGCCCTAGCCCTAGTCTAGCCATAGCCCTAGACCTAGCCCTAACCCTAACCCTAACCCTAAACCTAACCCTAGCCCTAACCCTAGCCCTAGCCCTAACCCTAGACCTAGCCCTAGCACTAGCCCTAGCCCTAGGCTTAGCCCTAAACCTAACTCTAACACTAACCCTAGCCTAACCCTAACCCAAAACCTAGCCCTAGACCTAGCCCTAGCCCTAGCCCTAGCCCTACCACTAACCCTAACCTAACCCTAACCCTAGCCCTAGCCCTAACCCTAACCCTAGCCCTAGCCCTAACCCTAGCCCTAAACCTAACCCTAACACTAATCCTAACCCTAACCCTAGCACTAGCCCTAACCCTAACCCTAGCCCTAGCCCTAACCCTAGCCCTAAACCTAACCCTAACACTAACCCTAACCCTAACACTAGCCCTAGCCCTAACCCTAAACCTAGCACTAGCCCTAGCCCTAGCCCTAGCCCTAGCTCTAGCCGTAACCCTAACCCTAACCCTAACCCTAGCCCTAACCCTACCCCTAGCCCTAGCCCTAGCCCTAGTCCAACCCCTAACCCTAACCCTAAACCTAACCTTAGCCCTAGCCCTAACCGTAACCCTAGCCCTAGCCCTAACCCTAAATCCTAAACCTAACCTTAACCCTAACCCTAGGCCTATCCCTATCCCTAGCCCTAACCCTAACCCTAACGCTAAACCTACCCCTAGCCCTAGCCCGAGCCCTAGCTGTAGCCCTAACCCTAACCCTAACGCTCACCCTAACCCTAACCCTAGCCCTAGCCCTAACCCTAGCTCTAACACAACCCTAACCCTAACCCTACCCTAAACCTAACCCTAGCCCTAGCCCTAGCCCTAGCCCTAGCCCTAACCCTACCCTAGCCCTAACCCTAGCCCTAGCCCTAGCCCTAGCCCTAGCCCTAGCCATAATCCTAACCCTAACCCTAACCCTATCACTAACCCTAAACCTAGTCCTAGACCTAGCCCTAGCCCTAACCCTAACCCTAACCCTAACCCTAGCCCTAGCGCTAGCCCTAGTCCTTGCCCTAGGCCTAGCCCTAGCCCTAAACCTAACCCTAACCCTAAACCTAGCCCTAGCCCTAGCCCTAACCCTAATCCTAACCCTAACCCTAGCCCTATCCCTAACCCTAGCCCTAGTCCTAACCCTAACCCTAACCCTAGCCCTGGCCCTAGCCCTAGCCCTAACCCTAAACCTAGCCCTAGCCCTAGCCCTAGCCCTAGCACTAACCCTAAACCTAACCCTAGCCCTAGCCCTAGCCCTAGCCCTAGCCCTATCCCTAACCCTAGCCCTAGCACTAGCACTAACCCTAGCCCTAACCCTAGCCCTAGACCTAGCCCTAGCCCTAGCCTTAGCCCTAGCCCTAGCCCTAACCCTAACCGTAACTATAACCCTAACCCTAGCACTAACCCTAACCCTAACCCTAGCCCTAACCCTAACCCTAACTATAACCCTAACCCTAACACTAGCTCTAACCCTAACCCTAGCCCTAGCCCTAACCCTAACCCTAAACCTAGACCTAGCCGTAGCCCTAGCCATAGCCCTTACCCTAATCCTAAACCTAGCCCTAACTCAAGCTCTTCGACTAACCCTAGCCCTAACCCTAACCCAAAACCTAGCCCTAGCCCTAGCCCTAACCCTAACCCTAGCCCTAACCCAAGACCTTGCCCTAGCCCTAGCCCTAGCCCTAACCCTAACCCTAACACTAACCCTAACCCTAGCCCTAACCCTAATCCTAGCCCTAACCCTAACCCTAGCCCTAGCCCTAACCCTAACCCTAACCCTATCCCTAGCCCTAGCCTAGCCCTAGCTTTAGCCATAGCCCTAGCCGAACGCTAACCCTAACCCTAGCCCTAGCCCTAGCCCTAGCCCTAGCCCTAACCCTAACCCTAGCCCTAGCCATAGCCCTAGCCCTAGCCCTAGCCCTAACCCTAAACCTAAATCTAACCCTAACCCTAGCACTAGCCCTAGACCTAACCCTAACCATAACCCTAAATCTGGCTCTAAACCTAAACCTAACCCTAACCCTAACCCTCACCCTAGCCCTAGCCCTAGTACTAGCCCTAGCCCTAACCCTAGCCCTAGACCTAGTCCTAGCCCTACCCTTAGCACTAGCCCTAGCCCTAACCCTAACCGTAACTATAACCCTAACCCTAGCACTAACCCTAAACCTAACCCTAACCCTAACCCTAACTATAACCCTAACCCTAACACTAGCTCTAACCCTAACCCTAGCACTAGCCCTAAACCTAACCCTAAACCTAGCCCTAACCGTAGCCCTAGCCATAGCCCTTACCCTAATCCTAAACCTAGCCCTAACCCAAGCTCTTGGCCTAACCCTAGCCCTAACCCTAACCCAAAACCTAGCCCTAGCCCTAGCCCTAACCCTAACCCTAGCCCTAGCCTTAACCCTAGCTCTAGCCCTAACTAAACCCTAACCCTAACCCTAGCCCTAGCCCTAGCCCTAGCCCTAGCCCTAACCCTAACCCTAAGCCTAACCCTAACCCTAACACTAGCCCTAACCCGAAACCTAGCCCTAGCCCTAGCCCTTGCACTAACCCTAACCATATCCCTAACCCTAGCCTTAGCCCTAGCCCTAGTCTAGCCCTAGCCCTAGCCCTAGCCCTACCCATAACCCTAACCCTAACCATAAACCTAACCCTAGCCCTAGCGCTAGCCCTAACCCTAGCACTAGCCCTAACCCTAACCCTAACCCTACACCTAGCCTTAGACCTAGACATAGCCCTAGCCCTAACCCTAAACCTAACCCTAACCCTAACCCTAACCCTAACCCTAGCCCTAACCCGAACCCTAGCCCTAGCCCTAGCCCTAGCACTAAACCTAACCATATCCCTAAGCCTAGCCCTAGCCCTAGCCCTAGTCTAGCCATAGCCCTAGACCTAGCCCTAACCCTAACCCTAACCCTAAACCTAACCCTAGCCCTAACCCTAGCCCTAGCCCTAACCCTAGACCTAGCCCTAGCCCTAGCCTTAGCCCTAAACCTAACTCTAACACTAACCCTAGCCTAACCCTAACCCAAAACCTAGCACTAGACCTAGCCCTAGCCCTAGCCCTAGCCCTACCACTAACCCTAACCTAACCCTAACCCTAGCCCTAGCCCTAACCCTAGCCCTAAACCTAACCCTAACACTAACCCTAACCCTAACCCTAGCACTAGCCCTAACCCTAACCCTAGCCCTAGCCCTAACCCTAGCCCTAAACCTAACACTAACACTAACCCTAACCCTAACACTAGCCCTAGCCCTAACCCTAAACCTAGCACTAGCCCTAGCCCTAGCCTTAGCCCTAGCTCTAGCCGTAACCCTAACCCTAACCCTAACCCTAGCCCTAACCCTACCCCTAGCCCTAGCCCTAGCCCTAGTCCAAACCCTAACCCTAACCCTAAACCTAACCTTAGCCCTAGCCCTAACCGTAACCCTAGCCCTAGCCCTAACCCTAAATCCTAAACCTAACCTTAACCCTAACCCTAGGCCTATCCCTATCCCTAGCCCTAACCCAAACCCTAACGCTAAACCTACCCCTAGCCCTAGCCCGAGCCCTAGCTGTAGCCCTAACCCTAACCCTAACGCTCACCCTAACCCTAACCCTAGCCCTAGCCCTAACCCTAGCTCTAACACAACCCTAACCCTAACCCTACCCTAAACCTAACCCTAGCCCTAGCCCTAGCCCTAGCCCTAGCCCTAACCCTACCCTAGCCCTAACCCTAGCCCTAGCCCTAGCCCTAGCCCTAGCCATAATCCTAACCCTAACCCTAACCCTATCACTAACCCTAAACCTAGACCTAGACCTAGCCCTAGCCCTAACCCTAACCCTAACCCTAACCCTAGCCCTAGCGCTAGCCATAGTCCTTGCCCTAGGCCTAGCCCTAGCCCTAAACCTAACCCTAACCCTAAACCTAGCCCTAGCCCTAGCCCTAACCCTAATCCTAACCCTAACCCTAGCCCTAGCCCTAACCCTAGCCCTAGTCCTAACCCTAACCCTAACCCTAGCCCTAGCCCTAGCCCTAGCCCTAACCCTAAACCTAGCCCTAGCCCTAGCCCTAGCCCTAGCACTAACCCTAAACCTAAACCTAGCCCTAGCCCTAGCCCTAGCCCTAGCCCTAACCCTAGCCCTAGCACTAGCACTAACCCTAGCCCTAACCCTAGCCCTAGACCTAGCCCTAGCCCTAGCCTTAGCCCTAGCCCTAGCCCTAACCCTAACCGTAACTATAACCCTAACCCTAGCACTAACCCTAACCCTAACCCTAGCCCTAACCCTAACCCTAACTATAACCCTAACCCTAACACTAGCTCTAACCCTAACCCTAGCACTAGCCCTAACCCTAACCCTAAACCTAGACCTAGCCGTAGCCCTAGCCATAGCCCTTACCCTAATCCTAAACCTAGCCCTAACTCAAGCTCTTCGACTAACCCTAGCCCTAACCCTAACCCAAAACCTAGCCCTAGCCCTAGCCCTAACCCTAACCCTAGCCCTAACCCAAGACCTTGCCCTAGCCCTAGCCCTAGCCCTAACCCTAACCCTAACACTAACCCTAACCCTAGCCCTAACCCTAATCCTAGCCCTAACCCTAACCCTAGCCCTAGCCCTAACCCTAACCCTAACCCTATCCCTAGCCCTAGCCTAGCCCTAGCTTTAGCCATAGCCCTAGCCGAACGCTAACCCTAACCCTAGCCCTAGCCCTAGCCCTAGCCCTAGCCCTAGCCCTAACCCTAACCCTAGCCCTAGCCATAGCCCTAGCCCTAGCCCTAGCCCTAGCCCTAATCCTAAACCTAAATCTAACCCTAACCCTAGCACTAGCCCTAGCCCTAACCCTAACCATAACCCTAAATCTGGCTCTAAACCTAAACCTAACCCTAACCCTAACCCTAACCCTAACCCTAGCCCTAGCCCTAGTACTAGCCCTAGCCCTAACCCTAGCCCTAGACCTAGTCCTAGCCCTACCCTTAGCACTAGCCCTAGCCCTAACCCTAACCGTAACTATAACCCTAACCCTAGCACTAACCCTAAACCTAACCCTAACCCTAACCCTAACTATAACCCTAACCCTAACACTAGCTCTAACCCTAACCCTAGCACTAGCCCTAAACCTAACCCTAAACCTAGCCCTAACCGTAGCCCTAGCCATAGCCCTTACCCTAATCCTAAACCTAGCCCTAACCCAAGCTCTTGGCCTAACCCTAGCCCTAACCCTAACCCAAAACCTAGCCCTAGCCCTAGCCCTAACCCTAACCCTAGCCCTAGCCTTAACCCTAGCTCTAGCCCTAACTAAACCCTAACCCTAACCCTAGCCCTAGCCCTAGCCCTAGCCCTAGCCCTAACCCTAACCCTAAGCCTAACCCTAACCCTAACACTAGCCCTAACCCGAAACCTAGCCCTAGCCCTAGCCCTTGCACTAACCCTAACCATATCCCTAACCCTAGCCTTAGCCCTAGGCCTAGTCTAGCCCTAGCCCTAGCCCTAGCCCTACCCATAACCCTAACCCTAACCATAAACCTAACCCTAGCCCTAGCGCTAGCCCTAACCCTAGCACTTTCCCTAACCCTAACTCTAACCCTACACCTAGCCTTAGACCTAGACATAGCCCTAGCCCTAACCCTAAACCTAACCCTAACCCTAACACTAACCCTAACTCTAGCTCTAAACCTAACCCTAGTCCTAGCCCTAGCCTAACACTAACCCTAAGCCTAACCCTAACCCTAACCCGAGCCCTAACCCGAAACCTAGCACTAGCCCTAGCTCTAGCACTAAACCTAACCATATCCCTAACCCTAGCCCTAGCCCTATCCCTAGTCTAGCCCTAGCCCTAGCCCTAGCCCTAGCCATAACCCTAACTCTAATCATAAACCTAACCCTAGTCCTAGCCCTAGCCCTAACCCTAGCACTAGCCCTAACCCTAAGCCTAACCCTACCCCTAGCCCTAGACCTAGACATAGCCCTAGCCCTAACCCTAAACCTAACACTAACCCTAACACTAACCCTAACTCTAGCCCTAAACCTAACCCTAGCCCTATTCCTAGACCTAGCCCTAGCCCTAACCAAAACCCTAACCCTAGCCCTAGCCTTAGCCCTAGTCGAGCCATAGACCTAGACCTAGCCCTAAACCTAACCCTA
>OX463233.1:151999879-152007379 GCA_949820135.1 Sylvilagus floridanus
CCCTAATCCTAGCCCTAGCCCTAACCCTAACCCTAAACCTAGCCCTAGCCCTATCCCTAGCCCTATCCCTAACCCTAGCCCTATCCCTAAACCTAACCCTAACCCTAGCCCTAGCCCTAGCCCTAGCCCTAACCCTAAACCTAGCCCTAGCCGTAACCCTAGCCATAGCCCTTACCCTAATCCTAAACCTAGCCCTAACCCAAGCTCTTGGCCTAACCCTAGCCCTAACCATAAACCAATACCTAGCCCTAGCCCTAGCCCTAACCCTAACCCTAGCCCTAACCCTAATCATAGCCCTAACCCTAAACCTAGCCCTAGCCCTAACCCTAACCCTAACCCTATCCCTAGCCCTAGCCTAACCTTGCTTTAGCCATAGCCCTAGCCGAACGCTAACCCTAACCCTAGCCCTAGCCCTAGCCTAGCCCTAGCCCTAACCCTAACCCTAGCCCTAGCCCTAACCATAGCCCTAGCCCTAACCCTAACCCTAACCCTAGCCCTAAACCAAGCACTTGGCCTAGCCCTAGCCCTAGCCCAAACCCTAACCCTAACCCTAACCCTAACCCTAAACCTAGACCTAACCCTAACCCTAGCCCTAACCCTAACACTAGCCGTAGCCCTAAACCTAACCCTAACCCTAACTCTAGCCCTAGACCTAGGCCTAGCCCTAGCCCTAGCCCTAACCCTAACCCTAACCCTAGCCCTAACCCAAGACCTATCCCTAGACCTAGCCCTAGCCCTAAACCTAACCCTAACACTAGCCCTAACCCTAAGCCTAGCCCTAGCTCTAACCCTAACCCTAACACCAAACCTAGCCCTAGCCCTAACCCTAGCCTAGCCTTAGCCCTAGCCATAGCCCTTGCCCTGACCCTAACCCTAACCCTAGACCTACCTCTAGCCCTAGCCCTAGCCCTAAACCTAACCCTAGCCCTAGCAATAGCCCTAGCCCTAGCCCAGCCCTAGCCCTAACCCTAACACTAAACACTAACCCTAACCCTAACACTAGCCCTAGCCCTAGCCCTAACCCTATCACTAGCCCTAGCCCTAGCCCTAACCCTAACCCAAACCCTAACCCTAGCCCTAACACTAACCCTAAACCTAACCCTAGCCCTAACCCTAGCTGTAACCCTAACCCTAACTATAACCCTAATCCTAACACTAGCTCTAACCCTAACCCTAGCCCTAGCCCTAACCCTAACCCTAAACCTAGCCCTAGCCGTAACCCTAGCCATAGCCCTTACCCTAATCCTAAACCTAGCCCTAACCCAAGCTCTTGGCCTAACCCTAGCCCTAACCATAAACCAATACCTAGCCCTAGCCCTAGCCCTAACCCTAACCCTAGCCCTAACCCTAATCCTAGCCCTAACCCTAAACCTAGCCCTAGCCCTAACCCTAACCCTAACCCTATCCCTAGCCCTAGCCTAACCTTGCTTTAGCCATAGCCCTAGCCGAACGCTAACCCTAACCCTAGCCCTAGCCCTAACCTAGCCCTAGCCCTAACCCTAACACTAGCCCTAGCCATAGCCCTAGCCCTAGCCCTAGCTCTAACCCTAACCCTAAACCTAGCCCTAACCGTAGCCCTAGCCATATCCCTTACCCTAATCCTAAACCTAGCCCTAACCCAAGCTCTTGGCCTAACCCTAGCCCTAAACCCTAACACAAAACCTAGCCCTAGCCCTAGCCCTAACCCTAACCCTAGCCCTAACCCAAGACCTTGCCCTAGCCCTAGCCCTAGCCCTAGCCCTAAACCTAACCCTAACACTAACCCTAACCCTAACACTAGCCCTAGCCCTAACCCTAACCCTAGCCCTAGCCCTAGCCCTAGCCCTAGCTCTAGCCCTAACCCTAACCCTAACCCTAGCCTAACCCTAACCCAAAACCTAGCCCTAACCCTAGCCCTAGACCTAGCCCTAGCACTACCACTACCACTAACCCTAACCCTAACCCTAGCCCTAGCTGTAATCCTAACACTAGCCCTAGCCGTAAACCTAGCCCTAAACCTAACCCTAACACTAACCCTATCCCTAACACTAGCCCTAGCCCTAAACTAACCCTAGCACTAGCCCTAGCCCTAGCCCTAGCCCTAGCTCTAGCCCTAACCCTAACCCTAACCCTAACCCTAACCCTAACCCTAGCCCTAACCGTAGCCTTAGCCCTAGCCATAGCCCTAGCCCTACCCCTAACCCTAACCCTAACCCTAGCCCTAGCCCTAACCCTAACCCTAGACCTAGCCCTAACCCTAACCATAACCCTAACCCTAGACCTAGGCCTAACTCTAGCCCTAGCCCTAACCCTAACCCTAACGCTAAACCTAGCCCTAGCCCGAGCCTGAGCCCTAGCTGTAGCCCTAACCCCAACCCTAACGCTAACCCTAACCCTAACCCTAGCCCTAGCCCTAACGCTAGCTCTAACCCAACCCTAACCCTAAACCTACCCTAACCCTAACCCTAGCCCTAGCCCTAGCCCTAGCCCTAGCCTTAGCCCTAGCCTTAGCCCTAACCATAAACCTAGCCCTAACCCTAGCCCTAGCCCTAGCCCTAGCCATAATCCTAACCCTAACCCTAACCCTATCACTAACCCTAACCCTAGACCTAGACCTAGCCCTTGCCCTAACCCTAACCCTAGCCCTAACCCTAGCCCTAGCCCTAGCCCTAGCCCTAGTCCTAACCCTAACCCTAACCCTATCCGTATCCCTAAACCTAACCCTAGCCCTAGCCCTAGCACTAGCACTAACCCTAACCCTAACCCTAACCCTAACCCTAGACCTAGCCCTAGCCTTAGCCCTCGCCCTAACCCTAACCCTAACCCTAACCCTAGCCCTAGCCTTAACCCTAGCTCTAGCCCTAAATCTAACCCTAAACCTAACCCTAGCCCTAGCCCTAGCCCTAGACCTAACCCTAACCCTATGCCTAACCCTAACCCTAACCCTAGCCCTAACCCGAACCCTAGCCCTAGCCCTAGCCCTAGCCCTAGCCCTAACCCTAGCCATAAACCTAACCCTAACACTAACCCTAACACTAACCCTAAACTTAACCCTAGCCATAGCCCTAGCCCTAACCCTAGCCCTAGCGCTAACCCTA
This sequence comes from Sylvilagus floridanus, assembly GCA_949820135.1. Classification (NCBI taxonomy): domain Eukaryota; kingdom Metazoa; phylum Chordata; class Mammalia; order Lagomorpha; family Leporidae; genus Sylvilagus; species Sylvilagus floridanus. The sequence continues at coordinate 152,002,957 of OX463233.1, forward strand.
ACCCTAAACCTAAACCTAGCCCTAGACCTAGCCCTAGCCCTAGCCCTAGCCCTAGCCCTAACCCTAACCCTAACCCTAACCCTAGACCTAGACATAGCCCTAGCCCTAACCCTAAACCTAACCCTAACCCTAACACTAACCCTAACCCTAGCCCTAAACCTAACCCTAGCCCTAGCCCTAGCCCTAGCCCTAGCACTAACCCTAACCCTAACCTAGCCCTAGCCCTACTCCTAGACCTAGCCCTATCCATAACCCTAGCCCTAGCACTAGCACTAACCCTAACCCTAGCCCTAACCCTAACCCTAACTACAACCCTAACCCTAACACTAGCTCTAACCCTCACCCTAGACCTAGCCCTAACCCTAACCCTAAGCCTAACCCTAACCCTAACCCTAGCCCTAACCCTAACCCTGGCCCTAGCCCTAGCCCTAGCCCTAGCCCTAAGGGTAGCCCTAAACCTAACCCTAACACTAACCCTAACACTAACCCTAAACCTAACCCTAGCCATAGCCCTAGCCCTAAACCTAGCCCTAGCCCTAACCCTAACCCTAAACCTAACCCTAGCCCTAGACCTAGCCCTAGCCCTAGCCCTAGCCCTAGTCCTAAACCTAACCCTAACCCTAACCGTATCCCTAACCCTAACCCTAGCCCTAGCCCTAGCCCTAGCACTAACCCTAACCCTAACCATAACCCTAACCCTAGACCTAGCCCTAGCCTTAGCCCTCGCCCTAACCCTAACCCTAACCTTTACCCTAGCCCTAGCCTTAACCCTAGCTCTAGCCCTAACTCTAACCCTAAACCTAACCCTAGCCCTAGCCCTAGCCCTAGACCTAACCCTAACCCTATGCCTAACCCTAACCCTAACCCTAGCCCTAACCCAAACCCTAGCCCTAGCCCTAGCCCTAGCACTAACCCTAACCATATCCCTAACCCTAACCCTAGCCCTAGCCCTAGCCCTAGTCTAGCCCTAGCCCTAGCCCTAACCCTAAACCTAAACATAAACCTAACCCTAGCCCTTTCCCTAACCCTAGCACTAGTCCTAACCCTAACCCTAACCCTACCCCTAGCCCTATACCTAGACATAGCCCTAGCCCTAGCCCTAGCCCTAGCCCTAGCACTAACCCCTAACCCTAACCTAACCATAGCCCTAGCCCTAGCCCTAGCCCTAGCCCTAGCCCTATCCCAAACCCTAGCCCTAGCACTAGCACTAACCCTAACCCTAAACTTAGCCCTAGCCCTAGTCTTAGACCTAATCCTAACCCTAAACCTAGCCCTAGCCCTAGCCCTAGCACTAGCCATAGCCCTAACCCTAACCCTAACCCTAAACCTGGCTCTAACCCTAACCCTAAACCCTAACCCTAACCCCTAACCCTAACCCTAAACCCTAGCCCTAGCCCTAGCCCTAGCCCTAACCCTAGCCCTAGACCTAGCCCTAGCCCTAGCCTTAGCCCAAGCCCTAGCCCTAACCCTAACCGTAACTCTAACCCTAACACTAGCACTAAACCCTAACCCTAACCCTAGCCCTCAACCTAACCCTAACTATAACCCTAACCCTAACACTAGCTCTAACCCTAACCCTAGCCCTAGACCAAACCCTAACCCTAAAAACTAGCCCTAGCCGTAGCCCTAGCCATAGCCCTTACCCTAATCCTAAACCTAGCCCTAACCCCAAGCTCTTGGCCTAACCCTAGCCCTTAACCTAACCCAAAACCTAGCCCCTAGCCCTAGCCCTAGCCCTAGCCCTAATCCTAGCCCTAACCCTAACCCTAGCCCTAGCCCTAGCCCTAGCCCCTAACCCTAACACTAACCCTATCCCTAGTCCTAGCCTAGCCCTAGCTTTAGCCATAGCCCTAGCCGAACGCTAACCCTAACCCTAGCCCTAGCCCTAGCCCTAGCCCTAGCCCTAACCCTAAACCTAGCCCTAGCCATAGCCCTAGCCCTAGCCCTAGCCCTAGCCCTAGCCCTAGCCCTAACCCTAAACCTAACACTAACCCTAACCCTAACACTAGCCCTAGCCATAAACCTAACCCTAGCCCTAGCCCTAGCCATAGCCCTAGCCCTAGCCCTAACCCTAACCCTAAGCCTAACCCTAACCGTAACCCTAGCCCTAACCCTAACCCTGGCCCTAGCCCTAGCCCTAGCCCAAGCCCTAACCCTAGCCATAAACCTAACCCTAACACTAACCCTAACACTAACCCTAAACCTAACCCTAGTATAGCCCTAGCCCTAACCCTAGCCTTAGCCCTAACCCTAACCCTAAAACCTAACCTTAGCCCTAGACCTAGCCCCTAGCCCGAGCCCTAGGCCTAACCCTAACCCTAAACCTAATCCTAGCCCTAGCTCTAGCCCTAGCCCTAGCCCCCCTCTAACCCTAACCCTAACCCTAAACGTATCCCTAACCCTAACCCTAGCCCTAGCACTAACCCTAACCCTAACCCTAACCCCTAACCCTAGACCTAGCCCCTAGCCCTAGCCCTCGCCCTAACCCTAACCCTATCCCTAACCCTAGCCCTAGCCCTAAACCTAACCCTAGCCCTAGCCCTAGCCCTAGCCCTAACACTAACCCTAACCCTAACACTAGCTCTAACCCTAACCCTAGGCCTAGCCCTAACCCTAACCCCTAAACCTAGCCCTAGCCGTAGCCCTAGCCATAGCCCTTACCCTAATGCTAAACCTAGCCCTAACCCAAGCCTCTTGGCCTAACCCTAGCCCTTACCCTAACCCAAAACATAGCCCTAGCCCTAGCCCTAACCATAGCCCTAGCCCTAACCCTAACCCTAACCACTAGCCCTAAACCAAGCACTTGGCCTAGCCCTAGCCCTAGCCCAAACCCTAACCCTAACCCTAACCCTAACCCTAAACCTAGACCTAACCCTAACCCTAGCCCTAACCCTAACACTAGCCGTAGCCCTAAACCTAACCCTAACCCTAACCCTAGCCCTAGACCTAGGCCTAGCCCTAGCCCTAGCCCTAACCCTAACCCTAACCCTAGCCCTAACCCAAGACCTATTCCTAGACCTAGCCCTAGCCCTAAACCTAACCCTAACACTAGCCCTAACCCTAACCCTAGCCCTAGCTCTAACCCTAACCCTAACACCAAACCTAGCCCTAGCCCTAACCCTAGCCTAGCCTTAGCCCTAGCCATAGCCCTTGCCCTGACCCTAACCCTAACCCTAACCCTAGGCCTAACCCTAACCCTAACCCTAACCGTATACCTAACCCTAACCCTAGCCCTAGCCCTAGCCCTAGCACTAACCCTAACCCTAACCCTAACCCTAACCCTAACCCTAACCCTAGACCTAGCCCTAGCCTTAGCCCTCGCCCTAACCCTAACCCTAACCCTAACCCTAGCCCTAGCCTTAACCCTAGCTCTAGCCCTAACTCTAACCCTAAACCTAACCCTAGCCCTAGCCCTAGCCCTAGACCTAACCCTAACCCTATGCCTAACCCTAACCCTAACCCTAGCCCTAACCCGAACCCTAGCCCTAGCCCTACCCCTAGCACTAACCCTAACCATATCCCTAACCCTAACCCTAGCCCTAGCCCTAGCCCTAGTCTAGCCCTAGCCCTAGCCCTAACCCTAAACCTAAACATAAACCTAACCCTAGCCCTTTCCCTAACCCTAGCACTAGTCCTAACCCTAACCCTAACCCTACCCCTAGCCCTATACCTAGACATAGCCCTAGCCCTAGCCCTAGCCCTAGCCCTAGCCCTAGCACTAACCCTAACCCTAACCCTAACCATAGCCCTAGCCCTAGCCCTAGCCCTAGCCCTATCCCTAGCCCTAGCCCTAGCACTAGCCATAGCCCTAACCCTAACCCTAACCCTAAACCTGGCTCTAACCCTAACCCTAACCCTAACCCTAACCCTAACCCTAACCCTAAACCTAACCCTAGCCCTAGCCCTAGCCCTAGCCCTAACCCTAGCCCTAGACCTAGCCCTAGCCCTAGCCTTAGCCCTAGCCCTAGCCCTAACCCTAACCGTAACTCTAACCCTAACCCTAGCACTAACCCTAACCCTAACCCTAGCCCTGACCCTAACCCTAACTATAACCCTAACCCTAACACTAGCTCTAACACTAACCCTAGCCCTAGCCCAAACCCTAACCCTAAAACTAGCCCTAGCCGTAGCCCTAGCCATAGCCCTTACCCTAATCCTAAACCTAGCCCTAACCCAAGCTCTTGGCCTAACCCTAGCACTTACCCTAACCCAAAACCTAGCCCTAGCCCTAGCCCTAGCCCTAGCCCTAATCCTAGCCCTAACCCTAACCCTAGCCCTAGCCCTAGCCCTAACCCTAACACTAACCCTATCCCTAGTCCTAGCCTAGCCCTAGCTTTAGCCATAGCCCTAGCCGAACGCTAACCCTAACCCTAGCCCTAGCCCTAGCCCTAGCCCTAACCCTAAACCTAGCCCTAGCCATAGC
>OX463233.1:152009879-152047379 GCA_949820135.1 Sylvilagus floridanus
CTAGCCCTAACCCTAACCATAACACTAAACCTAACCCTAGGCCTAACCCTAATCCTAGCCCTAAACCTAACCCTAGCCCTAGCCCTAACCCTAACCCTAACCCTAACCCTAACCCTAACCCTAGCCCTAGCCCTAACCCTAGCCTAGCCCTAGCCCTAGACCTAGCCCTATCGCTAACTCTAACCCTAACCCTAGCCATAGCCCTACCCCTAGCCCTAGCCCTAGCCCTAGCTCTAACCCTAACCCTAGCCCTGGCCATAGCCCTAGCCCTAGCCCTAGCCCTAGCCCTAAACCTGACCCTAGCCCTAGCCATAGCGCTAACCCTAACCCTAGCCCTAGCCCTAGCCGTAGCCATAGCCCTAGCCCTAGCCCTAACACCAAACCTAGCCCTAGCCCTAACCCTAACCCTAACCCTAACCCTAACCATAGCCCTAGCCCTAGCCCTAGCCCTAGCCCTAACCCTAACCCTAACCCTAACTCTAGCCCTAGCCCTAATCCTAGCTCTAACCCTAAACCTAACCCTAACTCTAGCCTAATCCTAACCCTAACCCTAGCCCTAGCCCTAACCCTAGCCCTAGCCCTAGCCCTAACCCTAGCCCTAGCCCTAGCCCTAGCCCTTGCCCTAACCCTAACCCTAAACCTAACGCTAGCCCTAGCCTTAACCCTAGCTCTAGACCTAACTCTAACCCTAACCCTAACCCTATCCCTAGCCCTAGCCCTAGCCCTAGCACTAGCCCTAACCCTAAGCCTAACCCTAACCCTAACCATATCCCTAATCCTAACCCTAGCCCTAGCCCTAGCCCTAGTCTAGCCCTAGCCCTAGCCCTAGCCCTAGCCCTAACCCTAACCCTAACCATAAACCTAACCCTAGCCCTAGCCCTAACCCTAGAGGTAGCCCTAAACCTAACCCTAACCCTACTTCTAGCCCTAGACTTAGACAGAGCCCTAGCCCTAACCCTAAACCTAACCCTTACCCTAACACTAACCCTAACTCTAGCCCTAAACCTAACCCTAGCCCTAGCCCTAGCCCTAGCCCTAACCATAACCCTAACCCTAGTCCTAGCCTTAGCCCTACCCTAGCCCTAGCCCTATACCTAGACCTAACCCTAACCCTAACCCTAACCCTAAACCTAGCCCTAGCCCAAACCCTAACCCTATCCCTAAACCTAACCCTAGCCCTAGACCTAGCCCTATCCCTAACCCTAACACTAACCCTAACCCTAACCCTAACCCTAAATCTAACCCTAACCCTAACCATAACCCTAGACCTAGCCCTAGCACTAGCCCTAGCCCTAACCCTAGCCTTAGCCCTAGCCCTAGCCCTAACCCTAACCCTAACTATAACCCTAACCCTACCCCTAACCCAAACCCTAAACCTACCCTAGCCCTAAACCTAGACTTAGCCCTAACCCTAACCCTAACCCTAAACCTCCCTCTAGCCCAACCCTAACCCTAACCCTAGCCCTAGCCCTGACCCTAACCCTAACACTAACCCTAACCCTAGGTCTAACCCTAATCCTAGCCCTAAACCTAACCCTAGCCCTAGCCCTAACCCTAACCCTAACCCTAACCCTAGCCCTAGCCCTAACCCTAGCCTAGCCCTAGCCCTAGACCTAGCCCTAGCCCTAACCCTAACCCTAGCCCTAGCCCTAGCCCTACCCCTAGCCCTACCCCTAGCCCTAAACCTAACCCTAACAATAACCCTAGCCCTAACACTAACCCTAGCCCTAACCCTAACCCTAGCCCTAGCCCTAGCCCTAGCCCTAGCCCTAGCCCTAGCTCAGGCCTAACCGTAACCCTAACCCTAGCCTAACCCTAACCCAAAACCTAGCCCTAGCCCTAGCCCTAGCCCTAGCCCTAACCCTAATCCTAGCACTAGCCCTAGCCCTAACCCTAGCCCTTGCCCTAGCCCTACCCCTAACCCTAACCTTAACCATAACCCTAGCCCTAGCCCTAACCCTAGCCCTAGCCCTAGCCCTAACCCTAACACTAGCCCTAAACCTAAACCTAGACCCAGCCCTAACCCTAGCCCTAGCCCTAACACTAACCCTAACGCTAAACCTAGCCCTAGCCCTAGCCCTAGCCCTAAACCTAGCCCTAACCCTAACCTTAACCCGATTCCTAGCCCTAGCCCTAACCCTAACCCAGATACTAGCCCTAGCCCTAGCCCTAACCCTAACCCTAACCCTAATGCTAGCCGAGCCCTAACCCTGGCCCTAGCACTAACCTTAACCCTAACCGTAACACTAACCCTAGCCCTAGTCTAGCCCTAGCCCTAACCCTAGCCCTAGCCCTAACCCTAGCCCTAACCCTAACCGTAGCCCTAGCCCTAGCCCTAGCCCTAACCCTAGCCCTTGCCCTATCCCTAGCCTTAGCCCTAGCCCTAGCCCTAACACTAACCCTAACTATAACCCTAACCCTACCCCTAAAACGAACCCTAAACCTACCCTAGCCCTATCGCTAGCCTTAGCCCTAACCCTAACCCTAACCCTCGCCCTAGCCCTAGCCCTAGCCTTAGCCCTAACCCTAACCCTAACCCTAGCCCTAGCCCTAACCCTAGCCCTAGCCTTAACCCTAACCCTAACCGTAGACCTAGACCTAGCCCTAGACTTGCCCTAGCCCTAAACCTAACCCTAAGCATAACCCTAACCCTAACCCTAGCCCTAACCCTAACCCTAGCCCTAGCCCTAGCCCTAGCACTAACCCTAACCCTAACCCTAACCCTAAACCTAACCCTAGCCCTAGCCCTAGCCCTAGTCTAGCCCTAGCCCTAGCCCTAGCCCTAGCCCTAACCCTAACCCTAACTATAAACCTAACCCTAGCCCTAGCCCTAACCCTAGCACTACCCTAACCCTAACCGTAACCCTAACCCTAACCCTAGTCCTAGACCTAGACCTAGCCCTAGCCCTAACCCTAGCCCTAAACCTAACCCTAACACTAACCCTAAACCTAACCCTAGCCATTTCCCTAACCCTAACCCTACCCCTAGCCCTAGCCCTACTCTAGCCCTAGCCCTAGCCCTAGCCCTAGCCCTAACCCTAAACATAAACATAAACCTAACCCTAGCCCTAGCCCTAACCCTAGCACTAGCCCTAACCCTAACCCTAACCCTACCCCTAGCCCTAGAACTAGACATAGCCCTAGCCCTAACCATAACCCTAACAATAGCCCTAGCCTTAGCCCTATTCTAGCCCTAGCCCTAGACCTAGCCCTAACCCTAACCCTAACCTTAAACCTAACCCTAGCCCTAGCCGTAGCCCTAAACCTAGCCCGAGCCCTAACCCTAGCCCTAACCATAGCCCTAGCACTAGCCATAGCTCTAGACCTAGCCCTAGTCCGAGCCCTAACCCTAACCCTAACCGTAACCCTAGACCTAGCCTTAACCCTAACCCTAACACTAGCCCTAGCCCTAGCCATAACCCTAGCCCAAACCCTAGCACTAGCCCTAGCCCTATCCCTAGCCCTAACCCTAAACCTAACCCTAATCCTAGACCTAGCCCTAGCCCTAGCCCTAGCCCTAACCCTAACCATAAACCTAACCCTAAACCTAACTCTAGCCCTAGCCCTAAACCTAACCCTAACCCTAGCCCTAGCCCTACCCCTAACCCTAGCCCTAGCCCTAGCCCTAGCCCTAACCCTAGCCATAACCCTAACCCTATCCCTAATCCTAGCTCTAACCCTAGACCTAGCAGTAGCAATAGCCATAGCCCTAGCCCTAACCCTAACCCTAACACTAACCCTAGCCCTAGCCCTAGCCCCAGTCTAGCCCTAGCCCTAGACCTAGCCCGAGCCCTAAACGTAACCCGAACCCTAACACTAGAGCTAGCCCTATCCCTAGTCTAGCCCTAGCCCTAGCCCTATCCGTAGCCCTAAACCTAACCCTAACACTAACCCTAGCCCTAGCCCTAACCCTAGCCCTAGCTCTAACCCTAACCCTAACCCTAACCCTAGCCCTAGCCCAAGCCCTAGCCCTAACCCTAGACCTAGCCCTAACCCTAACCCTAACCCTAACCCTAGCCCTAGCCATAGCCATAGCGCTAGCCCTAGCCCTAACCCTAACCCTAGCCCTAGCCCTAGCCCTAGCCCTAGACTAGCCCTAGCACTAGCCCTAGCCCTAGCCCTAGCCCTAGCCCTAACCCTAACCATAACCCTAGCCCTAGCCCGAACACTAACCCTAGCCCAAACCTAAACCTAACCCTAACACTAGCACTAGCCCTAGCCCTAGCCCTAGCACTAGCGCTAACCCTAACCCTAAACCTAGCCCTAGCCCTAGCCCTAGCTCTAACCCTATCCCTAACCCTAGCCCTAGCCCTAGCTCTAGCCCTAGCCCTAGCCCTAACCCTAACCCTAACCCTAGCCCTAGCCCTAGCCCTAACACTAGCCCTAGCCCTAAACTTAACACTAACCCTAGCCCTAGCCCTAACCCTATCCCTTCCCTAGCCCTAGCCCTAGTACTTGCCCTACCCCTAGCCCGAGCCCTAACCCTAACCGTAACCCTAACCCTAGCCCTAGCCCTAGCCCTAGCCCTAATCCTAACCCTAACCCTAGCCCTAGCCATATCCCTAGCGCTAGCCCTAGCCCTAACACTAACCCTAGCCCTAGCCCTAGCCCTAGCCCTAGACTAGCCCTAGCACTAGCCCTATCCCTAGCCCTAGCCCTAGCCCTAACCCTAACCCTAACCCTAACCCTAGCCCTAGCCATAGCCATAGCGCTAGCCCTAGCCCTAACCCTAACCCTAGCCCTAGCCCTAGCCCTAGCCCTAGACTAGCCCTAGCACTAGCCCTAGCCCTAGCCCTAGCCCTAGCCCTAACCCTAACCATAACCCTAGCCCTAGCCCGAACACTAACCCTAGCCCAAACCTAAACCTAACCCTAACACTAGCACTAGACCTAGCCCTAGCCCTAGCACTAGCCCTAACCCTAACCCTAAACCTAGCCCTAGCCCTAGCCCTAGCTCTAACCCTATCCCTAACCCTAGCCCTAGCCCTAACACTAGCCCTAGCCCTAAACCTAACCCTAACCCTAGCCCTAACCCTAACCCAAGCCCTACCCCTAGCCCTAGCCCTAACCCTATCACCTCCCTAGCCCTAGCCCTAGTACTTGCCCTACCCCTAGCCCGAGCCCTAACCCTAACCGTAACCCTAACCCTAGCCCTAGCCCTAGCACTAGCCCTAATCCTAACCCTAACCCTAGCCCTAGGCCTAGCCCTAGGCATAGCCCCAGTCCTAGCCCTAGCCCTAAACCTAACCCTAACCCTAGCCCTAACCCTAACCCTAGCCCTAGCCCTAGCCCTAGCCCTAGCCCTAGCCACAGCCCTAGTCCTAGCCCTAGCCCTAGCCCTAACCCTAACTCTAACCGTAACGCTAGCCCTAACCTTAACCCTAACCCTAAACCTAGCCCTAGGCCTAACCCTAGCCCTAACCCTAACCATAGCCCTAGGCCTAGCCCTAGCCCTAGCCCGAGCCCTAGCCCTAGCCCTAACCCTAACCATAAACCTAACCCTAACCCTAGCCCTAGTCCAAGACCTAACCCTAACCCTAACCCTAAACCTAGTCCTAGCCCTAACCAAAACCCTAGCCCTAGCCCTAACCATAACCCTAAACCTAACCCTAGCCCTAGCCCTAGCCCTAACCCTAACCCTAGCACTAGCCCTAGTCGTAGCCCTAGACCTAGCCCTAACCCTAAACCTTGCCCTAGCCCTAGCCCTAGACCTAGACCTAAACCTAACCCTATCCCTAACCATAGCCCTAGTCCTAACCCTAAACGTAACCCTAGCCCTATCCCTAGCCCTAAATCTAACCCTAACCCAAACCCTAGCCCTGGCCGGGTCCTAGCCCTAGACCTAGCCCTAGCCCTAGCCCTAACCCTAACCCTAACCCTAACCCTAGCCCTAACCCTAACCCTTGCCCTAAACCTAACCCTATCCCTAACCCTAGCCCTAGCCCTAGCCTTAACCCTAACCCTAACCCTAGCCCTAGCCCCAGCCCTAGCACTAGCCTTAACCCTAACACTAACACTAGCACTAGCCCTAGGCCTAGCCCTAGCCCTAACCCAAAACCTAACCCTAAACCTAACCCTAGCCCTAGTCCTAGCCCTAGCCCTTACCCTATCCCTGACCCTTGACCTACCCTAGACCTAGCCCTAGCCCTAGACCTAGACCTAAACCTAACCCTATCCCTAACCATAGCCCTAGTCCTAACCCTAAACGTAACCCTAGCCCTATCCCTAGCCCTAAATCTAACCCTAACCCAAACCCTAGCCCTGGCCGGGTCCTAGCCCTAGACCTAGCCCTAGCCCTAGCCCTAACCCAACCCTAACCCTAGCCCTAACCCTAACCCTTGCCCTAAACCTAACCCTATCCCTAACCCTAGCCCTAGCCCTAACACTAACCCTAACGCTAAACCTAGCCCTAGCCCTAGCCCTAGCCCTAAACCTAGCCCTAACCCTAACCTTAACCCGATTCCTAGCCCTAGCCCTAACCCTAACCCAGATACTAGCCCTAGCCCTAGCCCTAACCCTAACCCTAACCCTAATGCTAGCCGAGCCCTAACCCTGGCCCTAGCACTAACCTTAACCCTAACCGTAACACTAACCCTAGCCCTAGTCTAGCCCTAGCCCTAACCCTAGCCCTAGCCCTAACCCTAGCCCTAACCCTAACCGTAGCCCTAGCCCTAGCCCTAGCCCTAGCCCTAACCCTAGCCCTTGCCCTATCCCTAGCCTTAGCCCTAGCCCTAGCCCTAACACTAACCCTAACTATAACCCTAACCCTACCCCTAAAACGAACCCTAAACCTACCCTAGCCCTATCGCTAGCCTTAGCCCTAACCCTAACCCTAACCCTCGCCCTAGCCCTAGCCCTAGCCTTAGCCCTAACCCTAACCCTAACCCTAGCCCTAGCCCTAACCCTAGCCCTAGCCTTAACCCTAACCCTAACCGTAGACCTAGACCTAGCCCTAGACTTGCCCTAGCCCTAAACCTAACCCTAAGCATAACCCTAACCCTAACCCTAGCCCTAACCCTAACCCTAGCCCTAGCCCTAGCCCTAGCACTAACCCTAACCCTAACCCTAACCCTAAACCTAACCCTAGCCCTAGCCCTAGCCCTAGTCTAGCCCTAGCCCTAGCCCTAGCCCTAGCCCTAACCCTAACCCTAACTATAAACCTAACCCTAGCCCTAGCCCTAACCCTAGCACTACCCTAACCCTAACCGTAACCCTAACCCTAACCCTAGTCCTAGACCTAGACCTAGCCCTAGCCCTAACCCTAGCCCTAAACCTAACCCTAACACTAACCCTAAACCTAACCCTAGCCATTTCCCTAACCCTAACCCTACCCCTAGCCCTAGCCCTACTCTAGCCCTAGCCCTAGCCCTAGCCCTAGCCCTAACCCTAAACATAAACATAAACCTAACCCTAGCCCTAGCCCTAACCCTAGCACTAGCCCTAACCCTAACCCTAACCCTACCCCTAGCCCTAGAACTAGACATAGCCCTAGCCCTAACCATAACCCTAACAATAGCCCTAGCCTTAGCCCTATTCTAGCCCTAGCCCTAGACCTAGCCCTAACCCTAACCCTAACCTTAAACCTAACCCTAGCCCTAGCCGTAGCCCTAAACCTAGCCCGAGCCCTAACCCTAGCCCTAACCATAGCCCTAGCACTAGCCATAGCTCTAGACCTAGCCCTAGTCCGAGCCCTAACCCTAACCCTAACCGTAACCCTAGACCTAGCCTTAACCCTAACCCTAACACTAGCCCTAGCCCTAGCCATAACCCTAGCCCAAACCCTAGCACTAGCCCTAGCCCTATCCCTAGCCCTAACCCTAAACCTAACCCTAATCCTAGACCTAGCCCTAGCCCTAGCCCTAGCCCTAACCCTAACCATAAACCTAACCCTAAACCTAACTCTAGCCCTAGCCCTAAACCTAACCCTAACCCTAGCCCTAGCCCTACCCCTAACCCTAGCCCTAGCCCTAGCCCTAGCCCTAACCCTAGCCATAACCCTAACCCTATCCCTAATCCTAGCTCTAACCCTAGACCTAGCAGTAGCAATAGCCATAGCCCTAGCCCTAACCCTAACCCTAACACTAACCCTAGCCCTAGCCCTAGCCCCAGTCTAGCCCTAGCCCTAGACCTAGCCCGAGCCCTAAACGTAACCCGAACCCTAACACTAGAGCTAGCCCTATCCCTAGTCTAGCCCTAGCCCTAGCCCTATCCGTAGCCCTAAACCTAACCCTAACACTAACCCTAGCCCTAGCCCTAACCCTAGCCCTAGCTCTAACCCTAACCCTAACCCTAACCCTAGCCCTAGCCCAAGCCCTAGCCCTAACCCTAGACCTAGCCCTAACCCTAACCCTAACCCTAACCCTAGCCCTAGCCATAGCCATAGCGCTAGCCCTAGCCCTAACCCTAACCCTAGCCCTAGCCCTAGCCCTAGCCCTAGACTAGCCCTAGCACTAGCCCTAGCCCTAGCCCTAGCCCTAGCCCTAACCCTAACCATAACCCTAGCCCTAGCCCGAACACTAACCCTAGCCCAAACCTAAACCTAACCCTAACACTAGCACTAGCCCTAGCCCTAGCCCTAGCACTAGCGCTAACCCTAACCCTAAACCTAGCCCTAGCCCTAGCCCTAGCTCTAACCCTATCCCTAACCCTAGCCCTAGCCCTAGCTCTAGCCCTAGCCCTAGCCCTAACCCTAACCCTAACCCTAGCCCTAGCCCTAGCCCTAACACTAGCCCTAGCCCTAAACTTAACACTAACCCTAGCCCTAGCCCTAACCCTATCCCTTCCCTAGCCCTAGCCCTAGTACTTGCCCTACCCCTAGCCCGAGCCCTAACCCTAACCGTAACCCTAACCCTAGCCCTAGCCCTAGCCCTAGCCCTAATCCTAACCCTAACCCTAGCCCTAGCCATATCCCTAGCGCTAGCCCTAGCCCTAACACTAACCCTAGCCCTAGCCCTAGCCCTAGCCCTAGACTAGCCCTAGCACTAGCCCTATCCCTAGCCCTAGCCCTAGCCCTAACCCTAACCCTAACCCTAACCCTAGCCCTAGCCATAGCCATAGCGCTAGCCCTAGCCCTAACCCTAACCCTAGCCCTAGCCCTAGCCCTAGCCCTAGACTAGCCCTAGCACTAGCCCTAGCCCTAGCCCTAGCCCTAGCCCTAACCCTAACCATAACCCTAGCCCTAGCCCGAACACTAACCCTAGCCCAAACCTAAACCTAACCCTAACACTAGCACTAGACCTAGCCCTAGCCCTAGCACTAGCCCTAACCCTAACCCTAAACCTAGCCCTAGCCCTAGCCCTAGCTCTAACCCTATCCCTAACCCTAGCCCTAGCCCTAACACTAGCCCTAGCCCTAAACCTAACCCTAACCCTAGCCCTAACCCTAACCCAAGCCCTACCCCTAGCCCTAGCCCTAACCCTATCACCTCCCTAGCCCTAGCCCTAGTACTTGCCCTACCCCTAGCCCGAGCCCTAACCCTAACCGTAACCCTAACCCTAGCCCTAGCCCTAGCACTAGCCCTAATCCTAACCCTAACCCTAGCCCTAGGCCTAGCCCTAGGCATAGCCCTAGTCCTAGCCCTAGCCCTAAACCTAACCCTAACCCTAGCCCTAACCCTAACCCTAGCCCTAGCCCTAGCCCTAGCCCTAGCCCTAGCCACAGCCCTAGTCCTAGCCCTAGCCCTAGCCCTAACCCTAACTCTAACCGTAACGCTAGCCCTAACCTTAACCCTAACCCTAAACCTAGCCCTAGGCCTAACCCTAGCCCTAACCCTAACCATAGCCCTAGGCCTAGCCCTAGCCCTAGCCCGAGCCCTAGCCCTAGCCCTAACCCTAACCATAAACCTAACCCTAACCCTAGCCCTAGTCCAAGACCTAACCCTAACCCTAACCCTAAACCTAGTCCTAGCCCTAACCAAAACCCTAGCCCTAGCCCTAACCATAACCCTAAACCTAACCCTAGCCCTAGCCCTAGCCCTAACCCTAACCCTAGCACTAGCCCTAGTCGTAGCCCTAGACCTAGCCCTAACCCTAAACCTTGCCCTAGCCCTAGCCCTAGACCTAGACCTAAACCTAACCCTATCCCTAACCATAGCCCTAGTCCTAACCCTAAACGTAACCCTAGCCCTATCCCTAGCCCTAAATCTAACCCTAACCCAAACCCTAGCCCTGGCCGGGTCCTAGCCCTAGACCTAGCCCTAGCCCTAGCCCTAACCCTAACCCTAACCCTAACCCTAGCCCTAACCCTAACCCTTGCCCTAAACCTAACCCTATCCCTAACCCTAGCCCTAGCCCTAGCCTTAACCCTAACCCTAACCCTAGCCCTAGCCCCAGCCCTAGCACTAGCCTTAACCCTAACACTAACACTAGCACTAGCCCTAGGCCTAGCCCTAGCCCTAACCCAAAACCTAACCCTAAACCTAACCCTAGCCCTAGTCCTAGCCCTAGCCCTTACCCTATCCCTGACCCTTGACCTACCCTAGACCTAGCCCTAGCCCTAGACCTAGACCTAAACCTAACCCTATCCCTAACCATAGCCCTAGTCCTAACCCTAAACGTAACCCTAGCCCTATCCCTAGCCCTAAATCTAACCCTAACCCAAACCCTAGCCCTGGCCGGGTCCTAGCCCTAGACCTAGCCCTAGCCCTAGCCCTAACCCAACCCTAACCCTAGCCCTAACCCTAACCCTTGCCCTAAACCTAACCCTATCCCTAACCCTAGCCCTAGCCCTAGCCATAGCTCTAGACCTAGCCCTAGTCCTAGCCCTAACCCTAACCCTAACAGTAACCCTAGCCCTAGCCTTAACCCTAACCCTAACCCTAGCCCTAGCCCCAGCCATAACCCTAGCCCTAACCCTAACCCTAGCCCTAGCCCTAGCCCTAGCCCTAGACTAGCCCTAGCACTAGACCTAGCCCTAGCCCTAGCCCTAGCCCTAGCCCTAACCCTAACCATAACCCTAGCCCTAGCCCGAACACTAACCCTAGCCCAAACCTAAACCTAACCCTAACACTAGCACTAGCCCTAACCCTAACGCTAGCACTAGCCCTAACCCTAACCCTAACCGTAGCCCTAGCCCTAGCCCGAGCTCAAACCCTATCCCTAACCCTAGCCCTAGCCCTAGCCCTAGCCCTAGCCCTAACCCTAACCCTAGCCCTAGCCCTAGCCCTAGGCATAGCCCTAGCCCTAGCCCTAGCCCAAGCCCTAAACCTAACCCTAACCCTAGCCCTAGCCCTAGCCCTAGCCCTAGCCCTAGCCATAGACCTAGCCCTAGCCCTAGCCCTAACCCTAACCCGAACTGTAACCCTAACCCTAGCCTTAACCCTAACCCTAACCCTAGCCCTAGCCCTAACCCTAACCCTAACCCTAGCCCTAGCCCTAGCCCTAGCCCTAGCCCTAACCCTAACCCTAACACTAACCCTAACCCTAACCCTAACCCTAACCCTAACCCTAGCCCTAGCCTTTGCCCTAGCCCTAGCCCAGGCCTAGCCCTATCCCTAACCTAACCCTAGCGCTAGCCCTATCCTCTTCTAGCCCTAGCCCTAGCCGTAGCCCTAGCCCTAGCCCTAACCCTAACCCAAACCCTAACACTAACCCTAGCCCTAGCCCTAGTCCTACTCTAGCCTTAGCCCAAGACTTAGCCCTAGCCCTAGCCCTAACCCTAAGCCTAACCCCAACCCTAGCCATAGCCCTAGTCCTAGTCTAGCCCTAGCCCTAGCCCTAGCCCTAACCCTAACCCTAACTCTAGCCCTAACCATAACCCTAGACCTACCCCTAGCCGTAGCACTAACCCTATCCCCTCCCTAGCCCTAGCCCTAGTACTTGCCCTACCCGTAGCCCTAGCCCTAACCCTAAAACTAACCCTAACCCTAGCCCTAGCCCTAGCCCTAGCAATTGCCCTAGCCCTAGGCCTAGCCCTAACCCTAACCATAACCCTGACCCTAACCCTAGCCCTAGCCTTAACACTAACCATAACCCTAGCCCTAGCCCTAGCCCTAACCCTAGCCCTAAACCTAGCTCTAGCCCTAGCCCTAGCCCTAGCAATTGCCCTAGCCCTAGGCCTAGCCCTAACCCTAACCGTAACCCTGACCCTAACCCTAGCCCTAGCCTTAACCCTAACCCTAAGCCTAGCCCTAGCCCTAGCCTTAGCCCTAGCCCTAGCCCTAGCCCTAAACCTAACCCTAGCCCAAGCCCTAGACCTAGCCCTAGCCCAAGCCCTAAACCTATCCCTAACCCTAACCCTAGCCCTTGCCATAACCCTAGCCCTAGTCCAAACCCTAACCCTAACCCTAGCCCTAAACCCAACCCTAGCCCTACCCCTAGCCCTAGCCCTAACCCTAACCCTAACCCTAACCCTAGACATAGCCCTAGACCTAGACCTAGTCCTTGCCCTACCCCTAGCCCTAGCCCTAAACTTAACCATAACCCTAACTCTAGCCCTAACCCTAAACCTAGCCCTAACCCTTACCCTAACCCTAACCCTAGCCCTAGCCCTTGCCCTTGTCCTAACCGTAACCCTAACCTAACCCTAACTCTAACCCTATCCCTCACCCTAATCCTAAACCTAGCCCTAGCCCTAGCCCTTGCCCTAGCCCTAACCCTAACCCTAACCCTAAACCTAACCCTAACCCTAACTCTAGCCCTAACCCGAAACCTAGCCCTAACCCTTACCCTAACCTTAGCCCCAACCCTAGTCCTTGCCCAGGCCTAGCCCTAGACCTAGCCCTAGCCCTAACCCTAACCCTAACCCTAGCCGTAGCCCTAAACCTAATCCTAGCCCTAGCCCTAACCCTAGCTCTAACCCTAACCCTATCCCTAAACCTAACCCTAGCCCTAGCCCTAACCCTAACCCTAGCCCTAGCCCTAGTCTAGACCTAGACCTAGCCCTAGCCCTAGCCATAACCCTAAACCTAACCCTAGCCCTAGCCCTAGCCATAGCCCTTAACCTAGCCCTAGCCCTAACCCTAACCCTAACACTAGCCGTGGCCCTACCCTAGTCCTAGCCCTAGACCTAGCCCAAGCCCTAACCCTACCCCTTACCCTAACCCTAACCCAAGCGCTAAACCTAACCTTAGCCCTAGCCCTAGCCCTAGTCCTAGCCCAAGCCCTAGACTTAACCCTAAGCCTAAACCTAACCCTAACCCTAACCCAAGCCCTAACCCTAATCCTAGCCCTAGCCGTAAACCTAGCCCTAACCCTAACCCTAACCCTAACGCTAACCCTAACCCTAGCCCTAGCCCTAACCCTAGCCTAGCCCTAGCCCTAGCCCTAGCTCTAACCCGAACCCTAACCCTAGCCCTAGCCCTAGCCCTAGCCCTAGACCTGACCCTTACCCTAGCCCTAGCCATAGCCCTAGCCCTAGCCCTAGCTCTAGCCCTAGCCCTAGCCCTAACCCTAACCCTAACCTTAGCCCTAACCCTAGTCCTTGCCCTAGCCCTAGCCAGAGCCCTAGCCCTAGCCCTAACCCAAACCCTAACCCTAACCCTAACCCTAGCCCTAAACCTAACCGTAGCCCTAGACCTAACCCTAACACTAAACCTAGCCCTAGCCCTAGCCCTAGTCATAGCCCTAGTCCTAGCCCTAGCCCTAGCCCTAACCCTAACCCTAACCCTAAACCTAACCCTAGCCCTAACCCTAGTCCTAGCCCTAACCCTAGCCCTAACCCTAACCCTAGCCCTAGCCCTAGCCCTAGCCCAACCCTAAACCTAACCCTATCCCTAGCCCTAGCCCTAGCCCTAACCCTATCCCTAACCCTAGCCCTAGCCCTAGCCATAGCTCTAGCCCTAGCCCTAGTCCTAGCCCTAACCCTAACCCTAACAGTAACCCTAGCCCTAGCCTTAACCCTAACCCTAAACCTAGCCCTAGCCACAGCCATAACCCTAGCCCTAACCCTAACCCTAGCCCTAGCCCTAGCCCTAGCCCAAGCCCTAGACTAGCACTAGCACTAGACCTAGCCCTAGCCCTAGCCCTAGCCCTAGCCCTAACCCTAACCATAACCCTAGCCCTAGCCTGAACACTAACCCTAGCCCAAACCTAAACCTAACCCTAACACTAGCACTAGCCCTAGCCCTAGTCCTAGCACTAGCCCTAACCCTAACCCTAACCGTAGCCCTAGCCCTAGCCCTAGCTCTAACCCTATCCCTAACCCTAGCCCTAGCCCTAGCCCTAGCCCTAGCCCTAGCCCTAAACCTAACCCTAGCCCTAGCCCTAGACCTAGGCATAGCCCTAGCCCTAGCCCTATCCCTAGCCATAGACCTAGCCCTAGCCCTAGCCCTAACCCTAACCCGAACCGTAACCCTAACCCTAGCCTTAACCCTAACCCTAAACCTATCCCTAGCCCTAACCCTAACCTTAACCCTAGCCCTAGCCCTAGCCCTAGCCCTAGCCCTAACCCTAACCCTAACACTAACCCTAGCCCTAACCATAACCCTAACCCTAACCCTAGCCCTAGCCTTTGCCCTAACCCTAGCCCTAGCCCTAAACCTAACCTAACCCTAGCCCTAGCCCTAGCCCTAACACTAGCCCTAGCCCTAAACCTAACCCTAACCCTAGCCCTAACCTTAACCCTAGCCCTTCCCCTAGCCCTAGCCCTAACCCTATCCCCTCCCTAGCCCTAGCCCTAGTACTTGCCCTACCCCTAGCCTGAGCCCTAACCCTAACCCTAACCCTAGCCCTAGCCCTAGCCCTAGCCCTAATCCTAACCCTAACCCTAGCCCTAGGCCTAGCCCTAGGCATAGCCCTAGCAATAGCCCTAGCCCTAAACCTAACCCTAACCCTAGCCCTAACCCTAACCCTAGCCCTAGCCCTAGCCCTAGCCCTAGCCCTAGCCCTAGCCCTAGCCACAGCCCTAGTCCTAGCCCTAGCCCTAGCCCTAACCCTAACTCTAACCGTAACGCTAGCCCTAACCTTAACCCTAACCCTAAACCTAGACCTAGCCCTAGGCCTAACCCTAGCCCTAACCCTAGCCATAGCCCTAGGCCTAGCCCTAGCCCTAGCACGAGCCCTAGCCCTAGCCCTAACCCTAACCATAAACCTAACCCTAAACCTAGCCATAGTCCAAGACCTAACCCTAACCCTAACCCTAACCCTAGCCCTAGCCCTAACAAAAACCCTAGCCCTAGCCCTAACCCTAACCCTAAACCTAACCCTAGCCCTAGCCCTAGCCCTAGCCCTAACCCTAACCCTAGCACTAGCCATAGTCGTAACCCTAGACCTAGCCCTAACCCTAACCCTTGCCCTAGCCCTAGACCTAGACCTAGACCTAAACCTAACCCTATCCCTAACCATAGCCCTAGTCCTAACCCTAAACGTAACCCTAGCCCTATCCCTAGCCCTAAATCTAACCCTAACCCAAACCCTAGCCCTGGCCGGGTCCTAGCCCTAGCCCTAGCCCTAACCCTAACCCTAACCCTAACCCTAGCCCTAACCCTAACCCTTGCCCTAAACCTAACCCTATCCCTAACCCTAGCCCTAGCCCTAGCCTTAAACCTAACCCTAACCCTAGCCCTAGCCTTAACCCTAACCCTAATACTAGCACTAGCCCTAGGCCTAGCCCTAGCCCTAACCCAAAACCTAACCCTAAACCTAACCTTAGCCCTAGTCCTAGCCCTAGCCCTTACCCTATCCCTAACCCTTGCCCTACCCTAGCCCTAGCCCTAGCCCCAGCCCAACCCTAAACCTAACCCTAGCCCTAGCCCTAGCCCTAGCCCTAACCCTATCCCTAACCCTAGCCCTAGCCCTAGCCATAGCTCTAGCCCTAGCCCTAGTGCTAGCCCTAACCCTATCCCTAACCCTAGCCCTAGCCCTAGCCATAGCTCTAGCCCTAGCCCTAGTGCTAGCCCTAACCCTAACCCTAACAGTAACCCTAGCCCTAGCCTTAACCCTAACCCTAAACCTAGCCCTAGCCCCAGCCATAACCCTAGCCCTAACCCTAACCCTAGCAATAGCCCTAGCCCTAGACTAGCCCTAGCACTAGACCTAGCCCTAGCCCTAGCCCTAGCCCTAGCCCTAGCCCTAACCCTAACCATAACCCTAGCCCTAGCCTGAACACTAACCCTCGCCCAAACCTAAACCTAACCCTAAGACTAGCACTAGCCCTAGCCCTAGTCCTAGCACTAGCCCTAACCCTAACCCTAACCGTAGCCCTAGGCCTAGCCCTAGCTCTAACCCTATCCCTAACCCTAGCCCTAGCCCTAGCCCTAGCCCTAGCCCTAAACCTAACCCTAGCCCTAGCCCTAGCCCTAGGCATAGCCCTAGCCCTAGCCCTAGCCCTAGCCCTAGCCCTAAACCTAACCCTAACCCTAGCCCTAGCCCTAGCCCTAGCCCTAGCCCTAGCCCTATCCCTAGCCATAGACCTAGCCCTAGCCCTAGCCCTAACCCTAACCCGAACCGTAACCCTAACCCTAGCCTTAACCCTAACCCTAACCCTAGCCCTAGCCCTAACCCTAACCCTAACCCTAGCCCTAGCCCTAGCCCTAGCCCTAGACCTAACCCTAACCCTAAAACTAACCCTAGCCCTAACCCTAACCCTAACCATAACCCTAGCCCTTATCTTTGCCCTAGCCCTAGCCCTAGCCCTAGCCCTAACCCTAACCTAACCCTAGCGCTAGCCCTATCCCTAGTCTAGCCCTAGCCCTAGGCGTAGCCCTAGCCCTAGCCCTAACCCTAACCCTAACCCTAACCCTAACCCTAGCCCTAGCCCTAGCCCTAGGCATAGCCCTAACCCTAGCCCTAGCCCTAGCCCTAGCCCTAACACTAACCTAACCCTAGCGCTAGCCCTATCCCTAGTCTAGCCCTAGCCCTAGGCGTAGCCCTAGCCCTAGACCTAACCCTAACCCTAACCCTAACCCTAGCCCTAGCCCTAGCCCTAGGCATAGCCCTAGCCCTAGCCCTAGCCCTAGCCCTAACCCTAACCCTAACCCTAGCCCTAACCCTAACCCTAGCCCTAGCCCTAAACCTAACCCTAACCCTAGCGCTAGCCCTAGCCCTAGACTAGGAATAACCCTAGCCCTAGCCCTAGCCCTAGCGCTAGCCCTAACCCTAACACTAACCCTAACCCTAGCACTAGCCCAAGCCCTAGGCCTAGCCCTAGCCCTAACCCTAAACCTAACCCTAACCCTAGACCTAGCCCTAGCCCTAGCCCTAGCCCTAGCACTAGCCCTAATCCTAACCTTAACCCTAGCCCCAGCCCTAGCCCTAGCCCTGGTCCCAACCCTAGCCCTAGCCTAAGCCCTAGCCCTAACCCTAAACCTAACCCTAGCCCTAATCCTAACCCTAGCCCTAGCTCTAGCCCTAGACCTAGCCCTAGCCTTAACCCTAACCCTAACTCTAACCCTAGCCCTCGACCTAAACCTAGCCCTATCCCTAACCCTAACCCTAACCCTAGCCCTAGCCCTAGCCCTAGGCATAGCCCTAGCCCTAGCCCTAGCCCTAGCCCTAGCCCTAACCCTAACCCTAACCCTAGCCCTAACCCTAACCCTAGCCCTAGCCCTAAACCTAACCCTAACCCTAGCGCTAGCCCTAGCCCTAGACTAGGAATAACCCTAGCCCTAGCCCTAGCCCTAGCGCTAGCCCTAACCCTAACACTA
Organism: Sylvilagus floridanus; assembly: GCA_949820135.1. Classification (NCBI taxonomy): domain Eukaryota; kingdom Metazoa; phylum Chordata; class Mammalia; order Lagomorpha; family Leporidae; genus Sylvilagus; species Sylvilagus floridanus. Next base: position 152,027,460 of record OX463233.1, read on the forward strand.
ACCCTAACCCTAGCACTAGCCCAAGCCCTAGGCCTAGCCCTAGCCCTAACCCTAAACCTAACCCTAACCCTAGACCTAGCCCTAGCCCTAGCCCTAGCCCTAGCACTAGCCCTAATCCTAACCTTAACCCTAGCCCCAGCCCTAGCCCTAGCCCTGGTCCCAACCCTAGCCCTAGCCTAAGCCCTAGCCCTAACCCTAAACCTAACCCTAGCCCTAATCCTAACCCTAGCCCTAGCTCTAGCCCTAGACCTAGCCCTAGCCTTAACCCTAACCCTAACTCTAACCCTAGCCCTCGACCTAAACCTAGCCCTATCCCTAACCCTAACCCTAACCCTAGTCCTACCCCTAGTCCTAACCCTAACCCTAACCCTAGCTCTAGCCCTAGCCCTAGCCCTAGCAATAGCCCTAGCCCTAGGCCTAGCCCTAACCCTAACCATAGCCCTGACCCTAACCCTAGCCCTAGCCTTAACACTAACCATAACCCTAGCCCTAGCCCTAGCCCTAACCCTAGCCCTAAACCTAGACCTAGCCCTAGCCCTAGCCCTAGCCCTAACCCCAAACCTAACCCTACCCCAAGCCCTAGCCCTAACCCTAGCCCTAGTCCTAACCCTAACCCTAACACTAACCCTAGCCATAACCCTAACCCTAACCCTAGCCCTAGCCCTAGCCCTAGCCCTAGACCTAGACTTAACCCTAACCCTAACCTTAGCCCTAACCCTAGCCCTAGCCCTAGCCCTAGCCCTAGCCCTAGGCCTAGCCCTAACCCTAACCCTAACACTAACCCTAGCCCTAGCCCTAGTCCTACTCTAGCCCTAGCCCAAGACTTAGCCCTAGCCCTAGCCCTAACCCTAACCCTAACCCTAACCCCAACCCTAGCCCTAGCCCTGGTCCTAGTCTAGCCCTAGCCCTAGCCCTAGCCCTAACCCTAACCCTAACCCTAGCCCTAACCATAACCCTTGACATAACCCTAGCCGTAGCACTAACCCTATCCCCTCCCTAGCCCTAGCCCTAGTACTTGCCCTACCCGTAGCCCGAGCCATTACCCTAAACCTAACCCTAACCCTAGCCCTAACCCTAACCCTAGCCCTAGCCCTAGACCTAGCCCTAGCCCTAGCCACAGCCCTAGTCCTAGCCCTAGCCCTAGCCCTAACCCTAACCCTAACTCTAACCGTAACCCTAGCCCTAACCTTAACCCTAACCCTAACACTAGACCTAGCCCTAGGCCTAACCCTAGCCCTAACCCTAGCCATAGCCCTAGGCCTAGCCCTAGCACTAGCCCGAGCCCTAGCCCTAGCCCTAACCCTAACCATAAACCTAACCCTAACCCTAGCCCTAGTCCAAGACCTAACCCTTACCCTAACCCTAACCCTAGCCCTAGCCCTAATCCAAACCCTAGCCCTAGCCCTAACCCTAACCCTAAACCTAACCCTAGCCCTAGCCCTAGCCCTAGCCCTAGCCCTAACCCTAACCCTAGCACTAGCCCTAGTCGTAGCCCTAGACCTAGCCCTAACCCTAACCCTTGCCCTAGCCCTAGACCTAGACCTAGACCTAAACCTAACCCTATCCCTAACCATAGCCCTAGTCCTAACCCTAAACGTAATCCTAGCCCTATCCCTAGCGCTAAATCTAACCCTAACCCAAACCCTAGCCCTGGCCGGGTCCTAGCCCTAGACCTAGCCCTAGCCCTAGCCCTAACCCTAACCCTAACCCTAACCCTAGCCCTAACCCTAACCCTTGCCCTAAACCTAACCCTATCCCTAACCCTAGCCCTAGCCCTAGCCTTATCCCTAACCCTAACCCTAGCCCTAGCCCCAGCCCTAGCCCTAGCCTTTACCCTAACCCTAACACTAGCACTAGCCCTAGGCCTAGCCCTAGCCCTAACCCAAAACCTAACCCTAAACCTAATAATAGCCCTAGTACTAGCCCTAGCCCTTACCCTATCCCTAACCCTTGCCCTACCCTAGCCCTAGCCCTAGCCCTAGCCCAACCCTTAACCTAACCCTATCCCTAGCCCTAGCCCTAGCCCTAACCCTATCCCTAACCCTAGCCCTAGCCCTAGCCATAGCTCTAGCCCTAGCCCTAGTCCTAGCCTTAACCCTAACCCTAACAGTAACCCTAGCCCTAGCCTTAACCCTAACCCTAAACCTAGCCCTAGCCACAGCCATAACCCTAGCCCTAACCCTAACCCTAGCCCTAGCCCTAGCCCTAGCCCTAGCCCTAGACTAGCACTAGCACTAGACCTAGCCCTAGCCCTAGCCCTAGCCCTAGCCCTAACCCTAACCATAACCCTAGCCCTAGCCTGAACACTAACCCTAGCCCAAACCTAAACCTAACCCTAACACTAGCACTAGCCCTAGCCCTAGTCCTAGCACTAGCCCTAACCCTAACCCTAACTGTAGCCCTAGCCCTAGCCCTAGCTCTAACCCTATCCCTAACCCTGGCCCTAGCCCTAGCCCTACCCTAGCCCTAGCCCTAAACCTAACCCTAGCCCTAGCCCTAGCCCTAGGCATAGCCCTAGCCCTAGCCCTAGCCCTAGCCCTAGCCCTAAACCTAACCCTAACCCTAGCCCTAGCCCTAGCCCTAGCCCTAGCCCTAGCCCTAGCCCTATCCCTAGCCATAGACCTAGCCCTAGCCCTAGCCCTAACCCTAACCTTAACCGTAACCCTAACCCTAGCCTTAACCCTAACCCTAAACCTAGCCCTAGCCCTAACCCTAACCCTAACCCTAGCCCTAGCCCTAGCCCTAGCCCTAGCCCTAACCCTAACCCTAACACTAACCCTAGCCCTAACCCTAACCCTAACCCTAACCCTAGCCCTAGCCTTTGCCCTAGCCCTAGCCCTAGCCCTAGCGCAAACCCTAACCTAACCCTAGCCCTAGCCCTAGCCCTAACACTAGTCCTAGCCCTAAACCTAACCCTAACCCTAGCACTAACCCTAACCCTAGCCCTTCGCCTAGCCCTAGCCCTAACCCTATCCCCTCCCTAGCCCTAGCCCTAGTACTTGCCCTACCCCTAGCCTGAGCCCTAACCCTAACCCTAACCCTAACCCTAGCCCTAGCCCTAGCCCTAGCCCTAATCCTAACCCTAACCCTAGCCCTAGGCCTAGCCCTCGGCATAGCCCTAGCAATAGCCCTAGCCCTAAACCTAACCCTAACCCTAGCCCTAACCCTAACCCTAGCCCTAGCCCTAGCCCTAGCCCTAGACCTAGACTTAACCCTAACCCTAACCTTAGCCCTAACCCTAGCCCTAGCCCTAGCCCTAGCCCTAGCCCTAGCCCTAACCCTAACCCTAACCCTAGCCCTAACCATAACCCTTGACATAACCCTAGCCGTAGCACTAACCCTATCCCCTCCCTAGCCCTAGCCCTAGTACTTGCCCTACCCGTAGCCCGAGCCATTACCCTAAACCTAACCCTAACCCTAGCCCTAACCCTAACCCTAGCCCTAGCCCTAGACCTAGCCCTAGCCCTAGCCACAGCCCTAGTCCTAGCCCTAGCCCTAGCCCTAACCCTAACCCTAACTCTAACCGTAACCCTAGCCCTAACCTTAACCCTAACCCTAACACTAGACCTAGCCCTAGGCCTAACCCTAGCCCTAACCCTAGCCATAGCCCTAGGCCTAGCCCTAGCACTAGCCCGAGCCCTAGCCCTAGCCCTAACCCTAACCATAAACCTAACCCTAACCCTAGCCCTAGTCCAAGACCTAACCCTTACCCTAACCCTAACCCTAGCCCTAGCCCTAATCCAAACCCTAGCCCTAGCCCTAACCCTAACCCTAAACCTAACCCTAGCCCTAGCCCTAGCCCTAGCCCTAGCCCTAACCCTAACCCTAGCACTAGCCCTAGTCGTAGCCCTAGACCTAGCCCTAACCCTAACCCTTGCCCTAGCCCTAGACCTAGACCTAGACCTAAACCTAACCCTATCCCTAACCATAGCCCTAGTCCTAACCCTAAACGTAATCCTAGCCCTATCCCTAGCGCTAAATCTAACCCTAACCCAAACCCTAGCCCTGGCCGGGTCCTAGCCCTAGACCTAGCCCTAGCCCTAGCCCTAACCCTAACCCTAACCCTAACCCTAGCCCTAACCCTAACCCTTGCCCTAAACCTAACCCTATCCCTAACCCTAGCCCTAGCCCTAGCCTTATCCCTAACCCTAACCCTAGCCCTAGCCCCAGCCCTAGCCCTAGCCTTTACCCTAACCCTAACACTAGCACTAGCCCTAGGCCTAGCCCTAGCCCTAACCCAAAACCTAACCCTAAACCTAATAATAGCCCTAGTACTAGCCCTAGCCCTTACCCTATCCCTAACCCTTGCCCTACCCTAGCCCTAGCCCTAGCCCTAGCCCAACCCTTAACCTAACCCTATCCCTAGCCCTAGCCCTAGCCCTAACCCTATCCCTAACCCTAGCCCTAGCCCTAGCCATAGCTCTAGCCCTAGCCCTAGTCCTAGCCTTAACCCTAACCCTAACAGTAACCCTAGCCCTAGCCTTAACCCTAACCCTAAACCTAGCCCTAGCCACAGCCATAACCCTAGCCCTAACCCTAACCCTAGCCCTAGCCCTAGCCCTAGCCCTAGCCCTAGACTAGCACTAGCACTAGACCTAGCCCTAGCCCTAGCCCTAGCCCTAGCCCTAACCCTAACCATAACCCTAGCCCTAGCCTGAACACTAACCCTAGCCCAAACCTAAACCTAACCCTAACACTAGCACTAGCCCTAGCCCTAGTCCTAGCACTAGCCCTAACCCTAACCCTAACTGTAGCCCTAGCCCTAGCCCTAGCTCTAACCCTATCCCTAACCCTGGCCCTAGCCCTAGCCCTACCCTAGCCCTAGCCCTAAACCTAACCCTAGCCCTAGCCCTAGCCCTAGGCATAGCCCTAGCCCTAGCCCTAGCCCTAGCCCTAGCCCTAAACCTAACCCTAACCCTAGCCCTAGCCCTAGCCCTAGCCCTAGCCCTAGCCCTAGCCCTATCCCTAGCCATAGACCTAGCCCTAGCCCTAGCCCTAACCCTAACCTTAACCGTAACCCTAACCCTAGCCTTAACCCTAACCCTAAACCTAGCCCTAGCCCTAACCCTAACCCTAACCCTAGCCCTAGCCCTAGCCCTAGCCCTAGCCCTAACCCTAACCCTAACACTAACCCTAGCCCTAACCCTAACCCTAACCCTAACCCTAGCCCTAGCCTTTGCCCTAGCCCTAGCCCTAGCCCTAGCGCAAACCCTAACCTAACCCTAGCCCTAGCCCTAGCCCTAACACTAGTCCTAGCCCTAAACCTAACCCTAACCCTAGCACTAACCCTAACCCTAGCCCTTCGCCTAGCCCTAGCCCTAACCCTATCCCCTCCCTAGCCCTAGCCCTAGTACTTGCCCTACCCCTAGCCTGAGCCCTAACCCTAACCCTAACCCTAACCCTAGCCCTAGCCCTAGCCCTAGCCCTAATCCTAACCCTAACCCTAGCCCTAGGCCTAGCCCTCGGCATAGCCCTAGCAATAGCCCTAGCCCTAAACCTAACCCTAACCCTAGCCCTAACCCTAACCCTAGCCATAGCCCTAGCCCTAGCCCTAGCCCTAGCCACAGCCCTAGTCCTAGCCCTAGCAATAGCCCTAGCCCTAAACCTAACCCTAACCCTAGCCCTAACCCTAACCCTAGTCCTAGCCCTAGCCCTAGCCCTAGCCCTAGGCATAGCCCTAGCAATAGCCCTAGCCCTAAACCTGACCCTAACCCTAGCCCTAATCCTAACCATAGCCCTAGCTCTAGCCCTAGACCTAGCCCTAGCCTTAACCCTAACCCTAACTTTAAACCTAGCCCTCGACCTAAACCTAGCCCTATCCCTAACCCTAACCCTAACCCTAGTCCTACCCCTAGTCCTAACCCTAACCCTAAACCTAGCTCTAGCCCTAGCCCTAGACCTAGCAATAGCCCTAGCCCTAGGCCTAGCACTAACCCTAACCATAGCCCTGACCCTAACCCTAGCCCTAGCCTTAACACTAACCATAACCCTAGCCCTAGCCCTAGCCCTAACCCTAGCCCTAAACCTAGACCTAGCCATAGCCCTAGCCCTAGCCCTAACCCCAACCCTAACCCTACCCCTAGCCCTAGCCCTAACCCTAGCCCTAGTCCTAACCCTAACCCTAACACTAACCCTAGTCATAACCCTAAACCTAAACCTAGCCCTAGCCCTAGACCTAGCCCTAGACCTAGACTTAACCCTAACCCTAACCTTAGCCCTAACCCTAGCCCTAGCCCTAGCCCTAGCCCTAGCCCTAGGCCTAGCCCTAACCCTAACCCTAACACTAACCCTAGCCCTAGCCCTAGTCCTACTCTAGCCCTAGCCCTAGCCCTAAAGCTAACCCTAGTCCTAGACCTAACCCTAACCCTAACCCTAACCCTAGCCCTAGCCCTAGCACTAGTCTTGCCCTAGCCCTGGCCCTAGCTCTAACCCTAACCCTAACCCTAAACCTAAACCTAGCCATAGACCTAACCCTAACCCTAACCTTGCCCTAGCCCTAGCACTAGTCTTGTCCTAGCCCTAGCCCTAGCTCTAACCCTAACCCTAACCCTAAACCTAACCCTATCCCTAGACCTAACCCTATCCCTAGCCCTAACCCTAACCCTAACTCTAACCCTAGCCCTAGCCCTAGCCCTTGCCCTAGCCCTACCCCTAACCTTAACCCTATCCTTCGCCCTTACCCTAACGCTAAAGCTAGCCCTAGCCATGGCCCTAACCCTAACCCTAACACTAATACTAGCCCTAGCCCTAACCCTAGCCCTAGCCATAGCCCTAATCCTAACCCTAACCCTAACCCTAGCCCTAAACCTAACCCTAGACCTAGCCCTAGACCTAGCCCTAAACCTAACCCTAACCCTAGCCCTAGCCCTAGCCCTAACCCTGACCGTAACACTAACCCTAGCCCTAGCCTTAACCCTAACCCTAAGCCTAGCCCTAGCCCTAGCCTTAGCCCTAGCCCTAAACCTAACCCTAGCCCTAGCCCTAGCCCTAGCCCTAGCCCAAGCCCTAAACCTATCCCTAACCCTAACCCTAGCCCTTGCCCTAACCCTAGCCTAGCCCAAACCCTAACCCTAACCCTAGCCCTAAACCCAACCCTAGCCCTACCCCTAGCACTAGCCCTAACCCTAAACCTAACCCTAACCCTATCCATAGCCCTAGACCTAGACCTAGTCCTTGCCCTACCCCTAGCCCTAGCCCTAAACTTAACCCTAACCCTAACTCTAGCCCTAACCCTAAACCTAGCCCTAACCCTTACACTAACCCTAACCCTAGCCCTAGCCCTTGCCCTAGTCCTAACCGTAACCCTAACCTAACCCTAACCCTAACCCTAACGCTAACCCTAACCCTAAACCTAGCCCTAGCCCTAGCCCTTTCCCTAGCCCTAACCCTAACCCTAACCCTAAACCTAACCCTAACGCTAACTCTAGCCCTAACCCTAAACCTAGCCCTAACCCTTACCCTAACCCTAACCCTAGCCCTAGCCCTTGCCCTAGCCCTAGCCCTATCCCTAGTCCTATCCATAACCCTAACCCTAACCCTAACCCTAAACCCTAAACCTAGCTCTAGCCCTAGCCTTTGCCCTAGCCCTAACCCTAACCCTAGCCCTAGCCCTAGTCTAGACCTAGACCTAGCCCTAGCCCTAGCCCTAACCCTAACCCTAACCCTAACCCTGGCCCTAGCCCTTGCCCTAGCCCTAGACCTAGCCCTAGTCCTAACCCTAACCCTAACCCTAACCCTAACCCTAAACCTAGCCCTAGCCCTAGCCCTTGCCCTAGCCCTAAACCTAAACCTAGCCCTAGCCCCAGGCATAGCCCTAGCCCTAAACCTTGCCCTAGCCCTAGACCTAGCCCTAGTCCTAACCCTAACCCTAACCCTAACCCTAAACCTAGCCCTAGCCCTAGCCCTTGCCCTAGCCCTAACCCTAACCCTAGACCTAGACCTAGCCCTTGCCCTAGCCCTAACCCTAACATTAACCCTAACACTAACCCTAACCCTAACCCTCGACCTAGCCTTAACCCTAACCCTAAACCTAGCCCTAGCCCTAGCCCTAACCCTAGCCGTAACCCTAGCCCTAGCCCTAGACCTAGCCCTAACCCTAGCCCTATCCCTAACCCTAACCCTAACCCTAGCCCTAGCCCTAGCCCTAGCCCTAGCCCTAGCCCTAGCCTTAACCCTAACCATAACTCTAACCCTAGCCCTAGACCTAACCCTAGCCCTATCCTTAAACCTAACCCTAACCCTAGCCCTAGCCCTAGCACAACTCTAACCCTAACCCTAGATCTGCCCTAACCCTAGCCCTAGCCATAGCCCTAAACCTAAACCTAGCCCTAGCCCTAGGCATAGCCCTAGCCCTAAACCTTGCTCTAGCCCTAGACCTAGCCCTAGTCCTAACCCTAACCCTAACCCTAACCCTAACCCTAACCCTAAACCTAGCCCTAGCCCTAGCCCTAGCCCTAGCCCTAGCCTTAACCCTAACCATAACTCTAACCCTAGCCCTAGACCTAACCCTAGCCCTATCCTCAAACCTAACCCTAACCCTAGCCCTAGCCCTAGCCCTAACTCTAACCCTAACCCTAGATCTGCCCTAACCCTAGCCCTAGCCATAGCCCTAGCCCTAGCCCTAGCCCTAACCCTAACCATAACCCGAACCCTAACCCTAGCCCTAGCCTTAACCCTAACCATAACACTAGCCCTAGCCCTTGCCCTAACCCTAGCCCTAAACCTAGCCCTAGCCTTAAACCTAGCCCTAGCCCTAACCCAGACCCTAACTCTAGCCCTAGCCCTAGACCTAACCCGAGCCCTAGCCCTAACCCTAACCCTAAACCTAACCCTAACCCTAGCCATAAACCTAACCCTAACCCTAACACTAACCCTAGCCATAACCCTAACCCTAAACCTAGCCCTAGCCCTAGCCCTATTCCTAGACCTAGCCCTAACCCTAACCCTAACCCTAACCCTAACCCTAGACCTAGCCCTAGTCCTAGCCCTAGGCCTTGCCCTAACCCTAACCCTAACATTAACCCTAGCCCTAGCCATAGCCCTAGTCTAGCCCTAGCCCTAGCCTTAGCCCTAACACTAACCCTAACCCTAGCCCTAGCCCTAGCCCTAGTCTAGCCCTAGCCCTAGCCCTAGCCCTAACCCTAACCATAACCCTAGCCCTAGCCCAAACACTAACCCTAGCCCAAACCTAAACCTAACACTAGCCCTAGCCCTAGCCGTAGCCCTAACCCTAAACCTAACCCTAGCCCTAATCCTAGGCCATGCCCTAGCCCTAGCTCTAACCATATCCCTAACCCGAGCCCTAGCCCTAGCCCTAGCCCTAGCCCTAAACCTAACCCTAGCCCTAGCCTTAGCCCTAGGCATAGCCCTAGCCCTAGCCCTAGCCATAGCCCTAACCCTAAACCTAACCCTAAAACTATCCCTAGCCCTAGCCCTAGCCTTAGTCCTTGCCCTAACCCTAGAACTAGCCCTAACCCTAACCCTAGCCCTAATCCTAAACCTAGTCCTAACCCTAACCCTAACCCTAGCCCTAGCCCTTGCCCTAGCTCTATCCCTAGTCCTAACCCTAACCCTAACCATAAACCTAACCCTAGCCTTAGCCCTAGCCCTAGCCCTAACCCTATCCCAAACCCTAGCATAGCCCTAGCCCTAGCCCTAGACCTAACTCTAACCCTAGCCCCAATCCTAGCCCTAGCCCTTGCCCTAGCCCTAGCCCTAGCCCTAACCCTAACCCTAACCCTAACCCTAGCCCTTACCCTAACCCTAGCCCCAGCCCAAGCCCTAGAAATAGCCCTAACCCTAACCCTAACCCTAAACCTAACCCTAGCCCTAGACCTAACCCTAGCCCTAGCCCTAAACCTAACCCTAACCCTAGCCCTAGCCCTAGCCCTAGCCCCAGCCCTAACCCTAACCATAACACTAACAAAAGCCCTAGCCCTAGCCCCAGTCTAGCCCTAGCCCTAGACCTAGCCCGAGCCCTAAACCTAACCCGAACCCTAACACTAGAGCTAGCCCTATCCCTAGTCTAGCCCTAGCCCTAGCCCTATCCGTAGCCCTAACCCTAACCCTAACACTAACCCTAGCCCTAGCGCTAACCCTAGCCCTAGCACTTACCCTAACCCTAACCCTAACCCTAGCCCTAGCCCAAGCCCTAGCCCTAACCAAAGACCTAGCCCTAACCCTAACCCTAACCCTAACCCTAGCCCTAGCCACAGCCCTAGCGCTAGCCCTAGCCCTAACACTAACCCTAGCCCTAGCCCTAGCCCTAGACCTGGACTAGCCCTAGCACTAGACCTAGCCCTAGCCCTAGCCCTAGCCCTAACCCTAATCATAACCCTAGCCCTAGCCCGAACACTAACCCTAGCGCAAACCTAAACCTAACACTAACACTAGCACTAACCCTAGCCCTAGCCCTAGCACTAGCCCTAACCCTAACCCTAACCCTAGCCCTAGCCCTAGCCCTAGTTCTAACCCTATCCGTAACACTAGCCCTAGCCCTAGCCCTAGCCCTAGCCCTAGCCCTAGCCCTAGCCCTAGCCCTAAACCTAACCCTAGCCCTAGCCCTAGCCCTAGGCATAGCCCTAGCACTATCCCTAGCCCTAGCCCTAGCCCTAAACCTAACCCTAACCCTAGCCCTAGCCATAGCCCTAGCGCTATGCCTAGCCATAAACCTAGCCCTAGCCCTAGCCCTAACCCTAACCCTAACCCTAGCCCTAGCCCTAGCCCTAGCACTAGCCCTAACCCTATCCCTAGCCCTAGCCCTAACCCTAACCCTAACCCTAACCCTAACCATAGCCCTAGCCTTTGCCCTAGCCCTAGCCCTAGCCCTAGCCCTAACCCTAACCTAACCCTAGCGCTAGCCCTATCCCTAGTCTAGACCTAGCCCTAGCCCTAGCCCTAGCCCTAGCCCTAACCCTAACCCTAGCCCTAACCCTAGCCCTAGACCTAACCCTAGCCCTAGCCCTAACCCTAACCCTAAACCTAACCCTAGCCCTAACCCTAGTCCTAGCCCTAACCCTAGCCCTAAACCTAACCCTAGCCCTAGCCCTAGCCTTAGACATAGCCCTAGCCCTAGCCTTAACCCTAACCCTAACCCTAACACTAGCCCTAACCCTAACCCTAGCCCTAGCCCTAAACCTAACCCTAACCCTCGCGCTAGCCCTAGCCCTAGACTAGCCCTAAAGCTAGTCCTAGCCCTAGCCCTAGCGCTAGCCCTAACCCTAACACTAACCCTAACCCTAGCACTAGCCCAAGCCCTAGGCCTAGCCCTAGCCCTAACCCTAAACCTAAACCTAACCCTAGCCCTAGCCCTAGCCCTAGCCCTAGCCCTAGCCCTAATCCTAACCCTAACCCTAACACTAACCCTAGCCATAACCCTAACCCTAACCCTAGCCCTAGCCTTGCCCTATCCCTAGACCTAGACTTAACCCTAACCCTAACCCTAGCCCTAACCCTAGCCCTAGCCCTAGCCATAGCCCTAGCCCTAGCCCTAGGCCTAGCCCTAACCCTAACCCTAACACTAACCCTAGCCCTAGCCCTAGCCCTACTCTAGTCCTAGCCCAAGCCTTAGCCCTAGCCCTAGCCCTAGCCCTAACGCTAACCCTAACCCTAACCCTAGCCCTAGCCCTAGTCCTAGTCTAGCACTAGCCCTAGCCCTAGCCGTAACCCTAACACTAACCCTAACCCTAGCCCTAACCCTAACCCTAGACCTACCCCTAGCCCTATCCCTAACCCTATCCCCTCCCAAGCTCTAGCCCTAGTACTTGCCCTACACCTAGCCCGAGCCCAAACCCTTAAACTAACCCTAAACCTAGACCTAACGCTACACCTAACACTAACCCTAACCCTAACTCTAGCCCTAGCCCTTGCCCTAGCCCTAGCCCTATCCCTAGTCCTAAACTTAACCCTAACCCTAACCCTAGCCCTAGCCCTAGCCCTAGCCCTAACCCTATCCCTGGCCCTAGACCTAGCCATAGCCCTAGCCCTAAACCTAATCCTAGCCCCCGCCCTATGCCTAGCCCTTGCCCTAGCCCTAGCCCTAGCCCTAACACTAAACCTAACCCTAACCCTAGCCCTAACCCTAAAGCTAGCCCCAGCCCTAGACCTAGCCCTAGCCCTAACCCTAACCATAGCCCTAGCCCTAGCCCTAAACCTAACCCTAGTCCTAGACCTAACCCTAACCCTAACCCTAACCCTAGCCCTAGCCCTAGCACTAGTCTTGCCCTAGCCCTGGCCCTAGCTCAACCCTAACCCTAACCCTAACCCTAAACCTAAACCTAAACCTAGCCCTAGACCTAACCCTAACCCTAACCTTGCCCTAGCCCTAGCACTAGTCTTGTCCTAGCCCTAGCCCTAGCTCTAACCCTAACCCTAACCGTAAACCTAACCCTAGCCCTAGACCTAACCCTAACCCTAGCCCTAACCCTAACCCTAACTCTAAACCTAGCCCTAGCCCTAGCCCTTACCCTAGCCCTAACCCTAACCTTAACCCTATCCCTCGCCCTTACCCTAACGCTAAAGCTAGCCCTAGCCATAGCCCTAACCCTAACCCTAACACTAATCCTAGCCCTAGCCCTAACCCTTGCCCTAGCCCTAGCCCTAGCCTTAACCCTAACCATAACTCTAACCCTAGCCCTAGACCTAACCCTAGCCCTATCCTTAACCCTAACCCTAGCCCTAGCCCTAACTCTAACCCTAACCCTAGATCTGCCCAAACCCTAGCCCTAGCCATAGCCCTAGCCCTAGCCCTAGCCCTAAACCTAACCATAACCCGAACCCTAATCCTAGCCCTAGCCTTATCCTTAACCATAACACTAGCCCTAGCCCTTGCCCTAACCCTAGCCCAAAACCTAGCCCTAGCCCTAACCCTAGCCCTAGCCCTAACCCAGACCCTAACTCTAGCCCTAGCCCTAGACCTAACACGAGCCCTAGCCTTAACCCTAACCCTAAACCTAACCCTAACCATAGCCCTAAAACTTACCATAACCCTAACACTAACCCTAGCCATAACCCTAACCCTAAACCTAGCCCTAGCCCTATTCCTAGACCTAGCCCTAACCCTAACCCTAACCCTAGCCCTAACCCTAACCCTAGCCCTAGCCCTAGTCCTAGCCCTATGCCTTGCCCTAACCCTAACCCTAACACTAACCCTAGCCCTAGCCATAGCCCTAGTCTAGCCCTAGCCCTAGCCCTATCCCTAACCCTAACCATAACCCTAGCCCTAGCCCTAGTCCTAACACTAGCCCTAGCCCTAACCCTAAACCTAACCCTAGCCCTAACCCTAACCCTAACCCTAGCCCTAGCCCTAGCCCTAGACTAGACCTAGCCCTAGCCCTAGCCCTAGCCCTAACCCTAACCCAAGCCCTAGCCCTAGCCCTAGACTAGACCTAGCACTAGACCTAGCCCTAGCGCTAGCCCTAGCCCTAACCCTAACCATAACCCTAGCCCTAGCCCAAACACTAACCCTAGCCCAAACCTAAACCTAACCCTAGCCCTAGCCCTAGCCGTAGCCCTAACCCTAAAACTAACCCTAGACCGAACCCTAGGCCATGCCCTAGCCCTAGCTCTAACCCTATCGCTAACCCGAGCCCTAGCCCTAGCCCTAGCCCTAACCCAAACCATAACCCTAGCCCTAGCCCAAACACTAACCCTAGCATAAACCTAAACCTAACCCTAGTCCTAGACGTAGCCCTAACCCTAAACCTAACCCTAGACCTAAACCTAGGCCATGCCCTAGCCCTAGCTCTAACCCTATCCCTAAACCGAGCCCTAGCCCTAGCCGTAGCCCTAGCCCTAAACCTAACCCTAGCACTAGCCTTAGCCCTAGGCATAGCCCTAGCCCTAGCCCTAGCCCTAGCCGTAACCCTAACCCAAAACCTAGCCCAAGCCCTAGCCCTAGCCCTAAACCTAACCCTAACCCTAGCCCTAGCCCTAACCCTAGTCCTATCCCTAACCACAGCCCTAGTCCTAGCCCTAGCCATAGCCCTAACACTAACTCTAACCGTAACGCTAGCCCTAGCCCTAACCCTAACTCTAGCCATAGCCCTAACCCGAACCCTAGCCCTAGCCCTAGCCCTAGCCCTAACCCTAACCCTAAAACTCACCATAGCCCTAGCTCTAACCCTAGCCCTAACCATACTCCTAACATTAGCCCTAGCCCTAGCCCTAACCCTAGCCCTAGCCCTAACCCTAAACCTAACCCTAAAACTATCCCTAGCACTAGCCCTAGCCTTAGTCCTTGCCCTAACCCTAGAACTAGCCCTAACCCTAACCCTAACCCTAGCCCTAAATCTAAACCTAGTCCTAACCCTAACCCTAACCCTAACCCTAGCCCTAGCCCTTGCCCTAGCTCTATCCCTAGTCCTAACCCTAACCCTAACCATAAACCTAACCATAGCCTTAGCCCTAGCCCTAGCCCTAACACTATCCCTAACCCTAGCATAGCCCTAGCCCTAGCCCTAGCCCTAGCCCTAACCCTAACCCTAGCCCTAGAGCTAGCCATAGCCCTAGCCCTAACCCTAACCCTAGCCCCCTTCCTATGCCTAGCCCTTGCCCTAGCCCTAGCCCTAGCCCTACTCTAACCCTAACCCTAACCCTAGCCCTAACCCTAACGCTAGCCCCAGCCCTAGACCTAGCCCTAGCCCTAACCCTAACCCTAGCCCTAGCCCTAACCCTAACCCTAGCCCTAGAGCTAGCCATAGCCCTAGCCCTAACCCTAACCCTAGCCCCCGCCCTATGCCTAGCCCTTGCCCTAGCCCTAGCCCTAGCCCTACTCTAACCCTAACCCTAACCCTAGCCCTAACCCTAACGCTAGCCCCAGCCCTAGACCTAGCCCTAGCCCTAACCCTAACCCTAGCCCTAGCCCTAGCCCTAAAGCTAACCCTAGTCCTAGACCTAACCCTAACCCTAACCCTAACCCTAGCCCTAGCCCTAGCACTAGTCTTGCCCTAGCCCTGGCCCTAGCTCTAACCCTAACCCTAACCCTAAACCTAAACCTTGCCCTAGACCTAACCCTAACCCTAACCTTGCCCTAGCCCTAGCACTAGTCTTGTCCTAGCCCTAGCCCTAGCTCTAACCCTAACCCTAACCCTAAACCTAACCCTAGCCCTAGACCTAACCCTATCCCTAGCCCTAACCCTAACCCTAACTCTAACCCTAGCCCTAGCCCTAGCCCTTGCCCTAGCCCTAACCCTAACCTTAACCCTATCCCTCGCCCTTACCCTAACGCTAAAGCTAGCCCTAGCCATGGCCCTAACCCTAACCCTAACACTAATACTAGCCCTAGCCCTAACCCTAGCCCCCGCCCTATGCCTAGCCCTTGCCCTAGCCCTAGCCATAGCCCTAATCCTAACCCTAACCCTAACCCTAGCCCTAAACCTAACCCTAGACCTAGCCCTAGACCTAGCCCTAAACCTAACCCTAACCCTAGCCCTAGCCCTAGCCCTAACCCTGACCGTAACACTAACCCTAGCCCTAGCCTTAACCCTAACCCTAAGCCTAGCCCTAGCCCTAGCCTTAGCCCTAGCCCTAGCCCTAGCCCTAAACCTAACCCTAGCCCTAGCCCTAGCCCTAGCCCTAGCCCTAGCCCAAGCCCTAAACCTATCCCTAACCCTAACCCTAGCCCTTGCCCTAACACTAGCCCTAGCCCAAACCCTAACCCTAACCCTAGCCCTAAACCCAACCCTAGCCCTACCCCTAGCCCTAGCCCTAACCCTAACCCTAACCCTAACCCTATCCATAGCCCTAGACCTAGACCTAGTCCTTGCCCTACCCCTAGCCCTAGCCCTAAACTTAACCCTAACCCTAACTCTAGCCCTAACCCTAAACCTAGCCCTAACCCTTACCCTAACCCTAACCCTAGCCCTAGCCCTTGCCCTAGCCCTAGCCCTATCCCTAGTCCTATCCGTAACCCTAACCCTAACCCTAACCCTAAACCCTAACCCTAACCCTAAACCTAGCTCTAGCCCTAGCCTTTGCCCTAGCCCTAACCCTAACCCTAGCCCTAGCCCTAGTCTAGACCTAGACCTAGCCCTAGCCCTAGCCCTAACCCTAACCCTAACCCGAACCCTGGACCTAGCCCTTGCCCTAGCCCTAGACCTAGCCCTAGTCCTAACCCTAACCCTAACCCTAACCCTAACCCTAAACCTAGCCCTAGCCCTAGCCCTTGCCCTAGCCCTAAACCTAAACCTAGCCCTAGCCCCAGGCATAGCCCTAGCCCTAAACCTTGCCCTAGCCCTAGACCTAGCCCTAGTCCTAACCCTAACCCTAACCCTAACCCTAACCCTAACCCTAACCCTAAACCTAGCCCTAGCCCTAGCCCTTGCCCTAGCCCTAACCCTAACCCTAGACCTAGACCTAGCCCTTGCCCTAGCCCTAACCCTAACACTAACCCTAACACTAACCCTAACCCTAACCCTCGACCTAGCCTTAACCCTAACCCTAAACCTAGCCCTAGCCCTAGCCCTAACCCTAGCCGTAACCCTAGCCCTAGACCTAGACCTAGCCCTAACCCTAGCCCTATCCCTAACCCTAACCCTAACCCTAGCCCTAGCCCTAGCCCTAGACCTAGCCCTAGCCCTAGCCCTAGCCTTAACCCTAACCATAACTCTAACCCTAGCCCTAGACCTAACCCTAGCCCTATCCTTAAACCTAAACCTAACCCTAGCCCTAGCCCTAGCACAACTAAAACCCTAACCCTAAATCTGCCCTAACCCTAGCCCTAGCCATAGCCCTAAACCTAAACCTAGCCCTAGCCCTAGGCATAGCCCTAGCCCTAAACCTTGCCCTAGCCTTGACCTAGCCCTAGTCCTAACCCTAACCCTAACCCTAACCCTAACCCTAACCCTAAACCTAGCCCTAGCCCTAGCCCTAGCCCTAGCCCTAGCCTTAACCCTAACCATAACTCTAACCCTAGCCCTAGACCTAACCCTAGCCCTATCCTCAAACCTAACCCTAACCCTAGCCCTAGCCCTAGCCCTAACTCTAACCCTAACCCTAGATCTGCCCTAACCCTAGCCCTAGCCCTAGCCCTAGCCCTAGCCCTAGCCCTAACCCTAACCATAACCCGAACCCTAACCCTAGCCCTAGCCTTAACCCTAACCATAACACTAGCCCTAGCCCTTGCCCTAACCCTAGCCCTAAACCTAGCCCTAGCCTTAAACCTAGCCCTAGCCCTAACCCAGACCCTAACTCTAGCCCTAGCCCTAGACCTAACCCGAGCCCTAGCCCTAACCCTAACCCTAAACCTAACCCTAACCCTAGCCATAAACCTAACCCTAACCCTAACACTAACCCTAGCCATAACCCTAACCCTAAACCTAGCCCTAGCCCTAGCCCTATTCCTAGACCTAGCCCTAACCCTAACCCTAACCCTAACCCTAACCCTAACCCTAACCCTAGACCTAGCCCTAGTCCTAGCCCTAGGCTTGCCCTAACCCTAACCCTAACATTAACCCTAGCCCTAGCCATAGCCCTAGTCTAGCCCTAGCCCTAGCCTTAGCCCTAACACTAACCCTAACCCTAGCCCTAGCCCTAGCCCTAGTCTAGCCCTAGCCCTAGCACTAGCCCTAACCCTAACCATAACCCTAGCCCTAGCCCAAACACTAACCCTAGCCCAAACCTAAACCTAACACTAGCCCTAGCCCTAGCCGTAGCCCTAACCCTAAACCTAACCCTAGCCCTAACCCTAGGCCATGCCCTAGCCCTAGCTCTAACCCTATCCCTAACCCGAGCCCTAGCCCTACCCCTAGCCCTAGCCCTAACCCAAACCATAACCCTAGCCCTAGCCCAAGCACTAACCCTAGCATAAACCTAAACCTAAGCCTAGGCCTAGCCGTAGCCCTAACCATAAACCTAACCCTAGCCCTAATCCTAGGCCATGCCCTAGCCCTAGCTCTAACCCTATCCCTAACCCGAGCCCTAGCCCTAGCCCTAGCCCTAGCCCTAAACCTAACCCTAGCCCTAGCCTTAGCCCTAGGCATAGCCCTAGCCCTAGCCCTAGCCATAGCCCTAACCCTAAACCTAACCCTAAAACTATCCCTAGCCCTAGCCCTAGCCTTAGTCCTTGCCCTAACCCTAGAACTAGCCCTAACCCTAACCCTAGCCCTAATCCTAAACCTAGTCCTAACCCTAACCCTAACCCTAGCCCTAGCCCTTGCCCTAGCTCTATCCCTAGTCCTAACCCTAACCCTAACCATAAACCTAACCCTAGCCTTAGCCCTAGCCCTAGCCCTAACCCTATCCAAAACCCTAGCATAGCCCTACCCTAGCCCTAGCCCTAACTCTAACCCTAGCCCCAATCCTAGCCCTAGCCCTAGCCCTAGACCTAGCCCTAACCCTAACCCTAACCCTAACCCTAGCCCTAACCCTAAACCTAGCCCCAGCCCAAGCCCTAGAAATAGCCCTAACCCTAACCCTAACCCTAAACCTAACCCTAGCCCTAGACCTAACCCTAGCCCTAGCCCTAAACCTAACCCTAACCCTAGCCCTAGCCCTAGCCCTAGAACAGCCCTAACCCTAACCCTAACACTAACCCTAGCCCTAGCCCTAGCCCCAGTCTAGCCCTAGCCCTAGACCTAGCCCGAGCCCTAAACCTAACCCGAACCCTAACACTAGAGCTAGCCCTATCCCTAGTCTAGCCCTAGCCCTAGCCCTATCCGTAGCCCTAACCCTAACCCTAACACTAACCCTAGCCCTAGCACTAACCCTAGCCCTAGCACTTACCCTAACCCTAACCCTAACCCTAGCCCTAGCCCAAGCCCTAGCCCTAACCCTAGACCTAGCCCTAACCCTAACCCTAACCCTAACCCTAGCCCTAGCCACAGCCCTAGCGCTAGCCCTAGCCCTAACCCTAACCCTAGCCCTAGCCCTAGCCCTAGCCCAGGACTAGCCCTAGCACTAGACCTAGCCCTAGCCCTAGCCCTAGCCCTAACCCTAATCATAACCCTAGCCCTAGCCCGAACACTAACCCTAGCGCAAACCTAAACCTAACACTAACACTAGCACTAGCCCTAGCCCTAGCCCTAGCACTTGCCCTAACCCTAACCCTAACCCTAGCCCTAGCCCTAGCCCTAGCTCTAACCCTATCCCTAACACTAGCCCTAGCCCTAGCCCTAGCCCTAGCCCTAGCCCTAGCCCTAAACCTAACCCTAGCCCTAGCCCTAGCCCTAGGCATAGCCCTAGCCCTATCCCTAGCCCTAGCCCTAGCCCTAAACCTAACCCTAACCCTAGCCCTAGCCCTAGCCCTAGCGCTATCCCTAGCCATAAACCTAGCCCTAGCCCTAGCCCTAACCCTAACCCGACCGTAACCCTAACCCTAGCCTTAACCCTAACCCTAACACTAGCCCTAGCCCTAACCCTAACCCTAACCCTAGCCCTAGCCCTAGCCCTAGCACTAGCCCTAACCCTATCCCTAGCCCTAGCCCTAACCCTAACCCTAACCCTAACCCTAACCATAGCCCTAGCCATTGCCCTAGCCCTAGCCCTAGCCCTAGCCCTAACCCTAACCTAACCCTAGCGCTAGCCCTATCCCTAGTCTAGACCTAGCCCTAGCCCTAGCCCTAGCCCTAGCCCTAACCCTAACCCTAGCCCTAACCCTAGCCCTAGACCTAACCCTAGCCCTAGCCCTAACACTAACCCTAAACCTAACCCTAGCCCTAACCCTAGTCCTAGCCCTAACCCTAGCCCTAACCCTAACCCTAGCCTTAGCCCTAGCCTTAGACATAGCCCTAGCCCTAGCCTTAACCCTAACCCTAACCCTAACACTAGCCCTAACCCTAACCCTAGCCCTAGCCCTAAACCTAACCCTAACCCTCGCGCTAGCCCTAGCCCTAGACTAGCCCTAAAGCTAGTCCTAGCCCTAGCCCTAGCGCTAGCCCTAACCCTAACACTAACCCTAACCCTAGCACTAGCCCAAGCCCTAGG
>OX463233.1:152049879-152057379 GCA_949820135.1 Sylvilagus floridanus
AGCCCTAGCCCTAGCCCGATCCCTAACCCTAACCATAACCCTAGCCCTAGCCCTAGTCCTAACACTAGCCCTAGCCCTAACCCTAAACCTAACCCTAGCCCTAACCCTAACTCTAACCCTAGCCCTAGCCCTAGCCCTAGACTAGACCTAGCCCTAGCCCTAGCCCTAACCCTAACCCTAACCCAAGCCCTAGCCCTAGCCCTAGACTAGACCTAGCACTAGACCTAGCCCTAGCGCTAGCCCTAGCCCTAACCCTAACCATAACCCTAGCCCTAGCCCAAACACTAACCCTAGCCCAAACCTAAACCTAACCCTAGCCCTAGCCCTAGCCGTAGCCCTAACCCTAAACCTAACCCTAGACCGAACCCTAGGCCATGCCCTAGCCCTAGCTCTAACCCTATCGCTAACCCGAGCCCTAGCCCTAGCCCTAGCCCTAACCCAAACCATAACCCTAGCCCTAGCCCAAACACTAACCCTAGCATAAACCTAAACCTAACCCTAGTCCTAGCCGTAGCCTTAACCCTAAACCTAACCCTAGCCCTAAACCTAGGCCATGCCCTAGCCCTAGCTCTAACCCTATCCCTAAACCGAGCCCTAGCCCTAGCCGTAGCCCTAGCCCTAAACCTAACCCTAGCACTAGCCTTAGCCCTGGGCATAGCCCTAGCCCTAGCCCTAGCCCTAGCCGTAACCCTAACCCAAAACCTAGCCCAAGCCCTAGCCCTAGCCCTAAACCTAACCCTAACCCTAGCCCTAGCCCTAACCCTAGTCCTATCCCTTACCACAGCCCTAGTCCTAGCCCTAGCCATAGCCCTAACCCTAACTCTAACCGTAACGCTAGCCCTAGCCCTAACCCTAACTCTAGCCATAGCCCTAACCCTAACTCTAGCCATAGCCCTAACCCGAACCCTAGCCCTAGCCCTAGCCCTAGCCCTAACCCTAACCCTAAACCTCACCATAGCCCTAGCTCTAACCCTAGCCCTAACCATACTCCTAACATTAGCCCTAGCCCTAGCCCTAACCCTAGCCCTAGCCCTAACCCTAAACCTAACCCTAAAACTATCCCTAGCCCTAGCCCTAGCCTTAGTCCTTGCCCTAACCCTAGAACTAGCCCTAACCCTAACCCTAACCCTAGCCCTAATCCTAAACCTAGTCCTAACCCTAACCCTAACCCTAGCCCTAGCCCTTGCCCTAGCTCTATCCCTAGTCCTAACCCTAACCCTAACCATAAACCTAACCATAGCCTTAGCCCTAGCCCTAGCCCTAACACTATCCCTAACCCTAGCATAGCCCTAGCCCTAGCCCTAGCCCTAGCCCTAACCCTAACCCTAGCCCCAGCCCTAGTCCTAGCCCTTGCCCTAGCTCTAGCCCTAGCCCTAACCCTAACCCTAACCCTAACCCTAGCCCTAACCCTAACCCTAGCCCCAGCCCAAGCCCTAGAAATAGCCCTAACCCTAACCCTAACCCTAAACCTAACCCTAGCCCTAGACCTAACCCTAGCCCTAGCCCTAACCCAACCCTAACCCTAGCCCTAGCCCTAGCCCTAGCCCCAGCCCTAACCCTAACCCTAACACTAACCCTAGCCCTAGCCCTAGCCCCAGTCTAGCCCTAGCCCTAGTCCTAGCCCGAGCCCTAAACCTAACCCGAACCCTAACACTAGAGCTAGCCCTATCCCTAGTCTAGCCCTAGCCCTAGACCTCTCCGTAGCCCTAACCCTAACCCTAACACTAACCCTAGCCCTAGCCCTAACCCTAGCCCTAGCACTTACCCTAACCCTAAACCTAACCCTAGCCCTAGCCCAAGCCCCAGCCCTAACCCTAGACCTAGCCCTAAACCTAACCCTAACCCTAACCCTAGCCCTAGCCATAGCCCTTGCGCTAGCCCTAGCCCTAACCCTAACCCTAGCCCTAGCCCTAGCCCTAGCCCTGGACTAGCCCTAGCACTAGACCTAGCCCTAGCCCTAGACCTAGCCCTAACCCTAATCATAACCCTAGCCCTAGCCCGAACACTAACCCTAGCCCAAACCTAAAACTAACCCTAACACTAGCACTAGCCCTAGCCCTAGCCCTAGCACTAGCCCTAACCCTAACCCTAACCCTAGCCCTAGCCCTAGCCCTAGCTCTAACCCTATCCCTAACCCTAGCCCTAGCCCTATCCCTAGCCCTAGCCCTAGCCCTAAACCTAACCCTAGCCCTAGCCCTAGCCCTAGGCATGGCCCTAGCCCTATCCCTAGCCCTAGCCCTAGCCCTAGCCCTAAACCTAACCCTAACCCTAGCCCTAGCCCTAGCCCTAGCGCTATCCCTAGCCATAGACCTAGCCCTAGCCCTAGCCCTAACCCTAACCCGAACCGTAACCCTAACCCTAGCCTTAACCCTAACCCTAACACTAGCCCTAGCCCTAAACCTAACCCTAACCCTAGCCCTAGCCCTAGCCCTAGCCCTAGCCCTAACCCTATCCCTAGCCCTAGCCCTAACCCTAACCCTAACCCTAACCCTAATCATAGCCCTAGCCTTTGCCCTAGCCCTAGCCCTAACCCTAACCTAACCCAAGCGCTAGCCCTATCCCTAGTCTAGCCCTAGCCCTAGCCCTAGCCCTAGCCCTAGCCCTAACCCTAACCCTAACTCTAACCCTAGCCCTATCCCTAACCCTAGCCCTAGCCCTAACCCTAACCCTAAACCTAACCCTAGCCCTAACCCTAGTCCTAGCCCTAACACTAGCCCTAACCCTAACCCTAGCCCTAGCCCTAGCCCTAGCCCTAGACATAGCCCTAGCCCTAGCCCTAGCCCTAACCCTAACCCTAACACTAGCCCTAACCCTAACCCTAGCCCTAGCCCTAAACCTAACCCTAACCCTAGCGCTAGCCCTAGCCCTAGACTAGCCCTAAAGCTAGTCCTAGCCCTAGCCCTAGCGCTAGCCCTAACCCTAACACTAACCCTAACCCTAGCACTAGCCCAAGCCCTAGGCCTAGCCTTAGCCCTAACCCTAACCCTAACCCTAACCCTAGCCCTAGCCCTAGCCCTAGCCCTAGCCCTAATCCTAACCTTAACCCTAGCCCCAGCCATAGCCCTAGCCCAAGACCTACCCCTAACCCTAAACCTAACCCTAGCCCTAACCCTAACCCTAGCCCTAGCCCTAACCCTAGACCTAGCCCTAGCCTTAACCCTAACCCTAACCCTAACCCTAGTCCTACCCCTAGCCCTAACCCTAACCCTAACCCTAGCTCTAGCCCTAGCCCTAGCCCTAGCAATAGCCCTAGCCCTAGCCCTAGCCCTAACCTTAACCCTAAACCTGACCCTAAACCTAGCCCTAGCCTTAACACTAACCATAACCCTAGACCTAGCCCTAGCCCTAACCCTAGCCCTAACCCTAGACCTAGACCTAGCCCTAGCCCTAACCCCAACCCTAACCCTACCCCTAGCCCTAACCCTAGCCCTAGCCCTAGCCCTAACCCTAAACGTAACCCTAACCCTAGCCGTAAACCTAACCCTAACCCTAACACTAACCCTAGCCATAACCCTATCCCTAACCCTAGCCCTAGCCTTGCCCTATCCCTAGACCTAGACTTAACCCTAACCCTAACCCTAGCCCTAACCCTAGCCCTAGCCCTAGCCATAGCCCTAGCCCTAGCCCTAGGCCTAGCCCTAACCCTAACCCTAACACTAACCCTAGCCCTAGCCCTAGCCCTACTCTAGCCCTATCCCAAGCCTTAGCCCTAGCCCTAGCCCTAGCCCTAACCCTAACCCTAACCCTAACCCTAGCCCTAGCCCTAGTCCTAGTCTAGCCCTAGCCCTAGCCCTATAACTATCCCTAACCCTAGCATAGCCCTAGCCCTAGCCCTAGCCCTAGCCCTAACCCTAACCCTAGGCCCAGCCCTAGCCCTAGCCCTTGCCCTAGCTCTAGCCCTAACCCTAACCCTAACCCTAAACCTAACCCTAGCCCTAGACCTAAACCTAGCCCTAGCCCTAACCCTAACCCTAACCCTAGCCCTAGCCCTAGCCCTAGCCCTAGCCCCAGCCCTAACCCTAACCCTAACACTAACCCTAACCCTAGCCCTAGCCCCAGTCTAGCCCTAGCCCTAGTCCTAGCCCGAGCCCTAAACCTAACCCGAACCCTAACACTAGAGCTAGCCCTATCCCTAGTCTAGCCCTAGCCCTAGCCCTCTCCGTAGCCCTAACCCTAACCCTAACACTAACCCTAGCCCTAGCCCTAACCCTAGCCCTAGCACTTACCCTAACCCTAAACCTAACCCTAGCCCTAGCCCAAGCCCTAGCCCTAAACCTAGACCTAGCCCTAACCCTAACCCTAACCCTAACCCTAGCCCTAGCCATAGCCCTTGCGCTAGCCCTAGCCCTAACCCTAACCCTAGCCCTAGCCCTAGCCCTAGCCCTGGACTAGCCCTAGCACTAGACCTAGCCCTAGCCCTAGACCTATCCCTAACCCTAATCATAACCCTAGCCCTAGCCCGAACACTAACCCTAGCCCAAACCTAAAACTAACCCTAACACTAGCAGTAGCCCTAGCCCTAGCCCTAGCCCTAGCACTAGCCCTAACCCTAAACCTAACCCTAGCCCTAGCCCTAGCCCTAGGCATGGCCCTAGCCCTATCATTAGCCCTAGCCCTAGCCCTAAACCTAACCCTAACCCTAGCCCTAGCCCTAGCCCTAGCGCTATCCCTAGCCATAGACCTAGCCCTAGCCCTAGCCCTAACCCTAACCCGAACCGTAACCCTAACCCTAGCCTTAACCCTAACCCTAACACTAGCCCTAGCCCTAAACCTAACCCTAACCCTAGCCCTAGCCCTAGCCCTAGCACTAGCCCTAGCCCTAACCCTATCCCTAGCCCTAGCCCTAACCCTAACCCTAACCCTAACCCTAATCATAGCCCTAGCCTTTGCCCTAGCCCTAGCCCTAACCCTAACCTAACCCAAGCGCTAGGCCTATCCCTAGTCTAGCCCTAGCCCTAGCCCTAGCCCTAGCCCTAGCCCTAACCCTAACCCTAACTCTAACCCTAGCCCTATCCCTAGTCCTAGCCCTAACCCTAGCCCTAACCCTAACCCTAGCCCTAGCCCTAGCCCTAGACATAGCCCTAGCCCTAGCCCTAGCCCTAACCCTAACCCTAACACTAGCCCTAACCCTAACCCTAGCCCTAGCCCTAAACCTAACCCTAACCCTAGCGCTAGCCCTAGCCCTAGACTAGCCCTAAAGCTAGTCCTAGCCCTAGCCCTAGCGCTAGCCCTAACCCTAACACTAACCCTAACCCTAGCACTAGCCCAAGCCCTAGGCCTAGCCTTAGCCCTAACCCTAACCCTAACCCTAACCCTAGACCTAGCCCTAGCCCTAGCCCTACCCCTAATCCTAACCTTAACCCTAGCCCCAGCCATAGCCCTAGCCCAAGACCTAGCCCTAACCCTAAACCTAACCCTAGCCCTAACCCTAACCCTAGCCCTAGCCCTAACCCTAGACCTAGCCCTAGCCTTAACCCTAACCCTAACTCTAACCCTAGCCCTCGACCTAAACCTAGCCCTATCCCTAACCCTAACCCTAACCCTAGTCCTACCCCTAGCCCTAACCCTAACACTAACCCTAGCTCTAGCCCTAGCCCTAGCCCTAGCAATAGCCCTAGCCCTAGCCCTAGCCCTAACCCTAACCCTAACCCTGACCCTAACCCTAGCCCTAGCCTTAACACTAACCATAACCGTAGACCTAGCCCTAGCCCTAACCCTAGCCCTAATCCTACACCTAGACCTAGCCCTAGCCCTAACCCCAACCCTAACCCTACCCCTAGCCCTAGCCCGAACCCTAGCCCTAGCCCTAGCCCTAACCCTAAACGTAACGCTAACCCTAGCCCTAAACCTAACCCTAACCCTAACACTAACCCTAGCCATAACCCTAACCCTAACCCTAGCCCTAGCCTTCCCCTATACCTAGACCTAGACTTAACCCTAACCCTAACCCTAGCCCTAACCCTAGCCCTAGCCCTAGCCATAGCCCTAGCCCTAGCCCTAGGCCTAGCCCTAACCCTAACCCTAACACTAACCCTAGCCCTAGCCCTAGCCCTACTCTAGCCCTATCCCAAGCCTTAGCCCTAGCCCTAGCCCTAGCCCTATCTCTAACCCTAACCCTAACCCTAGCCCTAGCCCTAGTCCTAGTCTAGCCCTAGCCCTAGCCCTAGCCGTAACCCTAACACTAACCCTAACCCTAGCCCTAACCCTAACCCTAGACCTACCCCTAGCCCTAGCCCTAACCCTATCCCCTCCCTAGCTCTAGCCCTAGTACTTGCCCTACACCTAGCCCGAGTCCAAACCCTAAAACTAAACCTAACCCTAGACCTAACGCTAAACCTAACACTAACCCTAACCCTAACCCTATCCCTATCCTTGCCCTAACCCTGGCCCTATCCCTAGTCCTAAACTTAACCCTAACCCTAACCCTAGCCCTAGCCCTAGCCCTAACCCTAACCCTAGCCCTAGACCTAACCCTAACCCTAACCCTAACCCTAACCCTAACCCTAACCCTAGCCCTAGCCCTAGCACTAGTCTTGCCCTAGCCCTGGCCCTAGCTCTAACCCTAACCCTAACCCTAAACCTAAACCTAGCCCTAGACCTAACCCTAACCCTAACCTTGCCCTAGCCCTAGCACTAGTCTTGTCCTAGCCCTAGCCCTAGCTCTAACCCTAACCCTAACCCTAATCCTAGCCCTAGCCCTAGCCCTAGCCCTAACCCTAACCCTAACCCTAACCCTAACCCTAACCCTAGCCCTAACCCTAAACCTAGCCCTAGCCCAAAACTAGCCCTAACCCTAACACTAACCATAATCCGAGCCCTAGCCCTAGCCCTAGTCCTTGCCCTAACCCTAGATCTAGCCCTAACCCTAACCCTAACCCTTACCCTAGCCCTAGCACAAAACCTAACCCTAGACCCAGCCCTAGCCCTGGCCCTAGCCCTAACACTAACCCTAGCCATAGCCCTAGCCCTAGCCCTAGCCCTAACCCTAACCCTAGTCCCAGCCCTAGCCCTAGCCCTTGCCGTAGCCCTAGCCCTAGCCCTAACCCTAACCCTAACCCTTACCCTAGCCCTAACCATAACCCTAACCCCAGACCTAGCCCTAGCAATAGCCCTAACCCTAACCCTAACCCTAGCCCTAGCCCTAGCCCTAACCCGAACCCTGGCCCTAGCCCTAACCCTAACCCTAACCCTAGCCCTAACCCTAACCCTAGCCCTAGCCCTACCCTAGCCCTAGCCCTAACCCTAACCCTAGCCCTAACCCAAGCCCTACCCTAGCCCTAGCCCTAACCCTAGCCCTATCCCTAAACCTAAACCTAACCCTAACCCTAACCCTAACCCTAGCCCTAACACTAACCCTAGCCATAGCCCTAACCCTAACCCTAACCCTAACCCTAGTCCTAGCCCTAGCCCTAGTCTAGCCCTAGCCCTAGCCCTAGCCCTAGCCCTAACCCTAACCCTAATCCTAACCATTGCCCTAGCTCTAACCCTAGCCCTAACCCT
>OX463233.1:152064879-152067379 GCA_949820135.1 Sylvilagus floridanus
TAGCCCTAGCCCTAGCACTAACCCTAAACCTAACCCTAACTCTAACCCTAACCCTAGCCCTAGCCGTACCCCTAGCCCTAGCCCTAACCCTAACACTACCCCTAACCCTAATCCTAACCCGAACCCAAGCCCTAACCCTAGCCCTATACCTAACACTAACCCTAAACCTAACCCTAGCCGTAGCCCTAGCCCTAGCCCTAGCCCTAGCCCTAACCCTAAACCTAGCCCTAGCCCTAGCCCTAGCATAGCCCTAACCCTAACCCTAACCCTAACCCTAGCCCTAGCCCCAGCCCTAGCCCTAGCCTTGCACTAACCCTAACCCTAACCCTAACACTAGCCCTACCCTAGCCCTAGCCCTAGCCCTAGCACTAACCCTAACCCTAACCCTAATCCTAACCCTAACCCTAGCCCCAGTGTTAGCCCTAGCCCTGGTCATAGCCCTAGCCCTAGCCCTAGCCCTAGCACTAATCCTAAACCTAACCCTAACTCTAACCCTAACCCTAGCCCTTGCCCTACCCCTACTCCTAGCCCTAACCCTAACACTAAACCTAACCCTAATCCTAACCAGAACCCTAGCCCTTACCCTAGCCCTATCCCTAACACTAACCCTAAACCTACCCCTAGCTCTAGCCCTAGCCCAAGCCCTATCCCTAGCCCTAAACCTAACACTAACCTTAATCATAGCCCTAGCCCTAGACTTACCCCTCGCCCTAGCCCCAACCCTCACACTAACCCTAACCCTAATCCTAACCCGAACCCTAGACCTAACCCTAACCCTAACCCTAACCCTAACCCTAAACCTAACCCTAACCATACCCCTTTCCCTAGCCCTAGGCCTGGTCCTAGCCCTAGCCCTAGACCTAGCCCTAGGCCTAGCCCTAACCCTAAACCTAACCCTAACCCTACCCCTAACCCTAGCCTTAGCCCTACCCCTAGCCCTAGCCCTAACCCTAGACCTAGCCCTAGCCTTAGCCCTAACCCTAAACCTAAACCTAACCCTACCCCGAACCCTACCCCTAACCCTAGCCCTAACCCCAACCCTAAATTTAACCCTAGCCCTAGCCCTAGCCCTAGCGCTAGTATAGCCCTAGCCGTAGCCCTAGCCCTAGCCCTAGGTCTAACCCTAACCCTAACCCTATCCCTAACCCTAGCCCTAACCCTAGCCCTAGCCCTAAACCTAGCCCTAGCCCTAGCCTTAGGCCTAGCCCTAACCCTAAACCTAACCCTCCCCCTAACCCGAGCCCTAATCCTAACCCTAACACTAACCCTAACCCTAACCCTAACCCTAGCCCTAACCCTAGCCCTAGCCCTAGCCCTAGCCCTAACCCTAACCCTAGCCCTAACCCTAGCCCAAGCACTAGCCCTAGACCTAGCCCTAGGCCTAACGCTAAACCAAGCCATAGACCTAGCCCTAGCCCTAGCCCTAACCCTAACCCTAACGCTAACACTAACCCTAGCCCTCACCCTAACCCTAGCCCTAGCCCTAACTCTAACACTAACCCTAGCCGTAGCCCTATCCCTAGTCTAGCCCTGGCCCTAGCCCTAGCCCTAGCCCTAGCCCTAGCCCTAGCCCTAATCCTAACCCTAAACCTAACCCTAGCCCTAGCCCTAGACCTAAACCTAGCCCTAGCCCTAACGCTAACCCTAACCCTAGCCCTAGCACTAGCCCTAACCCTAGCCCTAGCCCTAACCCTAACCCTAACACTTACGCTAACCCTAACCCAAGCCCTAGCCATAACCCTAACCCGAACCCTAGCCCTAGCCCTAGACCTAACCCTAACCCTAACCCTAATCCTAGCACTAGCCCTAGCCCTTGCCCTAGCCCTGGTCCTAGCCCTGGCCCTAACCCTAGCCCTAAACCTAACCCTAGCCAAGCCCTAACCCTAACCCTAATCCTAGCACTAGCCCTAGCCCTTGCCCTAGCCCTAGCCCTAGCCCTAACCCTAACCCTAAACCTAACCCTAACCCTAGCGCTAGCCCTAGCCCTAAACCTAGCCCTAGCCCTAATCCGAACCCTAGCCCTAGCCCTAGCCCTAGCCCTAGCCCTAACCCTATCCCTAACCCTTACCCAAACCCTAACCCTAGCCCAAGCCCTAACCCTTTCCCTAACCCTAGCCCTAGCCCTAGCCCTAGCCCTAGCCCTAGTCCTAACCCTCACACTAAACCTAACCCTAACCCTCACCCTAAACCTAACCCTAACCCTTACCCTAACACTAACCCTAGCCCTAGACCTAACGCTAACCCTAACCCTATCCCTAACCCTAGCCCTAACCCTAACCCTAACCGTTATACTAGCCCTAGCCATAGCCCTAACCCTAAAGCTAGACCTAGCCCTAGCCCTAGACCTAACCCGAACCCTAGCCCTAGCCCTAACCCTAATCCTAACACTAACCCTAACCCTAGCCCTAGCCCGAGCCCAAGCCCTATCCCTAGCCCTAACACTAACCCTAACCCTAAACCTAGCCCTAAACCTAACCCTAGACCTAGCCCTAACCCTAAC
>OX463233.1:152094879-152099879 GCA_949820135.1 Sylvilagus floridanus
AACCCTAACCCTAACCTAACCCTAGCCGTAGCCCTAGCTCTAGCCCTATCCCTAGCCCTAACCCTAACACTAACCCTAACCCTAACCCTAAACCTAGCCCTAGCCCTAGCCCTATACCAAGCCGTAGACCTCGCCCTAGCCCTAGCCCTAACCCTAACCCTAGCCCTAGCCCTAGCCCTAGCCCTAGTCTAGCCCTAGCCGTAGCCCTAGCCCTAGCCCTAGGCCTAACCCTAACCCTAACCCTAGCCCTAACCCTAGCCCTAACCCTAGCCCTAGCCCTAACCCTAGCCCCAGCCCTAGCCCTAGCCCTGGTCCTAGCTCTAGCCCTATCCCTAACCCTAACCCTAACTCTAACCCTAGCCCTAGCCCTAGCCTTAGCCCTAGCCCTAACCCTAAACCTAACCCTAACGCTAACCTGAGCCCTAATCCTAACCCTAGCCCTCACCCTAAACCTAGCCCTAGCCCTAACTCTAACCCTAACCCTAGCCCTAGCCCTAGCCCTAGTCTAGCCCTGGACCTAGCCCTAGCCCTAGCCCTAGCACTAGCCCT
This sequence comes from Sylvilagus floridanus, assembly GCA_949820135.1. Taxonomy (NCBI): domain Eukaryota; kingdom Metazoa; phylum Chordata; class Mammalia; order Lagomorpha; family Leporidae; genus Sylvilagus; species Sylvilagus floridanus. The sequence continues at coordinate 152,095,429 of OX463233.1, forward strand.
AACCCTAACCCTAACCCTAACCCTAGCCCTAGCCCTAGCCCTAAACCTAGCCCTAGCCCTAACGCTAACCCTAACCCTAGGCCTAGCCCTAGCCCTAGCCTTAACCCTAACCCTAACACTTACCTAACCCTAACACAAGCCCTAGCCATAACCCTAACCCGAACCCTAGCCCTAGCCCTACACCTAACCCTAACCCTAACCCTAACCCTAATCCTAGCCCTAGCCCTAACCCTTGCCCTAGCCCTGGTCCTAGCCCTGACTCTAACCCTAGCCCTAAACCTAACACTAGCCAAGCCCTAACCCTAACCCTAACCCTAGCGCTAGCCCTAGCCCTAAACCTAGCCCTAGCCCTAATCCGAACCCTAGCCCTAGCCCTAGCCCTAGCCCTAACCCTATCCCTAAACCTTAACCTAAACCTAACCCTAGCCCTAGCCCTAACCCTAACCCTAACCCTAACCCTAGCCCTAGCCCTAGCCCTAGCCCTAGCCCTAGCCCTAACCCTCACCCTAAACCTAACCCTAACCTTACCCTAACCCTAACCCTAGCCCTAGACCTAACGCTAACCCAAACCCTAGCCCTAGCCCTAGCCCTAGCCCTAACCCTAAACCTAACCCTTAACCTAGCCCTAGCCATAGCCCTAACCCTAAACCTAGCCCTACCCCTAGCCCTAACCCTAGCCCTAACCCTAGCCCTAGCCCTAGCCCTAGCCCTAGCCCTAACCCTAACACTAACCCTAACTATAGACCTAGCCCTAGTCCTTGCCCTAGCCCTAGCCCTAGCCCTGACCCTAACCCTAACCCTAACCCTAGCCCTAACCCTAACCCTAGCCCTAACCCTAACCCTAACCCTAACCCTAACCCTAGCCCTAACCCTAGCCCCAGTCCTAGCCCTAGCCCTGGCCATAGCCCTAGCCCTAGCCCTAGCCCTAGCACTAACCCTAAACCTAACCCTAACTCTAACCCGAACCCTAGCCCTAGCCCTACCCCTAGCCCTAGCCCTAATCCTAACACTAACCCTTACCCTAACCCTAGCCCCAGTCCTAACCCTAACCCTACCCCTAGCCCTAGCCCTATCCCTAACACTAACCCTAAACCTAACCCTAGTCCCAGCCCTAGCCCGAGCCCTGACCCTAGCCCTAGCCCTAACCCTAACCCTAACCCTAGCCCTAGCCCCAACCCTAGCCCTAGCCCTAACCCTAAACCTAACCCTAACGCTAGCCCTAGCCCCAGCCCAGGCCTAGCCTTACCCTAACCCTAACCCTAACTCTAACCCTAACCCTAGCCCTAGCCCTACCCCTAGCCCTAGCCCTAACCCTAACCCTAATCCTAACCCTAACCCTAGCCCCAGTCCTAACCCTAACCCTACACCTAGCCCTAGCCCTAACCCTAACAATAACCCTAACCCTAATCCTAACCCGAACCCTAGACCTAACCCTAGCCCTATCCCTAACACTAACCATAAACCTAACCCTAGCCATAGCCCTAGCTCTAGCCCTAGCCCTAACCATAACCCTAACCCTAGCCCTAGCCCTAGCCCTAGCCCTAGCCCTAACCCTAACCCTAACCTAACCCTAGCCGTAGCCCTAGCTCTAGCCCTATCCCTAGCCCTAACCCTAACACTAACCCTAACCCTAACCCTAACCCTAGCCCTAGCCCTAGCCCTATACCAAGCCGTAGACCTCGCCCTAGCCCTAGCCCTAACCCTAACCCTAGCCCTAGCCCTAGCCCTAGCCCTAGTCTAGCCCTAGCCGTAGCACTAGCCCTAGCCCTAAGCCTAACCCTAACCCTAACCCTAGCCCTAACCCTAGCCCTAACCCTAGCCCTAGCCCGAACCCTAGCCCCAGCCCTAGCCCTAGCCCTGGTCCTAGCTCTAGCCCTATCCCTAACCCTAACCCTAACTCTAACCCTAGCCCTAGCCCTAGCCTTAGCCCTAGCCCTAACCCTAAACCTAAACCTAACCCTAACCCGAGCCCTAATCCTAACCCTAACACTAACCCTAACCCTAACCCTAACCCTAGCCTTAACCCTAGCCCTAGCCCTAGACCTAGCCCTAGCCCTAACACTAACACTAACCCTAACTATAGACCTAGCCCTAGTCCTTGCCCTAGCCCTAGCCCTAGCCCTGACCCTAACCCTAACCCTAACCCTAGCCCTAACCCTAACCCTAGCCCTAACCCTAACCCTAACCCTAACCCTAACCCTAGCCCTAACCCTAGCCCCAGTCCTAGCCCTAGCCCTGGTCATAGCCCTAGCCCTAGCCCTAGCCTAAGCACTAACCCTAAACCTAACCCTAACTCTAACCCTAACCCTAGCCCTAGCCCTACCCCTAGCCCTAGCCCTAATCCTAACACTAACCCTTACCCTAACCCTAGCCCCAGTCCTAACCCTAACCCTACCCCTAGCCCTAGCCCTATCCCTAATACTAACCCTAAACCTAACCCTAGTCCCAGCCCTAGCCCGAGCCCTGGTCCTAGCCCTAGCCCTAACCCTAACCCTAACCCTAGCCCTAGCCCCAACCCTAGCCCTAGCCCTAACCCTAACCCTAACCCTAACGCTAGCCCTAGCCCCAGCCCTAGCCCTAGCCTTACCCTAACCCTAACCCTAACCCTAATCCTAACCCTAACCCTAGCCCCAGTACTAGCCCTAGCCCTGGTCATAGCCCTAGCCCTAGCTATAGCCCTAGCACTAACCCTAAACCTAACCCTAACTCTAACCCTAACCCTAGCCCTAGCCCTACCCCTAGCCCTAGCCCTAACCCTAACCCTAATCCTAACACTAACCCTAGCCCCAGTCCTAACCCTAACCCTACACCTAGCCCTAGCCCTAACCCTAACACTAACCCTAACCCTAATCCTAACCCGAACCCTAGCCCTAACCCTAGCCCTATCCCTAACACTAACCCTAAACCTAACCCTAGCCATAGCCCTAGCTCTAGCCCTAGCCCTAGCCCTAACCATAACCCTAACCCTAGCCCTAGCCCTAGCCCTAGCCCTAGCCCTAACCCTAACCCTAACCTAACCCTAGCCGTAGCCCTAGCTCTAGCCCTATCCCTAGCCCTAACCCTAACACTAACCCTAACCCTAACCCTAACCCTAGCCCTAGCCCTAGCCCTATACCAAGCCGTAGACCTCGCCCTAGCCCTAGCCCTAACCCTAACCCTAGCCCTAGCCCTAGCCCTAGCCCTAGTCTAGCCCTAGCCGTAGCCCTAGCCCTAGCCCTAAGCCTAACCCTAACCCTAACCCTAGCCCTAACCCTAGCCCTAACCCTAGCCCTAGCCCGAACCCTAACCCCAGCCCTAGCCCTAGCCCTGGTCCTAGCTCTAGCCCTATCCCTAACCCTAACCCTAACTCTAACCCTAGCCCTAGCCCTAGCCTTAGCCCTAGCCCTAACCCTAAACCTAAACCTAACCCTAACCCGAGCCCTAATCCTAACCCTAACACTAACCCTAACCCTAACCCTAACCCTAGCCTTAACCCTAGCACTAGCCCTAGACCTAGCCCTAGCCCTAACACTAAACCTAGCCCTAGCCCTAGCCCTAGCCCTGGCCCTAACCCTAACCCTAACCCTAACACTAACCCTAGCCCTCACCCTAACCCTAGCCCTAGCCTAACTCTAACCCTAACCCTAGCCCTAGCCCTAGCCCTAGTCTAGCCCTGGCCCTAGCCCTAGCCCTAGACCTAGCCCTAGCCCTAACCCTAACCCTAACCCTAACCCTAGTCCTAGCCATAGCCCTAAACCTAGCCCTAGCCCTAAGGCTAACCCTAACCCTAGCCCTAGCCCTATCCCTAGCCCTAGCCCTAGCCCTAACCCTAACCCTAACCCGAACCCTAGCCCTAGCCCTAGCACTAGCCCTAACCATATCCCTAACCCTTACCCTAACCCTAACCCTAACCCTAGCCCTAGCCCTAACCCTAACCCTAACCCTAGCCCTAGCCCTAGCCCTAGACCTAGCCCTAGCCCTAACCCTCACCCTAAACCTAACCCTAACCTTACCCTAACCCTAACTCTAGCCCTAGACCTAACGACAACCCTAAACCTAGCCCTAGCCCTAGCCCAAGCCCTAAACATAACGCTAAACCTTACCCTAGCCCTACCCATAGCCCTAACCCTAAACCTAGCCCTACCCCTAGCTCTAGCCCTAGCCCTAACCCGAACCCTAGCCCTAGCCCTAACCCTAATCCTAACACTAGCCCTAACCCTAGCCCTAGCCCGAGCCCTAGCCCTAGCCCTAGCCCTAACCCTAACCCTAACCTTAACCCTAGCCCTAACCCTAACCCTAGCCCTAGCCCTAGCCATAGTCTAGCCCTAGCCCTAGCCCTAGCCCTAGACCTAACCCTAACCCAAGCCCTAACCCTAGCCCTAGCCCTAACCCTAGCCCTAGCCCTAGACCTAGCCCTAGCCCTAGACCTAGCCCTAGCCTTAGCCCTAGCCCTAACCCTAAACCTAACCCTA
>OX463233.1:152109879-152114879 GCA_949820135.1 Sylvilagus floridanus
CCGTAGCCCTAGCCCTAGCCCTAGGCCTAACCCTAACCCTAACCCTAGCCCTAACCCTAGCCCTAACCCTAGCCCTAGCCCTAACCCTAGCCCCAGCCCTAGCCCTAGCCCTGGTCCTAGCTCTAGCCCTATCCCTAACCCTAACCCTAACTCTAACCCTAGCCCTAGCCCTAGCCTTAGCCCTAGCCCTAACCCTAAACCTAACCCTAACGCTAACCTGAGCCCTAATCCTAACCCTAGCCCTCACCCTAAACCTAGCCCTAGCCCTAACTCTAACCCTAACCCTAGCCCTAGCCCTAGCCCTAGTCTAGCCCTGGACCTAGCCCTAGCCCTAGCCCTAGCCCTAGCCCTAACCCTAACCCTAACCCTAACCCTAGCCCTAGCCCTAGCCCTAAACCTAGCCCTAGCCCTAACGCTAACCCTAACCCTAGGCCTAGCCCTAGCCCTAGCCTTAACCCTAACCCTAACACTTACCTAACCCTAACACAAGCCCTAGCCATAACCCTAACCCGAACCCTAGCCCTAGCCCTACACCTAACCCTAACCCTAACCCTAACCCTAATCCTAGCCCTAGCCCTAACCCTTGCCCTAGCCCTGGTCCTAGCCCTGACTCTAACCCTAGCCCTAAACCTAACACTAGCCAAGCCCTAACCCTAACCCTAACCCTAGCGCTAGCCCTAGCCCTAAACCTAGCCCTAGCCCTAATCCGAACCCTAGCCCTAGCCCTAGCCCTAGCCCTAACCCTATCCCTAAACCTTAACCTAAACCTAACCCTAGCCCTAGCCCTAACCCTAACCCTAACCCTAACCCTAGCCCTAGCCCTAGCCCTAGCCCTAGCCCTAGCCCTAACCCTCACCCTAAACCTAACCCTAACCTTACCCTAACCCTAACCCTAGCCCTAGACCTAACGCTAACCCAAACCCTAGCCCTAGCCCTAGCCCTAGCCCTAACCCTAAACCTAACCCTTAACCTAGCCCTAGCCATAGCCCTAACCCTAAACCTAGCCCTACCCCTAGCCCTAACCCTAGCCCTAACCCTAGCCCTAGCCCTAGCCCTAGCCCTAGCCCTAACCCTAACACTAACCCTAACTATAGACCTAGCCCTAGTCCTTGCCCTAGCCCTAGCCCTAGCCCTGACCCTAACCCTAACCCTAACCCTAGCCCTAACCCTAACCCTAGCCCTAACCCTAACCCTAACCCTAACCCTAACCCTAGCCCTAACCCTAGCCCCAGTCCTAGCCCTAGCCCTGGCCATAGCCCTAGCCCTAGCCCTAGCCCTAGCACTAACCCTAAACCTAACCCTAACTCTAACCCGAACCCTAGCCCTAGCCCTACCCCTAGCCCTAGCCCTAATCCTAACACTAACCCTTACCCTAACCCTAGCCCCAGTCCTAACCCTAACCCTACCCCTAGCCCTAGCCCTATCCCTAACACTAACCCTAAACCTAACCCTAGTCCCAGCCCTAGCCCGAGCCCTGACCCTAGCCCTAGCCCTAACCCTAACCCTAACCCTAGCCCTAGCCCCAACCCTAGCCCTAGCCCTAACCCTAAACCTAACCCTAACGCTAGCCCTAGCCCCAGCCCAGGCCTAGCCTTACCCTAACCCTAACCCTAACTCTAACCCTAACCCTAGCCCTAGCCCTACCCCTAGCCCTAGCCCTAACCCTAACCCTAATCCTAACCCTAACCCTAGCCCCAGTCCTAACCCTAACCCTACACCTAGCCCTAGCCCTAACCCTAACAATAACCCTAACCCTAATCCTAACCCGAACCCTAGACCTAACCCTAGCCCTATCCCTAACACTAACCATAAACCTAACCCTAGCCATAGCCCTAGCTCTAGCCCTAGCCCTAACCATAACCCTAACCCTAGCCCTAGCCCTAGCCCTAGCCCTAGCCCTAACCCTAACCCTAACCTAACCCTAGCCGTAGCCCTAGCTCTAGCCCTATCCCTAGCCCTAACCCTAACACTAACCCTAACCCTAACCCTAACCCTAGCCCTAGCCCTAGCCCTATACCAAGCCGTAGACCTCGCCCTAGCCCTAGCCCTAACCCTAACCCTAGCCCTAGCCCTAGCCCTAGCCCTAGTCTAGCCCTAGCCGTAGCCCTAGCCCTAGCCCTAAGCCTAACCCTAACCCTAACCCTAGCCCTATCCCTAGCCCTAACCCTAGCCCTAGCCCGAACCCTAGCCCCAGCCCTAGCCCTAGCCCTGGTCCTAGCTCTAGCCCTATCCCTAACCCTAACCCTAACTCTAACCCTAGCCCTAGCCCTAATCCGAACCCTAGCCCTAGCCCTAGCCCTAGCCCTAACCCTATCCCTAAACCTTAACCTAAACCTAACCCTAGCCCTAGCCCTAACCCTAACCCTAACCCTAACCCTAGCCCTAGCCCTAGCCCTAGCCCTAGCCCTAACACTAACACTAACCCTAACTATAGACCTAGCCCTAGTCCTTGCCCTAGCCCTAGCCCTAGCCCTGACCCTAACCCTAACCCTAACCCTAGCCCTAACCCTAACCCTACCCCTAGCCCTAGCCCTAATCCTAACACTAACCCTTACCCTAACCCTAGCCCCAGTCCTAACCCTAACCCTACCCCTAGCCCTAGCCCTATCCCTAATACTAACCCTAAACCTAACCCTAGTCCCAGCCCTAGCCCGAGCCCTGGTCCTAGCCCTAGCCCTAACCCTAACCCTAACCCTAGCCCTAGCCCCAACCCTAGCCCTAGCCCTAACCCTAACCCTAACCCTAACGCTAGCCCTAGCCCCAGCCCTAGCCCTAGCCTTACCCTAACCCTAACCCTAACCCTAATCCTAACCCTAACCCTAGCCCCAGTACTAGCCCTAGCCCTGGTCATAGCCCTAGCCCTAGCTATAGCCCTAGCACTAACCCTAAACCTAACCCTAACTCTAACCCTAACCCTAGCCCTAGCCCTACCCCTAGCCCTAGCCCTAACCCTAACCCTAATCCTAACACTAACCCTAGCCCCAGTCCTAACCCTAACCCTACACCTAGCCCTAGCCCTAACCCTAACACTAACCCTAACCCTAATCCTAACCCGAACCCTAGCCCTAACCCTAGCCCTATCCCTAACACTAACCCTAAACCTAACCCTAGCCATAGCCCTAGCTCTAGCCCTAGCCCTAGCCCTAACCATAACCCTAACCCTAGCCCTAGCCCTAGCCCTAGCCCTAGCCCTAACTCTAACCCTAACCTAACCCTAGCCGTAGCCCTAGCTCTAGCCCTATCCCTAGCCCTAACCCTAACACTAACCCTAACCCTAACCCTAACCCTAGCCCTAGCCCTAGCCCTATACCAAGCCGTAGACCTCGCCCTAGCCCTAGCCCTAACCCTAACCCTAGCCCTAGCCCTAGCCCTAGCCCTAGTCTAGCCCTAGCCGTAGCCCTAGCCCTAGCCCTAAGCCTAACCCTAACCCTAACCCTAGCCCTAACCCTAGCCCTAACCCTAGCCCTAGCCCGAACCCTAACCCCAGCCCTAGCCCTAGCCCTGGTCCTAGCTCTAGCCCTATCCCTAACCCTAACCCTAACTCTAACCCTAGCCCTAGCCCTAGCCTTAGCCCTAGCCCTAACCCTAAACCTAAACCTAACCCTAACCCGAGCCCTAATCCTAACCCTAACACTAACCCTAACCCTAACCCTAACCCTAGCCTTAACCCTAGCACTAGCCCTAGACCTAGCCCTAGCCCTAACACTAAACCTAGCCCTAGCCCTAGCCCTAGCCCTGGCCCTAACCCTAACCCTAACCCTAACACTAACCCTAGCCCTCACCCTAACCCTAGCCCTAGCCTAACTCTAACCCTAACCCTAGCCCTAGCCCTAGCCCTAGTCTAGCCCTGGCCCTAGCCCTAGCCCTAGACCTAGCCCTAGCCCTAACCCTAACCCTAACCCTAACCCTAGTCCTAGCCATAGCCCTAAACCTAGCTCTAGCCCTAAGGCTAACCCTAACCCTAGCCCTAGCCCTATCCCTAGCCCTAGCCCTAGCCCTAACCCTAACCCTAACCCGAACCCTAGCCCTAGCCCTAGCACTAGCCCTAACCCTATCCCTAACCCTTACCCTAACCCTAACCCTAACCCTAGCCCTAGCCCTAACCCTAACCCTAACCCTAGCCCTAGCCCTAGCCCTAGACCTAGCCCTAGCCCTAACCCTCACCCTAAACCTAACCCTAACCTTACCCTAACCCTAACTCTAGCCCTAGACCTAACGACAACCCTAAACCTAGCCCTAGCCCTAGCCCAAGCCCTAAACATAACCCTAAACCTTACCCTAGCCCTACCCATAGCCCTAACCCTAAACCTAGCCCTACCCCTAGCTCTAGCCCTAGCCCTAACCCGAACCCTAGCCCTAGCCCTAACCCTAATCCTAACACTAGCCCTAACCCTAGCCCTAGCCCGAGCCCTAGCCCTAGCCCTAGCCCTAACCCTAACCCTAACCTTAACCCTAGCCCTAACCCTAACCCTAGCCCTAGCCCTAGCCATAGTCTAGCCCTAGCCCTAGCCCTAGCCCTAGACCTAACCCTAACCCAAGCCCTAACCCTAGCCCTAGCCCTAACCCTAGCCCTAGCCCTAGACCTAGCCCTAGCCCTAGACCTAGCCCTAGCCTTAGCCCTAGCCCTAACCCTAAACCTAACCCTAACCCTAACCCTAGCACTAGCCCTAGTCCTAGCCCTGGTCCTAGTCCTAGAACTAGCAATAGCCCTAGCACTAGACCTAACCCTAACCCTAACCCTAGCCCTTGCCCTAGCCCTAGTCCTAACCCTAACCCTAACACTAGTCTAACCCTAGCTCTAGCCCTAACCCTAACCCTAACCCTAGCACTAACCCTAGCCCTAGCCATAGCCCTAGCCCTAGCCCTAGCCCTAACCTTAACGCTAACCCTAACCCTAAACCTAGCCCTAACCCTAACCCTAGCCCTAGCCCTAACCCTAAACCTAACACTAATCTTAAACCTAACCATAGCCATAGCCCTAACCCTAGCCCTAGCCCTAG
>OX463233.1:152119879-152122379 GCA_949820135.1 Sylvilagus floridanus
CCCTAGCCCTAGCCCTAGCCCTAGCACTAACCCTAAACCTAACCCTAGCCCTAGCCCTAGCCCTAGCCCTATCCCTAACCCTAGCCCTAGCACTAGCACTAACCCTAGCCCTAACCCTAGCCCTAGAGCTAGCCCTAGCCCTAGCCTTAGCCCTAGCCCTAGCCCTAACCATAACCGTAACTATAACCCTAACCCTAGCACTAACCCTAACCCTAACCCTAGCCCTAACCCTAACCCTAACTATAACCCTAACCCTAACACTAGCTCTAACCCTAACCCTAGCCCTAGCCCTAACCCTAACCCTAAACCTAGACCTAGCCGTAGCCCTAGCCATAGCCCTTACCCTAATCCTAAACCTAGCCATAACTCAAGCTCTTCGACTAACCCTAGCCCTAACCCTAACCCAAAACCTAGCCCTAGCCCTAGCCCTGACCCTAACCCTAGCCCTAACCCAAGACCTTGCCCTAGCCCTAGCCCTAGCCCTAACCCTAACCCTAACACTAACCCTAACCCTAGCCCTAACCCTAATCCTAGCCCTAACCCTAACCCTAGCCCTAGCCCTAACCCTAACCCTAACCCTATCCCTAGCCCTAGCCTAGCCCTAGCTTTAGCCATAGCCCTAGCCGAACGCTAACCCTAACCCTAGCCCTAGCCCTAGCCCTAGCCCTAGCCCTAGCCCTAACCCTAACCCTAGCCCTAGCCATAGCCCTAGCCCTAGCCCTAGCCCTAGCCCTAATCCTAAACCTAAATCTAACCCTAACCCTAGCACTAGCCCTAGCCCTAACCCTAACCATAACCCTAAATCTGGCTCTAAACCTAAACCTAACCCTAACCCTAACCCTAACCCTAGCCCTAGCCCTAGTACTAGCCCTAGCCCTAACCCTAGCCCTAGACCTAGTCCTAGCCCTACCCTTAGCACTAGCCCTAGCCCTAACCCTAACCGTAACTATAACCCTAACCCTAGCACTAACCCTAAACCTAACCCTAACCCTAACCCTAACTATAACCCTAACCCTAACACTAGCTCTAACCCTAACCCTAGCACTAGCCCTAAACCTAACCCTAAACCTAGCCCTAACCGTAGCCCTAGCCATAGCCCTTACCCTAATCCTAAACCTAGCCCTAACCCAAGCTCTTGGCCTAACCCTAGCCCTAACCCTAACCCAAAACCTAGCCCTAGCCCTAGCCCTAACCCTAACCCTAGCCCTAGCCTTAACCCTAGCTCTAGCCCTAACTAAACCCTAACCCTAACCCTAGCCCTAGCCCTAGCCCTAGCCCTAGCCCTAACCCTAACCCTAAGCCTAACCCTAACCCTAACACTAGCCCTAACCCGAAACCTAGCCCTAGCCCTAGCCCTTGCACTAACCCTAACCATATCCCTAACCCTAGCCTTAGCCCTAGGCCTAGTCTAGCCCTAGCCCTAGCCCTAGCCCTACCCATAACCCTAACCCTAACCATAAACCTAACCCTAGCCCTAGCGCTAGCCCTAACCCTAGCACTTTCCCTAACCCTAACTCTAACCCTACACCTAGCCTTAGACCTAGACATAGCCCTAGCCCTAACCCTAAACCTAACCCTAACCCTAACACTAACCCTAACTCTAGCTCTAAACCTAACCCTAGTCCTAGCCCTAGCCTAACACTAACCCTAAGCCTAACCCTAACCCTAACCCGAGCCCTAACCCGAAACCTAGCACTAGCCCTAGCTCTAGCACTAAACCTAACCATATCCCTAACCCTAGCCCTAGCCCTAGCCCTAGTCTAGCCCTAGCCCTAGCCCTAGCCCTAGCCATAACCCTAACTCTAATCATAAACCTAACCCTAGTCCTAGCCCTAGCCCTAACCCTAGCACTAGCCCTAACCCTAAGCCTAACCCTACCCCTAGCCCTAGACCTAGACATAGCCCTAGCCCTAACCCTAAACCTAACACTAACCCTAACACTAACCCTAACTCTAGCCCTAAACCTAACCCTAGCCCTATTCCTAGACCTAGCCCTAGCCCTAACCAAAACCCTAACCCTAGCCCTAGCCTTAGCCCTAGTCGAGCCATAGACCTAGACCTAGCCCTAAACCTAACCCTAACCCTAAACCTAACCTTAGCCCTAGCTCTAGCCCTAACCCAGCCCTAGACCTAACCCTAACCCTAACCCTAACCCTAGCCCTATACCTAACCCTAGCCCTAGCCCTAGCCCTAGAACGAACCCTAACCCTAACCCTAACCCTAGCCCTAGCCCTAACCCTAACCCTAATGCTGGCCCTAGCCCTAGCCCTAAACTTCACCCTAACCATAACCTAGCCCTAGCCCTAGCCCTAAACCTAGCCCTAGCCCTAACCCTAACCCTAATGCTGGCCCTAGCCCTAGCCCTAACCCTCACACTAACCCTAACCCTAGCCCTAGCCCTAGCCCTAGCCCTAGCCCTAACACTAAACCTAAGCCTAACCCTAGCCCTAGCCCTAGTCTTGCCCTAGCCCTAGCCCTAGCCCAAGCCCTAACCCTAACC
>OX463233.1:152129879-152132379 GCA_949820135.1 Sylvilagus floridanus
CGTAGCCCTAACCCTAACCCTAACCCTAACCCTAGCCCTAGCCCTAGCTCTAGCCCTAACCATAACCCTAACCCTAACCCTAGCCTAGCCCTACCCTAAACCTAACCCTAGCCCTAGCCCTAGCCCTAGCCCTAGCCCTAACCCTAACCCTAACCCTAGCCCTAGCCCTAGCCCTAGTCCTTGCCCTAGGCGTAGCCCTAGCCCTAAACCTAACCCTAACCCTAAACCTAGCCCTAGCCCTAGCACTAACCCTAATCCTAACCCTAACCCTAGCCCTATCCCTAACCCTAGCTCTAGCCCTAACCCTAACTCTAACCCTAGCCCTAGCCCTAGCCCTAACCATAAACCTAGCCCTAGCCCTAGCCCTAGCCCTAGCACTAACCCTAACCCTAACCCTAGCCCTAGCCCTAGCACTAGCCCTAGCCTTATCCTTAACCCTAGCCCTAGCACTAGCACTAACCCTAAACCTAGCCCTAGCCCTAGCCCTAGCCCTAGCCCTAATCCTAACCCTAACCCTAGCCCTAGCCCGAGCCCTAGCACTAGCCCTAGCCCTAACCCTAACCCTAAACCTAAACCTGGCTCTAACCCTAACCCTTACCCTAATCCTAACCCTAACCCTAACCCTAGCCCTAGCCCTAGCACTAGCCCTAGCCCTAACCCTAACCGTAACTATAACCCTAACCCTAGCACTAACCCTAACCCTAACCCTAACCCTAACCCTAGCCCTAGCCCTAGCACTAGCCTTAGCCCTAACCCTAGCCCTAGACCTAGCCCTAACCCTAGCCTTAGCACTAGCCCTAGCCCTAACCCTAACCCTAACTATAACCCTAACCCTAGCACTAACCCTAACCCTAGCCCTAGCCCTAACCCTAACCCTAAACCTAGCCCTAACCGTAGCCCTAGCCATAGCCCTTACCCTAATGCTAAACCTAGCCCTAACCCAAGCTCTTGGCCTAACACTAGCCCTAACCCTAACCCAAAACCTAGACTAGCCCTAGCCCTAAACCTAACCCTAGCCCTAACCCAAGACCTTGCCCTAGCCCTAGCCCTAGCCCTAGCCCTAGCCCTAACCCTAACCCTAACCCTAACCCTAGCCTAAACCTAACCCAAAACCTAGCCCTAGCCCTAGCCCTAGCCCTAGCCCTACCACTAACCCTAACCCTAACCCTAACCCTAGCCCTAGCCCTTACCCTAACCGTAGCCCTAGCCCTAACCCTAGCCCTAAACCTAACCCTAACACTAACCCTAACCCTAACACTAGTCCTAGCCCTAACCCTACCCTAGCACTAGCCCTAGCCCTAGCCCCACCCTAGCTCTAGCCTTAACCCTAACCCTAACCCTAGCACTAACCCTAGCCCTAGCCCTAGCCCTAGCCCTAGCCCTACCCCTTACCCTAACCCTAACACTACCCCTAGCCCTAACCCTAACCCTAGACCTAGCCCTAGCCTTAGCCCTAACCCTAACCCTAACCTAACCCTAGGCCTATCCCTAGCCCTAGACCTAACGCTAACCCTAACGCTAAACCTAGCCCTAGCCCTAGCCCTAGCTGTAGCCCTAACACTAACCCTAAAGCTAACCCTAACCCTAACCCTAGACCTAGCCCTAATTCTAGCTCTAACCCAACCCTAACCCTAACCCTACCCTAACCCTAACCCTAGCCCTAGCCCTAGCCCTAGCCCTAGCCCTAGCCCTAACCCTAACCCTAGCCCGAACCCTAGCCCTAGCCCTAGCCCTAGACCTAGCCCTAGCCATAATCCTAACCCTAACCCTAACTCTATCACTAACCCTATCCCTAGACCTAGACCTAGCCCTAGCCCTAACACTAACCCTAACCCTAACCCGAACCCTAACCCTAACCCTAGCCCTAGCCCTAGCCCTAGTCCTTGCCCTAGGCCTAGCCCTAGCCCTAAACCTAACCCTAACCATAAACCTAGCCCTAGCCCTAAACCTAGCCCTAACCCTAACCCTAACCCTAACCCTAGCCCTATCACTAACACTAACCCTAACCCTAACCCTAGCCCTAGCACTAGCCCTAGCCCTAATCCTAACCCTAACCCTAGCCCTAGCCCTAACCCTAACCCTAACCCTTAACCTGGCTCTAACCCTAACCCTCACCCTAACCCTAACCCTAGCCCTAGCCCTAGCACTAGCCCTAGCCCTAACCCTAGCCCTAGACCTAGCCCTAGCCCTAGCCTTAGCCCTAGGCCTAGCCCTAACCCTCACCGTAACTATAACCCTAACCCTAGCACTAACCCTAGCCCTAGTCTTGCCCTAGCCCTAATCCTAGCCCTAACCCTAACCGTAGCCCTAGACCTAGCACTAGCCCTAGACCTAACCCTAGCCCTAGCCCTATCCCTAGCCTTAGCCCTAGCCCTAGCCCTAACACTAACCCTAACTATAAACCTAACCCTACCCCTAAAACGAACCCTAAACCTACCCTAGCCCTAGCGCTAGCCTTAGTCCTAACCCTAACCCTAACCCTCGCCCTAGCCCTAGCCCT
>OX463233.1:152137379-152144879 GCA_949820135.1 Sylvilagus floridanus
CCCTAATCATAGCCCTAACCCTAAACCTAGCCCTAGCCCTAACCCTAACCCTAACCCTATCCCTAGCCCTAGCCTAACCTTGCTTTAGCCATAGCCCTAGCCGAACGCTAACCCTAACCCTAGCCCTAGCCCTAGCCTAGCCCTAGCCCTAACCCTAACCCTAGCCCTAGCCCTAACCATAGCCCTAGCCCTAACCCTAACCCTAACCCTAGCCCTAAACCAAGCACTTGGCCTAGCCCTAGCCCTAGCCCAAACCCTAACGCTAACCCTAACCCTAACCCTAAACCTAGACCTAACCCTAACCCTAGCCCTAACCCTAACACTAGCCGTAGCCCTAAACCTAACCCTAACCCTAACTCTAGCCCTAGACCTATGCCTAGCCCTAGCCCTAGCCCTAACACTAACCCTAACCCTAGCCCTAACCCAAGACCTATCCCTAGACCTAGCCCTAGCCCTAAACCTAACCCTAACACTAGCCCTAACCCTAAGCCTAGCCCTAGCTCTAACCCTAACCCTAACACCAAACCTAGCCCTAGCCCTAACCCTAGCCTAGCCTTAGCCCTAGCCATAGCCCTTGCCCTGACCCTAACCCTAACCCTAGACCTACCTCTAGCCCTAGCCCTAGCCCTAAACCTAACCCTAGCCCTAGCCATAGCCCTAGCCCTAGCCCAGCCCTAGCCCTAACCCTAACACTAACACTAACCCTAACCCTAACACTAGCCCTAGCCCTAGCCCTAACCCTATCACTAGCCCTAGCCCTAGCCCTAACCCTAACCCAAACCCTAACCCTAGCCCTAACACTAACCCTAAACCTAACCCTAGCCCTAACCCTAGCTGTAACCCTAACCCTAACTATAACCCTAATCCTAACACTAGCTCTAACCCTAACCCTAGCCCTAGCCCTAACCCTAACCCTAAACCTAGCCCTAGCCGTAACCCTAGCCATAGCCCTTACCCTAATCCTAAACCTAGCCCTAACCCAAGCTCTTGGCCTAACCCTAGCCCTAACCATAAACCAATACCTAGCCCTAGCCCTAGCCCTAACCCTAACCCTAGCCCTAACCCTAATCCTAGCCCTAACCCTAAACCTAGCCCTAGCCCTAACCCTAACCCTAACCCTATCCCTAGCCCTAGCCTAACCTTGCTTTAGCCATAGCCCTAGCCGAACGCTAACCCTAACCCTAGCCCTAGCCCTAGCCTAGCCCTAGCCCTAACCCTAACACTAGCCCTAGCCATAGCCCTAGCCCTAGCCCTAGCTCTAAACCTAACCCTAAACCTAGCCCTAACCGTAGCCCTAGCCATATCCCTTACCCTAATCCTAAACCTAGCCCTAACCCAAGCTCTTGGCCTAACCCTAGCCCTAACCCTAACACAAAACCTAGCCCTAGCCCTAGCCCTAACCCTAACCCTAGCCCTAACCCAAGACCTTGCCCTAGCCCTAGCCCTAGCCCTAGCCCTAAACCTAACCCTAACACTAACCCTAACCCTAACACTAGCCCTAGCCCTAACCCTAACCCTAGCCCTAGCCCTAGCCCTAGCCCTAGCTCTAGCCCTAACCCTAACCCTAACCCTAGCCTAACCCTAACCCAAAACCTAGCCCTAACCCTAGCCCTAGCCCTAGCCCTAGCACTACCACTACCACTAACCCTAACCCTAACCCTAGCCCTAGCTGTAATCCTAACACTAGCCCTAGCCGTAAACCTAGCTCTAAACCTAACCCTAACACTAACCCTATCCCTAACACTAGCCCTAGCCCTAAACTAACCCTAGCACTAGCCCTAGCCCTAGCCCTAGCCCTAGCTCTAGCCCTAACCCTAACCCTAACCCTAACCCTAACCCTAACCCTAGCCCTAACCGTAGCCTTAGCCCTAGCCATAGCCCTAGCCCTACCCCTAACCCTAACCCTAACCCTAGCCCTAGCCCTAACCCTAACCCTAGACCTAGCCCTAACCCTAACCATAACCCTAACCCTAGACCTAGGCCTAACGCTAGCCCTAGCCCTAACCCTAACCCTAACGCTAAACCTAGCCCTAGCCCGAGCCCGAGCCCTAGCTGTAGCCCTAACCCCAACCCTAACGCTAACCCTAACCCTAACCCTAGCCCTAGCCCTAACGCTAGCTCTAACCCAACCCTAACCCTAAACCTACCCTAACCCTAACCCTAGCCCTAGCCCTAGCCCTAGCCCTAGCCTTAGCCCTAGCCTTAGCCCTAACCATAAACCTAGCCCTAACCCTAGCCCTAGCCCTAGCCCTAGCCATAATCCTAACCCTAACCCTAACCCTATCACTAACCCTAACCCTAGACCTAGACCTAGCCCTTGCCCTAACCCTAACCCTAGCCCTAACCCTAGCCCTAGCCCTAGCCCTAGCCCTAGTCCTAACCCTAACCCTAACCCTATCCGTATCCCTAAACCTAACCCTAGCCCTAGCCCTAGCACTAGCACTAACCCTAACCCTAACCCTAACCTTAACCCTAGACCTAGCCCAAGCCTTAGCCCTCGCCCTAACCCTAACCCTAACCCTAACCCTAGCCCTAGCCTTAACCCTAGCTCTAGCCCTAACTCTAACCCTAAACCTAACCCTAGCCCTAGCCCTAGCCCTAGACCTAAACCTAACCCTATGCCTAACCCTAACCCTAACCCTAGCCCTAACCCGAACCCTAGCCCTAGCCCTAGCCCTAGCCCTAGCCCTAACCCTAGCCATAAACCTAACCCTAACACTAACCCTAACACTAACCCTAAACTTAACCCTAGCCATAGCCCTAGCCCTAACCCTAGCCCTAGCGCTAACCCTAACCCTAAACCTAAACCTAGCCCTAGACCTAGCCCTAGCCCTAGCCCTAGCCCTAGCCCTAACCCTAACCCTAACCCTAACCCTAGACCTAGACATAGCCCTAGCCCTAACCCTAAACCTAACCCTAACCCTAACACTAACCCTAACCCTAGCCCTAAACCTAACCCTAGCCCTAGCCCTAGCCCTAGCCCTAGCACTAACCCTAACCCTAACCTAGCCCTAGCCCTACTTCTAGACCTAGCCCTATCCATAACCCTAGCCCTAGCACTAGCACTAACCCTAACCCTAGCCCTAACCCTAACCCTAACTACAACCCTAACCCTAACACTAGCTCTAACCCTCACCCTAGACCTAGCCCTAACCCTAACCCTAATCCTAACCCTAACCCTAACCCTAGCCCTAACCCTAACCCTGGCCCTAGCCCTAGCCCTAGCCCTAGCCCTAAGGGTAGCCCTAAACCTAACCCTAACACTAACCCTAACACTAACCCTAAACCTAACCCTAGCCATAGCCCTAGCCCTAAACCTAGCCCTAGCCCTAACCCTAACCCTAAACCTAACCCTAGCCCTAGACCTAGCCCTAGCCCTAGCCCTAGCCCTAGTCCTAACCCTAACCCTAACCCTAACCGTATCCCTAACCCTAACCCTAGCCCTAGCCCTAGCCCTAGCACTAACCCTAACCCTAACCATAACCCTAACCCTAGACCTAGCCCTAGCCTTAGCCCTCGCCCTAACCCTAACCCTAACCCTAACCCTAGCCCTAGCCGTAACCCTAGCTCTAGCCCTAACTCTAACCCTAAACCTAACCCTAGCCCTAGCCCTAGCCCTAGACCTAACCCTAACCCTATGCCTAACCCTAACCCTAACCCTAGCCCTAACCCAAACCCTAGCCCTAGCCCTAGCCCTAGCACTAACCCTAACCATATCCCTAACCCTAACCCTAGCCCTAGCCCTAGCCCTAGTCTAGCCCTAGCCCTAGCCCTAACCCTAAACCTAAACATAAACCTAACCCTAGCCCTTTCCCTAACCCTAGCACTAGTCCTAACCCTAACCCTAACCCTACCCCTAGCCCTATACCTAGACATAGCCCTAGCCCTAGCCCTAGCCCTAGCCCTAGCACTAACCCTAACCCTAACCATAGCCCTAGCCCTAGCCCTAGCCCTAGCCCTAGCCCTATCCCAAACCCTAGCCCTAGCACTAGCACTAACCCTAACCCTAAACTTAGCCCTAGCCCTAGTCTTAGACCTAATCCTAACCCTAAACCTAGCCCTAGCCCTAGCCCTAGCACTAGCCATAGCCCTAACCCTAACCCTAACCCTAAACCTGGCTCTAACCCTAACCCTAACCCTAACCCTAACCCTAACCCTAAACCTAACCCTAGCCCTAGCCCTAGCCCTAGCCCTAACCCTAGCCCTAGACCTAGCCCTAGCCCTAGCCTTAGCCCAAGCCCTAGCGCTAACCCTAACCGTAACTCTAACCCTAACCCTAGCACTAACCCTAACCCTAACCCTAGCCCTGACCCTAACCCTAACTATAACCCTAACCCTAACACTAGCTCTAACCCTAACCCTAGCCCTAGACCAAACCCTAACCCTAAAACTAGCCCTAGCCGTAGCCCTAGCCATAGCCCTTACCCTAATCCTAAACCTAGCCCTAACCCAAGCTCTTGGCCTAACCCTAGCCCTTACCCTAACCCAAAACCTAGCCCTAGCCCTAGCCCTAGCCCTAGCCCTAATCCTAGCCCTAACCCTAACCCTAGCCCTAGCCCTAGCCCTAGCCCTAACCCTAACACTAACCCTATCCCTAGTCCTAGCCTAGCCCTAGCTTTAGCCATAGCCCTAGCCGAACGCTAACCCTAACCCTAGCCCTAGCCCTAGCCCTAGCCCTAACCATAAACCTAGCCCTAGCCATAGCCCTAGCCCTAGCCCTAGCCCTAGCCCTAGCCCTAGCCCTAACCCTAAACCTAACACTAACCCTAACCCTAACACTAGCCCTAGCCATAAACCTAACCCTAGCCCTAGCCCTAGCCATAGCCCTAGCCCTAGCCCTAACCCTAACCCTAAGCCTAACCCTAACCGTAACCCTAGCCCTAACCCTAACCCTGGCCCTAGCCCTAGCCCTAGCCCAAGCCCTAACCCTAGCCATAAACCTAACCCTAACACTAACCCTAACACTAACCCTAAACCTAGTCCTAGCCTAGCCCTAGCTTTAGCCATAGCCCTAGCCGAACGCTAACCCTAACCCTAGCCCTAGCCCTAGCCCTAGCCCTAACCCTAAACCTAGCCCTAGCCATAGCCCTAGCCCTAGACCTAGCCCTAGCCCTAGCCCTAGCCCTAACCCTAAACCTAACACTAACCCTAACCCTAACACTAGCCCTAGCCATAAACCTAACCCTAGCCCTAGCCCTAGCCATAGCCCTAGCCCTAGCCCTAACCCTAACCCTAAGCCTAACCCTAACCGTAACCCTAGCACTAACCCTAACCCTGGCCCTAGCCCTAGCCCTAGCCCAAGCCCTAACCCTAGCCATAAACCTAACCCTAACACTAACCCTAACACTAACCCTAAACCTAACCCTAGTATAGCCCTAGCCCTAGCCCTAGCCCTAGCCCTAGCCCTAACCCTAAACCTAACACTAACCCTAACCCTAACAATAGCCCTAGCCATAAACCTAACCCTAGCCCTAGCCCTAGCCATAGCCCTAGCCCTAGCCCTAACCCTAACCCTAAGCCTAACCCTAACCGTAACCCTAGCACTAACCCTAACCCTGGCCCTAGCCCTAGCCCTAGCCCAAGCCCTAACCCTAGCCATAAACCTAACCCTAACACTAACCCTAACACTAACCCTAAACCTAACCCTAGTATAGCCCTAGCCCTAGCCCTAGCCCTAGCCCTAGCCCTAACCCTAAACCTAACACTAACCCTAACCCTAACACTAGCCCTAGCCATAAACCTAACCCTAGCCCTAGCCCTAGCCATAGCCCTAGCCCTAGCCCTAACCCTAACCCTAAGCCTAACCCTAACCCTAAACCTAACCTTAGCCCTAGACCTAGCCCTAGCCCGAGCCCTAGGCCTAACCCTAACCCTAAACCTAATCCTAGCCCTAGCTCTAGCCCTAGCCCTAGCCCTAACCCTAACCCTAACCCTAAACGTATCCCTAACCCTAACCCTAGCCCATACCCTAGCCCTAGCACTAACCCTAACCCTAACCCTAACCCTAACCCTAGACCTAGCCCTAGCCCTAGCCCTCGCCCTAACCCTAACCCTATCCCTAACCCTAGCCCTAGCCCTAAACCTAACCCTAGCCCTAGCCCTAGCCCTAGCCCTAACACTAACCCTAACCCTAACACTAGCTCTAACCCTAACCCTAGGCCTAGCCCTAACCCTAACCCTAAACCTAGCCCTAGCCGTAGCCCTAGCCATAGCCCTTACCCTAATGCTAAACCTAGCCCTAACCCAAGCTCTTGGCCTAACCCTAGCCCTTACCCTAACCCAAAACCTAGCCCTAGCCCTAGCCCTAACCATAGCCCTAGCCCTAACCCTAACCCTAACCCTAGCCCTAAACCAAGCACTTGGCCTAGCACTAGCCCTAGCCCAAACCCTAACCCTAACCCTAACCCTAACCCTAAACCTAGACCTAACCCTAACCCTAGCCCTAACCTTAACACTAGCCGTAGCCCTAAACCTAACCCTAACCCTAACCCTAGCCCTAGACCTAGGCCTAGCCCTAGCCCTAGCCCTAACCCTAACCCTAACCCTAGCCCTAACCCAAGACCTATCCCTAGACCTAGCCCTAGCCCTAAACCTAACCCTAACACTAGCCCTAACCCTAACCCTAGCCCTAGCTCTAACCCTAACCCTAACACCAAACCTAGCCCTAGCCCTAACCCTAGCCTAGCCTTAGCCCTAGCCATAGCCCTTGCCCTGACCCTAACCCTAACCCTAACCCTAACCCTAGTCCTAACCCTAACCCTAACCCTAACCGTATCCCTAACCCTAACCCTAGCCCTAGCCCTAGCCCTAGCACTAACCCTAACCCTAACCCTAGACCTAGCCCTAGCCTTAGCCCTCGCCCTAACCCTAACCCTAACCCTAACCCTAGCCCTAGCCTTAACCCTAGCTCTAGCCCTAAAACTAACCCTAAACCTAACCCTAGCCCTAGCCCTAGCCCTAGACCTAACCCTAACCCTATGCCTAACCCTAACCCTAACCCTAGCCCTAACCCGAACCCTAGCCCTAGCCCTACCCCTAGCACTAACCCTAACCATATCCCTAACCCTAACCCTAGCCCTAGCCCTAGCCCTAGTCTAGCCCTAGCCCTAGCCCTAACCCTAAACCTAAACATAAACCTAACCCTAGCCCTTTCCCTAACCCTAGCACTAGTCCTAACCCTAACCCTAACCCTACCCCTAGCCCTATACCTAGACATAGCCCTAGCCCTAGCCCTAGCCCTAGCCCTAGCCCTAGCCCTAGCACTAACCCTAACCCTAACCATAGCCCTAGCCCTAGCCCTAGCCCTATCCCTAGCCCTAGCCCTAGCACTAGCCATAGCCCTAACCCTAACCCTAACCCTAAACCTGGCTCTAACCCTAACCCTAACCCTAACCCTAACCCTAACCCTAACCCTAACCCTAGCCCTAGCCCTAGCCCTAGCCCTAACCCTAGCCCTAGACCTAGCCCTAGCCCTAGCCTTAGCCCTAGCCCTAGCCCTAA
>OX463233.1:152149879-152177379 GCA_949820135.1 Sylvilagus floridanus
AACCTAGCCCTAGCCCTAGCCCTAGCCCTAACCCTAGCCCTAACCCTAACCTTAACCCGATTCCTAGCCCTAGCCCTAACCCTAACCCAGATACTAGCCCTAGCCCTAGCCCTAACCCTAACCCTAACCCTAATGCTAGCCGAGCCCTAACCCTGGCCCTAGCACTAACCTTAACCCTAACCGTAACACTAACCCTAGCCCTAGTCTAGCCCTAGCCCTAACCCTAGCCCTAGCCCTAACCCTAGCCCTAACCCTAACCGTAGCCCTAGCCCTAGCCCTAGCCCTAGCCCTAACCCTAGCCCTTGCCCTATCCCTAGCCTTAGCCCTAGCCCTAGCCCTAACACTAACCCTAACTATAACCCTAACCCTACCCCTAAAACGAACCCTAAACCTAGCCTAGCCCTATCGCTAGCCTTAGCCCTAACCCTAACCCTAACCCTCGCCCTAGCCCTAGCCCTAGCCTTAGCCCTAACCCTAACCCTAACCCTAGCCCTAGCCCTAACCCTAGCCCTAGCCTTAACCCTAACCCTAACCGTAGACCTAGACCTAGCCCTAGACTTGCCCTAGCCCTAAACCTAACCCTAAGCATAACCCTAACCCTAACCCTAGCCCTAACCCTAACCCTAGCCCTAGCCCTAGCCCTAGCACTAACCCTAACCCTAACCCTAACCCTAAACCTAACCCTAGCCCTAGCCCTAGCCCTAGTCTAGCCCTAGCCCTAGCCCTAGCCCTAGCCCTAACCCTAACCCTAACTATAAACCTAACCCTAGCCCTAGCCCTAACCCTAGCACTACCCTAACCCTAACCGTAACCCTAACCCTAACCCTAGTCCTAGACCTAGACCTAGCCCTAGCCCTAACCCTAGCCCTAAACCTAACCCTAACACTAACCCTAAACCTAACCCTAGCCATTTCCCTAACCCTAACCCTACCCCTAGCCCTAGCCCTACTCTAGCCCTAGCCCTAGCCCTAGCCCTAGCCCTAACCCTAAACATAAACATAAACCTAACCCTAGCCCTAGCCATAACCCTAGCACTAGCCCTAACCCTAACCCTAACCCTACCCCTAGCCCTAGAACTAGACATAGCCCTAGCCCTAACCATAACCCTAACAATAGCCCTAGCCTTAGCCCTATTCTAGCCCTAGCCCTAGACCTAGCCCTAACCCTAACCCTAACCTTAAACCTAACCCTAGCCCTAGCCGTAGCCCTAAACCTAGCCCGAGCCCTAACCCTAGCCCTAACCCTAGCCCTAGCCCTAGCCATAGCTCTAGACCTAGCCCTAGTCCGAGCCCTAACCCTAACCCTAACCGTAACCCTAGACCTAGCCTTAACCCTAACCCTAACACTAGCCCTAGCCCTAGCCATAACCCTAGCCCAAACCCTAGCACTAGCCCTAGCCCTATCCCTAGCCCTAACCCTAAACCTAACCCTAATCCTAGACCTAGCCCTAGCCCTAGCCCTAGCCCTAACCCTAACCATAAACCTAACCCTAAACCTAACTCTAGCCCTAGCCCTAAACCTAACCCTAACCCTAGCCCTAGCCCTACCCCTAACCCTAGCCCTAGCCCTAGCCCTAGCCCTAACCCTAGCCATAACCCTAACCCTATCCCTAATCCTAGCTCTAACCCTAGACCTAGCAGTAGCAATAGCCATAGCCCTAGCCCTAACCCTAACCCTAACACTAACCCTAGCCCTAGCCCTAGCCCCAGTCTAGCCCTAGCCCTAGACCTAGCCCGAGCCCTAAACGTAACCCGAACCCTAACACTAGAGCTAGCCCTATCCCTAGTCTAGCCCTAGCCCTAGCCCTATCCGTAGCCCTAAACCTAACCCTAACACTAACCCTAGCCCTAGCCCTAACCCTAGCCCTAGCTCTAACCCTAACCCTAACCCTAACCCTAGCCCTAGCCCAAGCCCTAGCCCTAACCCTAGACCTAGCCCTAACCCTAACCCTAACCCTAACCCTAGCCCTAGCCATAGCCATAGCGCTAGCCCTAGCCCTAACCCTAACCCTAGCCCTAGCCCTAGCCCTAGCCCTAGACTAGCCCTAGCACTAGCCCTAGCCCTAGCCCTAGCCCTAGCCCTAACCCTAACCATAACCCTAGCCCTAGCCCGAACACTAACCCTAGCCCAAACCTAAACCTAACCCTAACACTAGCACTAGCCCTAGCCCTAGCCCTAGCACTAGCGCTAACCCTAACCCTAAACCTAGCCCTAGACCTAGCCCTAGCTCTAACCCTATCCCTAACCCTAGCCCTAGCCCTAGCTCTAGCCCTAGCCCTAGCCCTAACCCTAACCCTAACCCTAGCCCTAGCCCTAGCCCTAACACTAGCCCTAGCCCTAAACTTAACACTAACCCTAGCCCTAGCCCTAACCCTATCCCCTCCCTAGCCCTAGCCCTAGTACTTGCCCTACCCCTAGCCCGAGCCCTAACCCTAACCGTAACCCTAACCCTAGCCCTAGCCCTAGCCCTAGCCCTAATCCTAACCCTAACCCTAGCCCTAGCCATATCCCTAGCGCTAGCCCTAGCCCTAACCCTAACCCTAGCCCTAGCCCTAGCCCTAGCCCTAGACTAGCCCTAGCACTAGCCCTATCCCTAGCCCTAGCCCTAGCCCTAACCCTAACCATAACCCTAGCCCTAGCCCGAACACTAACCCTAGCCCAAACCTAAACCTAACCCTAACACTAGCACTAGACCTAGCCCTAGCCCTAGCACTAGCCCTAACCCTAACCCTAAACCTAGCCCTAGCCCTAGCCCTAGCTCTAACCCTATCCCTAACCCTAGCCCTAGCCCTAACACTAGCCCTAGCCCTAAACCTAACCCTAACCCTAGCCCTAACCCTAACCCTAGCCCTACCCCTAGCCCTAGCCCTAACCCTATCACCTCCCTAGCCCAAGCCCTAGTACTTGCCCTAGCCCTAGCCCGAGCCCTAACCCTAACCGTAAACCTAACCCTAGCCCTAGCCCTAGCACTAGCCCTAATCCTAACCCTAACCCTAGCCCTAGGCCTAGCCCTAGGCATAGCCCTAGTCCTAGCCCTAGCCCTAAACCTAACCCTAACCCTAGCCCTAACCCTAACCCTAGCCCTAGCCCTAGCCCTAGCCCTAGCCCTAGCCACAGCCCTAGTCCTAGCCCTAGCCCTAGCCCTAACCCTAACTCTAACCGTAACGCTAGCCCTAACCTTAACCCTAACCCTAAACCTAGCCCTAGGCCTAACCCTAGCCCTAACCCTAGCCATAGCCCTAGGCCTAGCCCTAGCCCTAGCCCGAGCCCTAGCCCTAGCCCTAACCCTAACCATAAACCTAACCCTAACCCTAGCCCTAGTCCAAGACCTAACCCTAACCCTAACCCTAAACCTAGTCCTAGCCCTAACCAAAACCCTAGCCCTAGCCCTAACCATAACCCTAAACCTAACCCTAGCCCTAGCCCTAGCCCTAACCCTAACCCTAGCACTAGCCCTAGTCGTAGCCCTAGACCTAGCCCTAACCCTAAACCTTGCCCTAGCCCTAGCCCTAGACCTAGACCTAAACCTAACCCTATCCCTAACCATAGCCCTAGTCCTAACCCTAAACGTAACCCTAGCCCTATCCCTAGCCCTAAATCTAACCCTAACCCAAACCCTAGCCCTGGCCGGGTCCTAGACCTAGACCTAGCCCTAGCCCTAGCCCTAACCCTAACCCTAACCCTAACCCTAGCCCTAACCCTGACCCTTGCCCTAAACCTAACCCTATCCCTAACCCTAGCCCTAGCCCTAGCCTTAACCCTAACCCTAACCCTAGCCCTAGCCCCAGCCCTAGCACTAGCCTTAACCCTAACACTAACACTAGCACTAGCCCTAGGCCTAGCCCTAGCCCTAACCCAAAACCTAACCCTAAACCTAACCCTAGCCCTAGTCCTAGCCCTAGCCCTTACCCTATCCCTGACCCTTGACCTACCCTAGACCTAGCCCTAGCCCTAGACCTAGACCTAAACCTAACCCTATCCCTAACCATAGCCCTAGTCCTAACCCTAAACGTAACCCTAGCCCTATCCCTAGCCCTAAATCTAACCCTAACCCAAACCCTAGCCCTGGCCGGGTCCTAGCCCTAGACCTAGCCCTAGCCCTAGCCCTAACCCAACCCTAACCCTAGCCCTAACCATAACCCTTGCCCTAAACCTAACCCTATCCCTAACCCTAGCCCTAGCCCTAGCCATAGCTCTAGACCTAGCCCTAGTCCTAGCCCTAACCCTAACCCTAACAGTAACCCTAGCCCTAGCCTTAACCCTAACCCTAACCCTAGCCCTAGCCACAGCCATAACCCTAGCCCTAACCCTAACCCTAGCCCTAGCCCTAGCCCTAGCCCTAGCCCTAGACTAGCCCTAGCACTAGACCTAGCCCTAACCCTAGCCCTAGCCCTAGCCCTAACCCTAACCATAACCCTAGCCCTAGCCCGAACAATAACCCTAGCCCAAACCTAAACCTAACCCTAACACTAGCACTAGCCCTAACCCTAACCCTAGCACTAGCCCTAACCCTAACCCTAACCGTAGCCCTAGCCCTAGCCCGAGCTCTAACCCTATCCCTAACCCTAGCCCTAGCCCTAGCCCTAGCCCTAGCCCTAGCCCTAACCCTAACCCTAGCCCTAGCCCTAGCCCTAGGCATAGCCCTAGCCCTAGCCCTAGCCCAAGCCCTAAACCTAACCCTAACCCTAGCCCTAGCCCTAGCCCTAGCCCTAGCCCTAGCCATAGACCTAGCCCTAGCCCTAGCCCTAACCCTAACCCGAACTGTAACCCTAACCCTAGCCTTAACCCTAACCCTAACCCTAGCCCTAGCCCTAACCCTAACCCTAACCCTAGCCCTAGCCCTAGCCCTAGCCCTAGCCCTAACCCTAACCCTAACACTAACCCTAACCCTAACCCTAACCCTAACCCTAACCCTAACCCTAACCCTAGCCCTAGCCTTTGCCCTAGCCCTAGCCCAGGCCTAGCCCTATCCCTAACCTAACCCTAGCGCTAGCCCTATCCCTAGTCTAGCCCTAGCCCTAGCCATAGCCCTAGCCCTAGCCCTAACCCTAACCCAAACCCTAACACTAACCCTAGCCCTAGCCCTAGTCCTACTCTAGCCTTAGCCCAAGACTTAGCCCTAGCCCTAGCCCTAACCCTAAGCCTAACCCCAACCCTAGCCATAGCCCTAGTCCTAGTCTAGCCCTAGCCCTAGCCCTAGCCCTAACCCTAACCCTAACCCTAGCCCTAACCATAACCCTAGACCTACCCCTAGCCGTAGCACTAACCCTATCCCCTCCCTAACCCTAGCCCTAGTACTTGCCCTACCCGTAGCCCTAGCCCTAACCCTAAAACTAACCCTAACCGTAGCCCTAGCCCTAGCCCTAGCAATTGCCCTAGCCCTAGGCCTAGCCCTAACCCTAACCATAACCCTGACCCTAACCCTAGCCCTAGCCTTAACACTAACCATAACCCTAGCCCTAGCCCTAGCCCTAACCCTAGCCCTAAACCTAGCTCTAGCCCTAGCCCTAGCCCTAGCAATTGCCCTAGCCCTAGGCCTAGCCCTAACCCTAACCGTAACCCTGACCCTAACCCTAGCCCTAGCCTTAACCCTAACCCTAAGCCTAGCCCTAGCCCTAGCCTTAGCCCTAGCCCTAGCCCTAGCCCTAAACCTAACCCTAGCCCAAGCCCTAGCCCTAGCCCTAGCCCAAGCCCTAAACCTATCCCTAACCCTAACCCTAGCCCTTGCCATAACCCTAGCCCTAGTCCAAACCCTAACCCTAACCCTAGCCCTAAACCCAACCCTAGCCCTACCCCTAGCCCTAGCCCTAACCCTAACCCTAACCCTAACCCTAGACATAGCCCTAGACCTAGACCTAGTCCTTGCCCTACCCCTAGCCCTAGCCCTAAACTTAACCCTAACCCTAACTCTAGCCCTAACCCTAAACCTAGCCCTAACCCTTACCCTAACCCTAACCCTAGCCCTAGCCCTTGCCCTTGTCCTAACCGTAACCCTAACCTAACCCTACCTCTAACTCTATCCCTCACCCTAATCCTAAACCTAGCCCTAGCCCTAGCCCTTGCCCTAGCCCTAACCCTAACCCTAACCCTAAACCTAACCCTAACCCTAACTCTAGCCCTAACCCGAAACCTAGCCCTAACCCTTACCCTAACCTTAGCCCCAACCCTAGTCCTTGCCCAGGCCTAGCCCTAGACCTAGCCCTAGCCCTAACCCTAACCCTAACCCTAGCCCTAGCCCTAGTCTAGACCTAACCCTAACCCTAGCCCTAGCCCTAGTCTAGACCTAGACCTAGCCCTAGCCCTAGCCATAACCCTAAACCTAACCCTAGCCCTAGCCCTAGCCATAGCCCTTAACCTAGCCCTAGCCCTAACCCTAACCCTAACACTAGCCGTGGCCCTACCCTAGTCCTAGCCCTAGACCTAGCCCAAGCCCTAACCCTACCCCTTACCCTAACCCTAACCCAAGCGCTAAACCTAACCTTAGCCCTAGCCCTAGCCCTAGTCCTAGCCCAAGCCCTAGACTTAACCCTAAGCCTAAACCTAACCCTAACCCTAACCCAAGCCCTAACCCTAATCCTAGCCCTAGCCGTAAACCTAGCCCTAACCCTAACCCTAACCCTAACGCTAACCCTAACCCTAGCCCTAGCCCTAACCCTAGCCTAGCCCTAGCCCTAGCCCTAGCTCTAACCCGAACCCTAACCCTAGCCCTAGCCCTAGCCCTAGCCCTAGACCTGACCCTTACCCTAGCCCTAGCCATAGCCCTAGCCCTAGCCCTAGCTCTAGCCCTAGCCCTAGCCCTAACCCTAAACCTAACCTTAGCCCTAACCCTAGTCCTTGCCCTAGCCCTAGCCAGAGCCCTAGCCCTAGCCCTAACCCAAACCCTAACCCTAACCCTAACCCTAGCCCTAAACCTAACCGTAGCCCTAGACCTAACCCTAACACTAAACCTAGCCCTAGCCCTAGCCCTAGTCATAGCCCTAGTCCTAGCCCTAGCCCTAGCCCTAACCCTAACCCTAACCCTAAACCTAACCCTAGCCCTAACCCTAGTCCTAGCCCTAACCCTAGCCCTAACCCTAACCCTAGCCCTAGCCCTAGCCCTAGGCATAGCCCTAGCCCTAGCCCTAGCCCTAACCCTAACCCTAAGCCTAGCCCTAACCCTAACCCTATCCCTAGCCCTAAACCGAACCCTAAACCTAGCGCTAGCCCTAGCCCTAGACTAGCCCTAAACCTAGCCCTAGACATGCCCTAGCGCTAGCCCTAACCCTAACACTAACCCTAACCCTAGCCCTAACCCAAGACCTTGGCCTAACCCTAGCCCTAGCCCTAGCCCTAACCCTAAACCTAACCCTAACCCTAGCCCTAGCCCTAGCCCTTGCCCTAGCCCTAATCCTAAGCTTAACCCTAGCCCCAGCCCTAGCCCTAGCCATGGTCCCAGCCCTAGCCCTAGTGCTAGCCCTAGCCCTATCCCTAAAACTAACACTAGCCCTAACCCTAACCCTAACTCTAACCCGAGCCATAGCCCTAGCCCTAGCCTTAGACCTAACCCTAACCCTAACCCTAAAACTAGCCCTAGCCCTAGCCCTAAACCTAAACCTAACGCTAACCCTACCCCTAACCATAACCCTAAACCTAGCCCTAGCCCTAGTCCTACCCCTAACCCTAGCCCTAGCCCTATCCCTAGCCCTAGCCCTAACCCTAACCCTAACCCTAGCCCTAGCCCTAGCCCTAGCCCTAGCCCTAACCCTAATCCTAACCATAGCCCTAGCCCAAGGCCTAGCCCTAGCCATAGCCTTAGCCCTAGCCCTAGCCATAGCCTTAACCCTAAACCTAGCCCTAGCCCTAGCCCTAACCCTAACACTAAATCTAGCCCTCGCAGTAGCCCTAGCCCTAGCCATAGCCCTAGTCCTAGCCCTAGCCCTAGCCCTAACCCTAACACCCTAACCCTAACCCTCGACCTAGCCTTAACCCTAACACTAACCCTAGCCCTAGCCCTAGCCCTAACCCTAGCCGTAACCCTAGCCCTAGCCCTAGACTTAGCCCTAACCCTAGCCCTATTCCTAACCTTAACCCTAACCCTAACCCTAGCCCTAGCCCTAGCCCTAGCACTAGCCTAAGCCCTAACCCTAACCCTAAACCCTAGCTCTAGCCCTAGCCCTAGACCTAGCCATAGCTCTAGCCCTAGCCCTAGCCCTAGCCTTAACCCCAAACATAACCTTAACCCTAACCCTAGCCCTAGCCTTAACCCTAACGATAACCCTAGCCCTAGCCCTAGCCGTAACCCTAGCCCTAAACCTAGCCCTAGCCCTAGCCCTAAACCTAGCCATAGCCCTAACCCCAACTATAACCCTAGCCCTAGCCCTAGCCCTAAACTTAGCCCTAGCCCTAACCGTAACCCTAACCCTAACCCTAGCCCTAACCCTAGCCCTCGACATAGCCCTAGCCCTAGCCCGAGTCTAGCCCTAGCCATAGTCTTAGCCCTAGCCCTAGCCCTAGCCCTAGCCCTAACCCTAACCCTAACCCTAACCCTAGCCCTAGCCATAGCCCTAGTCTAGCCCTAGCCCTAGCCCTAGCACTAGCCCTAACACTAACCCTAACCCTAGCCCTAGCCCTAGCCCTAGCCCTAAATCTAACCCGAACCCAAACCCTAGCCCTGGCTGGTCCTAGCCCTAGACCTAGCCCTAGCCCTAGCCCTAGCCTTAACCCTCACCCTAACCCTAGCCCTAGACCCAGCCCTAGCCCTAGCCTTAACCCTAACCCTTACACTAGCACTAGACCTAGGCCTAGCCCTAGCCCTAATCCAAAACCTAACCCTAAACCTAACCCTAGCCCTAGTCCTAGCCCTAGCCCTTACCCTATCCCTAACCCTAGCCCTAGCCCTAGCCCTAGCCCTAGCCCAACCCTAAACCTAACCCTAGCCCTAGCCCTAGCCCTAGCCCTAACCCTATCCCTAACCCTAGCCCTAGCCCTAGCCATAGCTCTAGCCCTAGCCCCAGTCCTAGCCCTAACCTTACCCTAACCGTAACCCTAGCCCTAGCGTTAACCCTAACCCTAACCCTAGCCCTAGCCCCAGCCATAACCCTAGCCCTAACCCTAGCACTAGCCCAAGCCCTAGCCCTAGCCCTAACCCTAACCCTAACCCTAATCCTAGACCTAGACCTAGCCCTAGCCCTAGCCCTAACCCTAACCATAAACCTAACCCTAAACCTAACTCTAGCCCTAGCCCTAAAACTAACCCTAACCCTAGCCCTAGCCCTACCCCTAAACCTAGCCCTAGCCCTAGCCCTAACCCTAGCCATAACCCTAACCCTAACCCTAACCCTAGCTCTAACCCTAGCCCTAGCAGTAGCAATAGCCATAGCCCTAGCCCTAACCCTAACCCTAACACTAACCCTAGCCCTAGCGTAGCCCCAGTCTAGCCCTAGCCCTAGACCTAGCCCGAGCCCTAAACCTAACCCGAAACCTAACACTAGAGCTAGCCCTATCCCTAGTCTAGCCCTAGCCCTAGCACTATCCGTAGCCCTAAACCTAACCCTAACACTAACCCTAGCCCTAGCCCTAACCCTAGCCCTAGCTCTAACCCTAACCCTAACCCTAACCCTAGCCCTAGCCCAAGCCCTAGCCCTAACCCTAGACATAGCCCTATCCCTAACCCTAACCCTAACCCTAGCCCTAGCCATAGCCCTAGCGCTAGCCCTAGCCCTAACCCTAACCCTAGCCCTAGCCATAGCCCTAGCCCTAGACTAGCCCTAGCACTAGACCTAGCCCTAGCCCTAGCCCTAGCCCTAACCCTAACCATAACCCTAGCCCTAGCCTGAACACTAACCCGAGCCCAAACCTAAACCTAACCCTAACACTAGCCCTAGCCCTAACCCTAACCCTAACCCTAGCCCAAACCATAACCCTTGACCTACCCCTAGCCGTAGCACTAACCCTATCCCCTCCCTAGCCCTAGCCCTAGTACTTGCCCTACCCCTAGCCTGAGCCCTAACCCTAACCCTAACCCTAACCCTAGCCCTAGGCCTAGCCCTAGGCATAGGCCTAGCAATAGCCCTAGCCATAAACCTAACCCTAACCCTAGCCCTAACCCTAACCCTAGCCCTAGCCCTAGACCTAGCCCTAGCCCTAGCCACAGCCCTAGTCCTAGCACAAGCCCTAGCCCTAACCCTAACTCTAACCGTAACGCTAGCCCTAACCTTAATCCTAACCCTAACACTAGACCTAGCCCTAGGCCTAACCCTAGCCCTAACCCTAGCCATAGACCTAGGCCTAGCCCTAGCCCTAGCCCGAGCCCTAGCCCTAGCCCTAACCCTAACCATAAACCTAACCCTAACCCTAGCCCTAGTCCAAGACCTAACCCTAACCCTAAACCTAACCCTAGCCCTAGCCCTAACCCAAACCCTAGCCCTAGCCCTAACCCTAACCCTAAACCTAACCCTAGCCCTAGCCCTAGCCCTAGCCCTAACCCTAACCCTAGCACTAGCCCTAGTCGTAGCCCTAGACCTAGCCCTAACCCTAACCCTTGCCCTAGCCCTAGAGCTAGACCTAGACCTAAACCTAACCCTATACCTAACCATAGCCCTAGTCCTAACCCTAAACATAACCCTAGCCCTATCCCTAGCCCTAAATCTAACCCTAACCCAAACCCTAGCCCTGACTGGGTCCTAGCCCTAGACCTAGCCCTAGCCCTAGCCCTAACCCTAACCCTAACCCTAACCCTAGCCCTAACCATAACCCTTGCCCTAAACCTAACCCTATCCCTAACCCTAGCCCTAGCCCTAGCCTTAACCCTAACCCTAACCCTAGCCCTAGCCCCAGCCCTAGCCCTAGCCTTAACCCTAACCCTAACAGTAGCACTAGCCCTAGGCCTAGCCCTAGCCCTAACCCAAAACCTAACCCTAAACCTAATAATAGCCCTAGTACTAGCCCTAGCCCTTACCCTATCCCTAACCTTTGCCCTACCCTAGCCCTAGCCCTAGCCCTAGCCCTAGCCCAACCCTAAACCTAACCCTATCCCTAGCCCTAGCCCTAGCCCTAACCCTATCCCTAACCCTAGCCCTAGCCCTAGCCATAGCTCTAGCCCTAGCCCTAGTCCTAGCCCTAACCCTAACCCTAACAGTAACCCTAGCCCTAGCCTTAACCCTAACGATAACCCTAGCCCTAGCCCTAGCCGTAACCCTAGCCCTAAACCTAGCCCTAGCCCTAGCCCTAAACCTAGCCATAGCCCTAACCCCAACTATAACCCTAGCCCTAGCCCTAGCCCTAAACTTAGCCCTAGCCCTAACCGTAACCCTAACCCTAACCCTAGCCCTAACCCTAGCCCTCGACATAGCCCTAGCCCTAGCCCGAGTCTAGCCCTAGCCATAGTCTTAGCCCTAGCCCTAGCCCTAGCCCTAGCCCTAACCCTAACCCTAACCCTAACCCTAGCCCTAGCCATAGCCCTAGTCTAGCCCTAGCCCTAGCCCTAGCACTAGCCCTAACACTAACCCTAACCCTAGCCCTAGCCCTAGCCCTAGCCCTAAATCTAACCCGAACCCAAACCCTAGCCCTGGCTGGTCCTAGCCCTAGACCTAGCCCTAGCCCTAGCCCTAGCCTTAACCCTCACCCTAACCCTAGCCCTAGACCCAGCCCTAGCCCTAGCCTTAACCCTAACCCTTACACTAGCACTAGACCTAGGCCTAGCCCTAGCCCTAATCCAAAACCTAACCCTAAACCTAACCCTAGCCCTAGTCCTAGCCCTAGCCCTTACCCTATCCCTAACCCTAGCCCTAGCCCTAGCCCTAGCCCTAGCCCAACCCTAAACCTAACCCTAGCCCTAGCCCTAGCCCTAGCCATAGCTCTAGCCCTAGCCCCAGTCCTAGCCCTAACCTTACCCTAACCGTAACCCTAGCCCTAGCGTTAACCCTAACCCTAACCCTAGCCCTAGCCCCAGCCATAACCCTAGCCCTAACCCTAGCACTAGCCCAAGCCCTAGCCCTAGCCCTAACCCTAACCCTAACCCTAATCCTAGACCTAGACCTAGCCCTAGCCCTAGCCCTAACCCTAACCATAAACCTAACCCTAAACCTAACTCTAGCCCTAGCCCTAAAACTAACCCTAACCCTAGCCCTAGCCCTACCCCTAAACCTAGCCCTAGCCCTAGCCCTAACCCTAGCCATAACCCTAACCCTAACCCTAACCCTAGCTCTAACCCTAGCCCTAGCAGTAGCAATAGCCATAGCCCTAGCCCTAACCCTAACCCTAACACTAACCCTAGCCCTAGCGTAGCCCCAGTCTAGCCCTAGCCCTAGACCTAGCCCGAGCCCTAAACCTAACCCGAAACCTAACACTAGAGCTAGCCCTATCCCTAGTCTAGCCCTAGCCCTAGCACTATCCGTAGCCCTAAACCTAACCCTAACACTAACCCTAGCCCTAGCCCTAACCCTAGCCCTAGCTCTAACCCTAACCCTAACCCTAACCCTAGCCCTAGCCCAAGCCCTAGCCCTAACCCTAGACATAGCCCTATCCCTAACCCTAACCCTAACCCTAGCCCTAGCCATAGCCCTAGCGCTAGCCATAGCCCTAACCCTAACCCTAGCCCTAGCCATAGCCCTAGCCCTAGACTAGCCCTAGCACTAGACCTAGCCCTAGCCCTAGCCCTAGCCCTAACCCTAACCATAACCCTAGCCCTAGCCTGAACACTAACCCGAGCCCAAACCTAAACCTAACCCTAACACTAGCACTAGCCCTAGCCCTAGCCCTAGCACTAGCCCTAACCCTAACCCTAAACCTAGCCCTAGCCCTAGCCCTAGCTCTAACCCTATCCCTAGCCCTAGCCCTAGTACTTGCCCTACCCCTAGCCTGAGCCCTAACCCTAACCCTAACCCTAACCCTAGCCCTAGGCCTAGCCCTAGGCATAGGCCTAGCAATAGCCCTAGCCATAAACCTAACCCTAACCCTAGCCCTAACCCTAACCCTAGCCCTAGCCCTAGACCTAGCCCTAGCCCTAGCCACAGCCCTAGTCCTAGCACAAGCCCTAGCCCTAACCCTAACTCTAACCGTAACGGTAGCCCTAACCTTAATCCTAACCCTAACACTAGACCTAGCCCTAGGCCTAACCCTAGCCCTAACCCTAGCCATAGACCTAGGCCTAGCCCTAGCCCTAGCCCGAGCCCTAGCCCTAGCCCTAACCCTAACCATAAACCTAACCCTAACCCTAGCCCTAGTCCAAGACCTAACCCTAACCCTAAACCTAACCCTAGCCCTAGCCCTAACCCAAACCCTAGCCCTAGCCCTAACCCTAACCCTAAACCTAACCCTAGCCCTAGCCCTAGCCCTAGCCCTAACCCTAACCCTAGCACTAGCCCTAGTCGTAGCCCTAGACCTAGCCCTAACCCTAACCCTTGCCCTAGCCCTAGAGCTAGACCTAGACCTAAACCTAACCCTATACCTAACCATAGCCCTAGTCCTAACCCTAAACATAACCCTAGCCCTATCCCTAGCCCTAAATCTAACCCTAACCCAAACCCTAGCCCTGACTGGGTCCTAGCCCTAGACCTAGCCCTAGCCCTAGCCCTAACCCTAACCCTAACCCTAACCCTAGCCCTAACCATAACCCTTGCCCTAAACCTAACCCTATCCCTAACCCTAGCCCTAGCCCTAGCCTTAACCCTAACCCTAACCCTAGCCCTAGCCCCAGCCCTAGCCCTAGCCTTAACCCTAACCCTAACAGTAGCACTAGCCCTAGGCCTAGCCCTAGCCCTAACCCAAAACCTAACCCTAAACCTAATAATAGCCCTAGTACTAGCCCTAGCCCTTACCCTATCCCTAACCTTTGCCCTACCCTAGCCCTAGCCCTAGCCCTAGCCCTAGCCCAACCCTAAACCTAACCCTATCCCTAGCCCTAGCCCTAGCCCTAACCCTATCCCTAACCCTAGCCCTAGCCCTAGCCATAGCTCTAGCCCTAGCCCTAGTCCTAGCCCTAACCCTAACCCTAACAGTAACCCTAGCCCTAGCCTTAACCCTAACCCTAAACCTAGCCCTAGCCACAGCCATAACCCTAGCCCTAACCCTAACCCTAGCCCTAGCCCTAGCCCTAGCCCAAGCCCTAGACTAGCACTAGCACTAGACCTAGCCCTAGCCCTAGCCCTAGCCCTAACCCTAACCATAACCCTAGCCCTAGCCTGAACACTAACCCTAGCCCAAACCTAAACCTAACCCTAACACTAGCACTAGCCCTAGCCCTAGTCCTAGCACTAGCCCTAACCCTAACCCTAACCGTAGCCCTAGCCCTAGCCCTAGCTCTAACCCTATCCCTAACCCTAGCCCTAGCCCTAGCCCTAGCCCTAGCCCTAGCCCTAAACCTAACCCTAGCCCTAGCCCTAGCCCTAGGCATAGCCCTAGCCCTAGCCCTATCCCTAGCCATAGACCTAGCCCTAGCCCTAGCCCTAACCCTAACCCGAACCGTAACCCTAACCCTAGCCTTAACCCTAACCCTAAACCTATCCCTAGCCCTAACCCTAACCTTAACCCTAGCCCTAGCCCTAGCCCTAACCTAACCCTAACCCTAACACTAACCCTAGCCCTAACCATAACCCTAACCCTAACCCTAGCCCTAGCCTTTGCCCTAACCCTAGCCCTAGCCCTAGCCCTAACCCTAACCTAACCCTAGCCCTAGCCCTAGCCCTAACACTAGCCCTAGCCCTAAACCTAACCCTAACCCTAGCCCTAACCTTAACCCTAGCCCTTCCCCTAGCCCTAGCCCTAACCCTATCCCCTCCCTAGCCCTAGCCCTAGTACTTGCCCTACCCCTAGCCTGAGCCCTAACCCTAACCCTAACCCTAGCCCTAGCCCTAATCCTAACCCTAACCCTAGCCCTAGGCCTAGCCCTAGGCATAGCCCTAGCAATAGCCCTAGCCCTAAACCTAACCCTAACCCTAGCCCTAACCCTAACCCTAGCCCTAGCCCTAGCCCTAGCCCTAGCCCTAGCCCTAGCCCTAGCCACAGCCCTAGTCCTAGCCCTAGCCCTAGCCCTAACCCTAACTCTAACCGTAACGCTAGCCCTAACCTTAACCCTAACCCTAAACCTAGACCTAGCCCTAGGCCTAACCCTAGCCCTAACCCTAGCCATAGCCCTAGGCCTAGCCCTAGCCCTAGCACGAGCCCTAGCCCTAGCCCTAACCCTAACCATAAACCTAACCCTAAACCTAGCCATAGTCCAAGACCTAACCCTAACCCTAACCCTAACCCTAACCCTAACCCTAGCCCTAGCCCTAACAAAAACCCTAGCCCTAGCCCTAACCCTAACCCTAAACCTAACCCTAGCCCTAGCCCTAGCCCTAGCCCTAACCCTAACCCTAGCACTAGCCATAGTCGTAACCCTAGACCTAGCCCTAACCCTAACCCTTGCCCTAGCCCTAGACCTAGACCTAGACCTAAACCTAACCCTATCCCTAACCATAGCCCTAGTCCTAACCCTAAACGTAACCCTAGCCCTATCCCTAGCCCTAAATCTAACCCTAACCCAAACCCTAGCCCTGGCCGGGTCCTAGCCCTAGCCCTAGCCCTAACCCTAACCCTAACCCTAACCCTAGCCCTAACCCTAACCCTTGCCCTAAACCTAACCCTATCCCTAACCCTAGCCCTAGCCCTAGCCTTAAACCTAACCCTAACCCTAGCCCTAGCCTTAACCCTAACCCTAATACTAGCACTAGCCCTAGGCCTAGCCCTAGCCCTAACCCAAAACCTAACCCTAAACCTAACCTTAGCCCTAGTCCTAGCCCTAGCCCTTACCCTATCCCTAACCCTTGCCCTACCCTAGCCCTAGCCCTAGCCCCAGCCCAACCCTAAACCTAACCCTATCCCTAGCCCTAGCCCTAGCCCTAACCCTATCCCTAACCCTAGCCCTAGCCCTAGCCATAGCTCTAGCCCTAGCCCTAGTGCTAGCCCTAACCCTATCCCTAACCCTAGCCCTAGCCCTAGCCATAGCTCTAGCCCTAGCCCTAGTGCTAGCCCTAACCCTAACCCTAACAGTAACCCTAGCCCTAGCCTTAACCCTAACCCTAAACCTAGCCCTAGCCCCAGCCATAACCCTAGCCCTAACCCTAACCCTAGCAATAGCCCTAGCCCTAGACTAGCCCTAGCACTAGACCTAGCCCTAGCCCTAGCCCTAGCCCTAGCCCTAGCCCTAACCCTAACCATAACCCTAGCCCTAGCCTGAACACTAACCCTAGCCCAAACCTAAACCTAACCCTAAGACTAGCACTAGCCCTAGCCCTAGTCCTAGCACTAGCCCTAACCCTAACCCTAACCGTAGCCCTAGGCCTAGCCCTAGCTCTAACCCTATCCCTAACCCTAGCCCTAGCCCTAGCCCTAGCCCTAGCCCTAAACCTAACCCTAGCCCTAGCCCTAGCCCTAGGCATAGCCCTAGCCCTAGCCCTAGCCCTAGCCCTAGCCCTAAACCTAACCCTAACCCTAGCCCTAGCCCTAGCCCTAGCCCTAGCCCTAGCCCTAGCCCTATCCCTAGCCATAGACCTAGCCCTAGCCCTAGCCCTAACCCTAACCCGAACCGTAACCCTAACCCTAGCCTTAACCCTAACCCTAACCCTAGCCCTAGCCCTAACCCTAACCCTAACCCTAGCCCTAGCCCTAGCCCTAGCCCTAGACCTAACCCTAACCCTAAAACTAACCATAGCCCTAACCCTAACCCTAACCATAACCCTAGCCCTTATCTTTGCCCTAGCCCTAGCCCTAGCCCTAGCCCTAACCCTAACCTAACCCTAGCGCTAGCCCTATCCCTAGTCTAGACCTAGCCCTAGGCGTAGCCCTAGCCCTAGCCCTAACCCTAACCCTAACCCTAACCCTAACCCTAGCCCTAGCCCTAGCCCTAGGCATAGCCCTAGCCCTAGCCCTAGCCCTAGCCCTAGCCCTAACACTAACCTAACCCTAGCGCTAGCCCTATCCCTAGTCTAGCCCTAGCCCTAGGCGTAGCCCTAGCCCTAGCCCTAACCCTAACCCTAACCCTAACCCTAGCCCTAGCCCTAGCCCTAGGCATAGCCCTAGCCCTAGCCCTAGCCCTAGCCCTAACCCTAACCCTAACCCTAGCCCTAACCCTAACCCTAGCCCTAGCCCTAAACCTAACCCTAACCCTAGCGCTAGCCCTAGCCCTAGACTAGGAATAACCCTAGCCCTAGCCCTAGCCCTAGCGCTAGCCCTAACCCTAACACTAACCCTAACCCTAGCACTAGCCCAAGCCCTAGGCCTAGCCCTAGCCCTAACCCTAAACCTAACCCTAACCCTAGACCTAGCCCTAGCCCTAGCCCTAGCCCTAGCCCTAGCACGAGCCCTAATCCTAACCTTAACCCTAGCCCCAGCCCTAGCCCTAGCCCTGGTGCCAACCCTAGCCCTAGCCTAAGCCCTAGCCCTAACCCTAAACCTAACCCTAGCCCTAATCCTAACCCTAGCCCTAGCTCTAGCCCTAGACCTAGCCCTAGCCTTAACCCTAACCCTAACTCTAACCCTAGCCCTCGACCTAAACCTAGCCCTATCCCTAACCCTAACCCTAACCCTAACCCTAGCCCTAGCCCTAGCCCTAGGCATAGCCCTAGCCCTAGCCCTAGCCCTAGCCCTAACCCTAACCCTAACCCTAGCCCTAACCCTAACCCTAGCCCTAGCCCTAAACCTAACCCTAACCCTAGCGCTAGCCCTAGCCCTAGACTAGGAATAACCCTAGCCCTAGCCCTAGCCCTAGCGCTAGCCCTAACCCTAACACTAACCCTAACCCTAGCACTAGCCCAAGCCCTAGGCCTAGCCCTAGCCCTAACCCTAAACCTAACCCTAACCCTAGACCTAGCCCTAGCCCTAGCCCTAGCCCTAGCCCTAGCACTAGCCCTAATCCTAACCTTAACCCTAGCCCCAGCCCTAGCCCTAGCCCTGGTCCCAACCCTAGCCCTAGCCTAAGCCCTAGCCCTAACCCTAAACCTAACCCTAGCCCTAATCCTAACCCTAGCCCTAGCTCTAGCCCTAGACCTAGCCCTAGCCTTAACCCTAACCCTAACTCTAACCCTAGCCCTCGACCTAAACCTAGCCCTATCCCTAACCCTAACCCTAACCCTAGTCCTACCCCTAGTCCTAACCCTAACCCTAACCCTAGCTCTAGCCCTAGCCCTAGCCCTAGCAATAGCCCTAGCCCTAGGCCTAGCCCTAACCCTAACCATAGCCCTGACCCTAACCCTAGCCCTAGCCTTAACACTAACCATAACCCTAGCCCTAGCCCTAGCCCTAACCCTAGCCCTAAACCTAGACCTAGCCCTAGCCCTAAACCTAGACCTAGCCCTAGCCCTAGCCCTAGCCCTAACCCCAAACCTAACCCTACCCCAAGCCCTAGCCCTAACCCTAGCCCTAGTCCTAACCCTAACCCTAACACTAACCCTAGCCATAACCCTAACCCTAACCCTAGCCCTAGCCCTAGCCCTAGCCCTAGACCTAGACTTAACCCTAACCCTAACCTTAGCCCTAACCCTAGCCCTAGCCCTAGCCCTAGCCCTAGGCCTAGCCCTAACCCTAACCCTAACACTAACCCTAGCCCTAGCCCTAGTCCTACTCTAGCCCTAGCCCAAGACTTAGCCCTAGCCCTAGCCCTAACCCTAACCCTAACCCTAACCCCAACCCTAGCCCTAGCCCTGGTCCTAGTCTAGCCCTAGCCCTAGCCCTAGCCCTAACCCTAACCCTAACCCTAGCCCTAACCATAACCCTTGACATAACCCTAGCCGTAGCACTAACCCTATCCCCTCCCTAGCCCTAGCCCTAGTACTTGCCCTACCCGTAGCCCGAGCCATTACCCTAAACCTAACCCTAACCCTAGCCCTAACCCTAACCCTAGCCCTAGCCCTAGACCTAGCCCTAGCCCTAGCCACAGCCCTAGTCCTAGCCCTAGCCCTAGCCCTAACCCTAACCCTAACTCTAACCGTAACCCTAGCCCTAACCTTAACCCTAACCCTAACACTAGACCTAGCCCTAGGCCTAACCCTAGCCTTAACCCTAGCCATAGACCTAGGCCTAGCCCTAGCACTAGCCCGAGCCCTAGCCCTAGCCCTAACCCTAACCATAAACCTAACCCTAACCCTAGCCCTAGTCCAAGACCTAACCCTTACCCTAACCCTAACCCTAGCCCTAGCCCTAATCCAAACCCTAGCCCTAGCCCTAACCCTAACCCTAAACCTAACCCTAGCCCTAGCCCTAGCCCTAGCCCTAGCCCTAACCCTAACCCTAGCACTAGCCCTAGTAGTAGCCCTATACCTAGCCCTAACCCTAACCCTTGCCCTAGCCCTAGACCTAGACCTAGACCTAAACCTAACCCTATCCCTAACCATAGCCCTAGTCCTAACCCTAAACGTAATCCTAGCCCTATCCCTAGCGCTAAATCTAACCCTAACCCAAACCCTAGCCCTGGCCGGGTCCTAGCCCTAGACCTAGCCCTAGCCCTAGCCCTAACCCTAACCCTAACCCTAACCCTAGCCCTAACCCTAACCCTTGCCCTAAACCTAACCCTATCCCTAACCCTAGCCCTAGCCCTAGCCTTAACCCTAACCCTAACCCTAGCCCTAGCCCCAGCCCTAGCCCTAGCCTTTACCCTAACCCTAACACTAGCACTAGCCCTAGGCCTAGCCCTAGCCCTAACCCAAAACCTAACCCTAAACCTAATAATAGCCCTAGTACTAGCCCTAGCCCTTACCCTATCCCTAACCCTTGCCCTACCCTAGCCCTAGCCCAAGCCCTAGCCCAACCCTTAACCTAACCCTATCCCTAGCCCTAGCCCTAGCCCTAACCCTATCCCTAACCCTAGCCCTAGCCCTAGCCATAGCTCTAGCCCTAGCCCTAGTCCTAGCCCTAACCCTAACCCTAACAGTAACCCTAGCCCTAGCCTTAACCCTAACCCTAAACCTAGCCCTAGCCACAGCCATAACCCTAGCCCTAACCCTAACCCTAGCCCTAGCCCTAGCCCTAGCCCTAGCCCTAGCCCTAGACTAGCACTAGCACTAGACCTAGCCCTAGCCCTAGCCCTAGCCCTAGCCCTAACCCTAACCATAACCCTAGCCCTAGCCTGAACACTAACCCTAGCCCAAACCTAAACCTAACCCTAACACTAGCACTAGCCCTAGCCCTAGTCCTAGCACTAGCCCTAACCCTAACCCTAACCGTAGCCCTAGCCCTAGCCCTAGCTCTAACCCTATCCCTAACCCTGGCCCTAGCCCTAGCCCTACCCTAGCCCTAGCCCTAAACCTAACCCTAGCCCTAGCCCTAGCCCTAGGCATAGCCCTAGCCCTAGCCCTAGCCCTAGCCCTAGCCCTAAACCTAACCCTAGCCCTAGCCCTAGCCCTAGCCCTAGCCCTAGCCCTAGCCCTAGCCCTAGCCATAGACCTAGCCCTAGCCCTAGCCCTAACCCTAACCCGAACCGTAACCCTAACCCTAGCCTTAACCCTAACCCTAAACCTAGCCCTAGCCCTAACCCTAACCCTAACCCTAGCCCTAGCCCTAGCCCTAGCCCTAGCCCTAACCCTAACCCTAACACTAACCCTAGCCCTAACCCTAACCCTAACCCTAACCCTGGCCCTAGCCTTTGCCCTAGCCCTAGCCCTAGCCCTAGCGCAAACCCTAACCTAACCCTAGCCCTAGCCCTAGCCCTAACACTAGTCCTAGCCCTAAACCTAACCCTAACCCTAGCACTAACCCTAACCCTAGCCCTTCCACTAGCCCTAGCCCTAACCCTATCCCCTCCCTAGCCCTAGCCCTAGTACTTGCCCTACCCCTAGCCTGAGCCCTAACCCTAACCCTAACCCTAACCCTAGCCCTAGCCCTAGCCCTAGCCCTAATCCTAACCCTAACCCTAGCCCTAGGCCTAGCCCTCGGCATAGCCCTAGCAATAGCCCTAGCCCTAAACCTAACCCTAACCCTAGCCCTAACCCTAACCCTAGCCATAGCCCTAGCCCTAGCCCTAGCCCTAGCCACAGCCCTAGTCCTAGCCCTAGCAATAGCCCTAGCCCTAAACCTAACCCTAACCCTAGCCCTAACCCTAACCCTAGCCCTAGCCCTAGCCCTAGCCCTAGCCCTAGGCATAGCCCTAGCAATAGCCCTAGCCCTAAACCTGACCCTAACCCTAGCCCTAATCCTAACCCTAGCCCTAGCTCTAGCCCTAGACCTAGCCCTAGCCTTAACCCTAACCCTAACTTTAACCCTAGCCCTCGACCTAAACCTAGCCCTATCCCTAACCCTAACCCTAACCCTAGTCCTACCCCTAGTCCTAACCCTAACCCTAAACCTAGCTCTAGCCCTAGCCCTAGACCTAGCAATAGCCCTAGCCCTAGGCCTAGCCCTAACCCTAACCATAGCCCTGACCCTAACCCTAGCCCTAGCCTTAACACTAACCATAACCCTAGCCCTAGCCCTAGCCCTAACCCTAGCCCTAAACCTAGACCTAGCCATAGCCCTAGCCCTAGCCCTAACCCCAACCCTAACCCTACCCCTAGCCCTAGCCCTAACCCTAGCCCTAGTCCTAACCCTAACCCTAACACTAAC
Organism: Sylvilagus floridanus; assembly: GCA_949820135.1. Lineage (NCBI taxonomy): Eukaryota > Metazoa > Chordata > Mammalia > Lagomorpha > Leporidae > Sylvilagus > Sylvilagus floridanus. Next base: position 152,171,429 of record OX463233.1, read on the forward strand.
CCTAGTCATAACCCTAACCCTAAACCTAGCCCTAGCCCTAGACCTAGCCCTAGACCTAGACTTAACCCTAACCCTAACCTTAGCCCTAACCCTAGCCCTAGCCCTAGCCCTAGACCTAGCCCTAGGCCTAGCCCTAACCCTAACCCTAACACTAACCCTAGCCCTAGCCCTAGTCCTACTCTAGCCCTAGACCAAGACTTAGCCCTAGCCCTAGCCCTAGCCCTAACCCTAACCGTAACAACAACCCTAGCCCTAGCCCTAGTCCTAGTCTAGACCTAGCCCTAGCCCTAGCCCTAACCCTAACCCTAACCCTAGCCCAAACCATAACCCTTGACCTACCCCTAGCCGTAGCACTAACCCTATCCCCTCCCTAGCCCTAGCCCTAGTACTTGCCCTACCCGTAGCCCGAGCCATTACCCTAAAACTAACCCTAACCCTAGCCCTAACGCTAAACCTAACACTAACCCTAAACCTAACCCTAGCCCTAGCCCTTGCCCTAGCCCTAGCCCTATCCCTAGCCCTAACCTTAACCCTAAACCTAACCCTAGCCCTAGCCCTAGCCCTAGCCATAACCCTAACCCTAGCCCTAGCCCTAGCCCTAGCCCTTGCCCTAGCCCTAGCCCTAGCCCTAACTCTAACCCTAACCCTAACCCTAGCCCTAACCCTAACGCTTGCCCCAGCCCTATCCCTAGCCCTAGCCCTAACTCTAACACTAACCCGAGCCCTAGCCCTAGCCCTAAACCTAACCCTAGTCCTAGACCTAACCCTAACCCTAACCCTAACCCTAGCCCTAGCCCTAGCACTAGTCTTGCCCTAGCCCTGGCCCTAGCTCTAAACCTAACCCTAAACCTAAACCTAAACCTAGCCCTAGACCTAACCCTAACCCTAACCTTGCCCTAGCCCTAGCATTAGTCTTGTCCTACCCTAGCCCTAGCTCTAACCCTAACCCTAACCCTAAACCTAACCCTAGCCCTAGACCTAATCCTAACCCTAGCCCTAACCCTAACCCTAACTCTAACCCTAGCCCTAGCCCTAGCCCTTGCCCTAGCCCTAACCCTAAGCATAAACCTATCCCTCACCCTTATCCTAACGCTAAAGCTAGCCCTAGCCATAGCCCTAACCCTAACCCTAACACTAATCCTAGCCCTAGCCCTAGCCCTAGCCCTAATCCTTACCCCTACCCTAACCCTAACCCTAGCCCTAAACCTAACCCTAGACCTAGCCCTAGACCTAGCCCTAAACCTAACCCTAACCCTAACCCTAGCCCTAGCCCTAGCCCTAAACCTAACCGTAACAAAACCCTAGCCATAGCCTTAACACTAACCCTAAGCCTAGCCCTAGCCTTAGCACTAACCCTAGCCCTAGCCCAAACCCTAACCCTGACCCTAGCCCTAAACCCAACCCTAGACCTACCCCTAGCCCTAGCCCTAACCCTAAACCTAACCCTAACCCTATCCATAGCCCTAGACCTAGACCTATTCCTTGACCTACCCCTAGCCTTAACCCTAAACTTAACCTAACCCTAACCCTAACTCTAGCCCTAACCCTAAACCTAGCCCTAACCCTTACTCTAACCCTAACCATAGCCCTAGCCCTTGCCCTAGCCCTAGCCCTATCCCTTGTCCTAACCGTAACTCTAACCCTAACCCCAACCCTAAACCTAACCCTAAACCTAGCCCTAGACCTAGCCCTTGCCCTAGCCCTAACCCAAACCAAAACCCTAAACCTAAGCCTAAGCCTAACTCTAGCCCTAACCCTAAACCTAGCCCTAACCCTTACCCTAACCCTAACCCTAGCCCTAGCCCTTGCCCTAGCCCTAGCCCTATCCCTAGTCCTATCTATAACCCTAACCCTAACCCTAACCCTAACCCTAAACCTAGCCCTAGCCCTAGCCCTTGCCCTAGCCCTAAATCTAGCCCTAACGCTAAACCTAGCCCTAAACCTAACCTTAACCCTAACCCTAGCCCTAGCCCTTGCCCTAGCCCTAGCCCTAGCCCTAGTCCTAACCGTAACCCTAACCCTAACCCTAACCCTAACCCTAGCCCTAGCCCTAGCCCTTGCCCTAGCCCTAACCCTAACCCTAGACCTAGACCTAGCCCTTGCCCTAGCCGTAACCCTAACACTAACCCTAACCCTAACCCTCGACCTAGCTTTACCCCTAACCCTAAACCTAGCCCTAGCCCTAGCCCTAACCCTAGCCGTAACCCTAGCCCTAGCCCTAGACCTAGCCCTAACCCTAGCCCTATCCCTAACCCAAACCCTAACCCTAGCCCTAGCCCTAGCCCTAGCCCTAGCCTTAACCCTAACCATAACTCTAACCCTAGCCCTAGACCTAACCCTAGCCCTATCCTTAAACCTAACCCTAACCCTAGCCCTAGCCCTAGCCCTAACTCTAACCCTAACCCTAGATCTGCCCTAACCCTAGCACTAGCCATAGCCCTAGCCCTAGCCCTAGCCCTTACCCTAACCATAACCCGAACCCTAACCCTAGCCCTAGCCTTAACCCTAACCATAACACTAGCCCTAGCCCTAGACCTAACCCGAGCCCTAGCCCTAACCCTAACCCTAAACCTAACCCTAACCCTAGCCCTAAACCTAACCCTAACCCTAATACTAACCCTAGCCATAACCCTAACCCTAAACCTAGCCCTAGCCCTAGACCAATTCCTAGACCTAGCCGTAACCCTAACCCTAACCCTAGCCCTAACCCTAACCCTAGACCTAGCCCTAGTCCTAGCCCTAGGCCTTGCCCTAACCCTAACCCTAACACTAACCCTAGCCCTTGCCATAGCCCTAGTCTAGCCCTAGCCCTAGCCTTAGCCCTAACACTAACCCTAACCCTAGCCCTAGCCCTAGCCCTAGTCTAGCCCTAGCCCCAGCGCTATCCCTAACCCTAACCATAACCCTAGCCCTAGTCCTAACACTAGCCCTAGCCCTAACCCTAACCCTAACCCTAACCAGAGCCCTAACCCTAACCCTAGCCGCAGCCCAAGCCCTAGAAATAGCCCTAACCCTAACCCTAACCCTAAACCTAACCCTAACCCTAGACCTAACCCTAGCCCTAGCCCTAACCCTAACACTAAACCTATCCCTAGCCCTAGCCCCAGCCCCAGCCCTAACCCTATCCCTAACCCTAACACTAACCCTAGCCCTAGCCCTAGCCCCAGTCTAGCCCTAGCCCTAGACCTAGCCCGAGGCCTAAACCTAACCCGAACCCTAACACTAGAGCTAGCCCTATCCCTAGTCTAGCCCTAGCCCTAGCCCTATCCGTAGCCTTAACCCTAACCCTAACACTAACCCTAGCCTTAGCCCTATCCCTAGCCCTAGCACTTACCCTAACCCTAACCCTAACCCTAGCCCTAGCCCAAGCCCTAGCCCTAACCCTAGACCTAGCCCTAACCCTAACCCTAACCCTAACCCTAGCCCTAGCCATAGCCCTAGCGCTAGCCCTAGCCCTAACCCTAACCCTAGCCCTAGCCCTAGCCCTAGCCCTGGACTAGCCCTAGCACTAGACCTAGCCCTAGCCCTAGCCCTAGCCCTAACCCTAATCATAACCCTAGCCCTAGCCCGAACACTAACCCTAGCCCAAACCTAAACCTAACCCTAACACTAGCACTAGCCCTAACCCTAGCCCTAGCACTAGACCTAACCCTAAACCTAACCCTAGCCCTAGCCCTAGCTCTAACCCTATCCCTAACCCTAGCCCTAGCCCTAGCCCTAGCCCAAGCCCTAGCCCTAAACCTAACCCTAGCCCTAGCCCTAGCCCTAGGCATAGCCCTAGCCCTATCCCTAGCCCTAGCCCTAGCCCTAAACCTAACCCTAACCCTAGCCCTAGCCCTAGCCCTAGTGCTATCCCTAGCCATAGACCTAGCCCTAGCCCTAGCTCTAACCCTAACCCGAACCGTAACCCTAACCCTAGCCTTAACCCTAACCCTAACAATAGCCCTAGCCCTAACCCTAACCCTAACCCTAGCTCTAGCCCTAGCCCTAGCCCTAGCCCTAGCCCTAACCCGATCCCTAGCCCTAGCCCTAACCCTAACCCTAACCCTAACCCTAACCATAGCCCTAGCCTTTGCCCTAGCCCTAGCCCTAGCCCTAGCCCTAACCCTAACCTAACCCTATTTCTAGCCCTATCCCTAGTCTAGCCCTAGCCCTAGCCCTAGCCCTAGCCCTAACCCTAACCCTAACCCTAACCCTAGCCCTAGACCTAACCCTAGCCCTAGCCCTAACCCTAACCCTAAATCTAACCCTAGCCCTAACCCTAGTCCTAGCCCTAACCCTAGCCCTAACCCTAACCCTAGCCCTAGGCCTAGCCCTAGACATAGCCCTAGCCTTAGCCCTAGCCCTAACCCTAACCCTAACACTAGCCCTAACCCTAACCCTAGCCCTAGCCCTAAACCTAACCCTAACCCTAGCGCTAGCCCTAGCCCTAGACTAGCCCTAAAGCTAGTCCTAGCCCTAGCCCTAGCGCAAGCTCTAACCCTAACACTAACCCTAACCCTAGCACTAGCCCAAGCCCTAGGCCTAGCCCCAGCCCTAACCCTAAACCTAACCCTAACCCTAGCCCTAGCCCTAGCCCTAGCCCTAGCCCTAATCCTAACCTTTACCCTAGCCCCAGCCCTAGCCCTAGCCCTGGTCCCAGCCCTAGCCCTAGCCCAAGACCTAGCCCTAACCCTAAACCTAACCCTAGCCCTAATCCTAACCCTAGCCCTAGCACTAACCCTAGACCTAGCCCTAGCCTTAACCCTAACCCTAACTCTAACCCTAGCCCTCGACCTAAACCTAGACCTATCCCTAACCCTAACCCTAACCCTAACCCTACTACTACCCCTAGCCCTAACCATAACCCTAACCCTAGCTCTAGCCCTAGCCCTAGCCCTAGCAATAGCCCTAGCCCTAGCCCTAGCCCTAACCCTAACCATAACCCTGACCCTAACCCTAGCCCTAGCCTTAACACTAACCATAACCCTAGCCCTAGCCCTAGCACTAACCCTAGCCCTAATCCTAGACCTAGCCCTAGACCTAGCCCTAACCCCAACCCTAAACCTACCCCTAGCCCTAGTCCTAACCCTAGCCCTAGCCCTAACCCTAACCCTAAACTTAACCCTAACCCTAGTCCTAAACCTAACCCTAACCCTAACACTAACCCTAGCCATAACCCTAACCCTAACCCTAGCCCTAGCCTTGCCCTATCCCTAGACCTAGACTTAACCCTACCCTAAATCTAGCCCTAACCCTAGCCCTAGCCCTAGCCAAAGCCCTAGCCCTAGCCCTAGGCCTAGCCCTAACCCTAACCCTAACACTAACCCTAGCCCTAGCCCTAGCCCTACTCTAGCCCTAGCCCAAGCCTTAACCCTAGCCCTAGCCCTAGCCCTAACCCTAACCCTAACCCTAACCATAGCCCTAGCCCTAGTCCTAGTCTAGCCCTAGCCCTAGCCCTAGCCGTAACCCTAACACTAACCCTAACCCTAGCCCTAACCCTAACCCTAGACCTACCCCTAGCCCTAGCCCTAACCCTATCCCCTCCCTAGCTCTAGCCCTAGTACTTGCCCTACCCCTAGCCCGAGCCCAAACCCTAAAACTAACCCTAACCCTAGACCTAACGCTAAACCTAACACTAACCCTAACCCTAACCCTAGACCTAGCCCTTGCCCTAGCCCTAGCCCTATCCCTAGTCCTAAACTTAACCCTAACCCTAACCCTAGCCCTAGCCCTAACCCTAACCCTAGCCCTAGAGCTAGCCATAGCCCTAGCCCTAACCCTAACCCTAGCCCCCGCCCTATGCCTAGCCCTTGCCCTAGCCCTAGCCCTAGCCCTACTCTAACCCTAACCCTAACCCTAGCCCTAACCCTAACGCTAGCCCCAGCCCTAGACCTAGCCCTAGCCCTAAAACTAACCCTAGCCCTAGCCCTAGCCCTAAAGCTAACCCTAGTCATAGACCTAACCCTAAC
>OX463233.1:152187379-152192379 GCA_949820135.1 Sylvilagus floridanus
TAGCCCTAGCCCGAACACTAACCCTAGCCCAAACCTAAAACTAACCCTAACACTAGCACTAGCCCTAGCCCTAGCCCTAGCACTAGCCCTAACCCTAACCCTAACCCTAGCCCTAGCCCTAGCCCTAGCTCTAACCCTATCCCTAACCCTAGCCCTAGCCCTATCCCTAGCCCTAGCCCTAGCCCTAAACCTAACCCTAGCCCTAGCCCTAGCCCTAGGCATGGCCCTAGCCCTATCCCTAGCCCTAGCCCTAGCCCTAGCCCTAAACCTAACCCTAACCCTAGCCCTAGCCCTAGCGCTATCCCTAGCCATAGACCTAGCCCTAGCCCTAGCCCTAACCCTAACCCGAACCGTAACCCTAACCCTAGCCTTAACCCTAACCCTAACACTAGCCCTAGCCCTAAACCTAACCCTAACCCTAGCCCTAGCCCTAGCCCTAGCCCTAGCCCTAACCCTATCCCTAGCCCTAGCCCTAACCCTAACCCTAACCCTAACCCTAATCATAGCCCTAGCCTTTGCCCTAGCCCTAGCCCTAACCCTAACCTAACCCAAGCGCTAGCCCTATCCCTAGTCTAGCCCTAGCCCTAGCCCTAGCCCTAGCCCTAGCCCTAACCCTAACCCTAACTCTAACCCTAGCCCTATCCCTAACCCTAGCCCTAGCCCTAACCCTAACCCTAAACCTAACCCTAGCCCTAACCCTAGTCCTAGCCCTAACCCTAGCCCTAACCCTAACCCTAGCCCTAGCCCTAGCCCTAGACATAGCCCTAGCCCTAGCCCTAGCCCTAACCCTAACCCTAACACTAGCCCTAACCCTAACCCTAGCCCTAGCCCTAAACCTAACCCTAACCCTAGCGCTAGCCCTAGCCCTAGACTAGCCCTAAAGCTAGTCCTAGCCCTAGCCCTAGCGCTAGCCCTAACCCTAACACTAACCCTAACCCTAGCACTAGCCCAAGCCCTAGGCCTAGCCTTAGCCCTAACCCTAACCCTAACCCTAAACCTAGCCCTAGCCCTAGCCCTAGCCCTAGCCCTAATCCTAACCTTAACCCTAGCCCCAGCCATAGCCCTAGCCCAAGACCTAGCCCTAACCCTAAACCTAACCCTAGCCCTAACCCTAACCCTAGCCCTAGCCCTAACCCTAGACCTAGCCCTAGCCTTAACCCTAACCCTAACCCTAACCCTAGTCCTACACCTAGCCCTAACCCTAACCCTAACCCTAGCTCTAGCCCTAGCCCTAGCCCTAGCAATAGCCCTAGCCCTAGCCCTAGCCCTAACCTTAACCCTAAACCTGACCCTAAACCTAGCCCTAGCCTTAACACTAACCATAACCCTAGACCTAGCCCTAGACCTAACCCTAGCCCTAACCCTAGACCTAGACCTAGCCCTAGCCCTAACCCCAACCCTAACCCTACCCCTAGCCCTAGCCCTAACCCTAGCCCTAGCCCTAGCCCTAACCCTAAACGTAACCCTAACCCTAGCCGTAAACCTAACCCTAACCCTAACACTAACCCTAGCCATAACCCTAACCCTAACCCTAGCCCTAGCCTTGCCCTATCCCTAGACCTAGACTTAACCCTAACCCTAACCCTAGCCCTAACCCTAGCCCTAGCCCTAGCCATAGCCCTAGCCCTAGCCCTAGGCCTAGCCCTAACCCTAACCCTAACACTAACCCTAGCCCTAGCCCTAGCCCTACTCTAGCCCTATCCCAAGCCTTAGCCCTAGCCCTAGCCCTAGCCCTAACCCTAACCCTAACCCTAACCCTAGCCCTAGCCCTAGTCCTAGTCTAGCCCTAGCCCTAGCCCTATAACTATCCCTAACCCTAGCATAGCCCTAGCCCTAGCCCTAGCCCTAGCCCTAACCCTAACCCTAGGCCCAGCCCTAGCCCTAGCCCTTGCCATAGCTCTAGCCCTAACCCTAACCCTAACCCTAAACCTAACCCTAGCCCTAGACCTAAACCTAGCCCTAGCCCTAACCCTAACCCTAACCCTAGCCCTAGACCTAGCCCTAGCCCTAGCCCCAGCCCTAACCCTAACCCTAACACTAACCCTAACCCTAGCCCTAGCCCCAGTCTAGCCCTAGCCCTAGTCCTAGCCCGAGCCCTAAACCTAACCCGAACCCTAACACTAGAGCTAGCCCTATCCCTAGTCTAGCCCTAGCCCTAGCCCTCTCCGTAGCCCTAACCCTAACCCTAACACTAACCCTAGCCCTAGCCCTAACCCTAGCCCTAGCACTTACCCTAACCCTAAACCTAACCCTAGCCCTAGCCCAAGCCCTAGCCCTAAACCTAGACCTAGCCCTAACCCTAACCCTAACCCTAACCCTAGCCCTAGCCATAGCCCTTGCGCTAGCCCTAGCCCTAACCCTAACCCTAGCCCTAGCCCTAGCCCTAGCCCTGGACTAGCCCTAGCACTAGACCTAGCCCTAGCCCTAGACCTAGCCCTAACCCTAATCATAACCCTAGCCCTAGCCCGAACACTAACCCTAGCCCAAACCTAAAACTAACCCTAACACTAGCAGTAGCCCTAGCCCTAGCCCTAGCACTAGCCCTAACCCTAAACCTAACCCTAGCCCTAGCCCTAGCCCTAGCTCTAACCCTTTCCCTAACCCTAGCCATAGCCCTAGCCCTAGCCCTAGCCCTAGCCCTAAACCTAACCCTAGCCCTAGCCCTACACCTAGGCATGGCCCTAGCCCTATCATTAGCCCTAGCCCTAGCCCTAAACCTAACCCTAACCCTAGCCCTAGCCCTAGCCCTAGCGCTATCCCTAGCCATAGACCTAGCCCTAGCCCTAGCCCTAACCCTAACCCGAACCGTAACCCTAACCCTAGCCTTAACCCTAACCCTAACACTAGCCCTAGCCCTAAACCTAACCCTAACCCTAGCCCTAGCCCTAGCCCTAGCCCTAGCCCTAGCCCTAACCCTATCCCTAGCCCTAGCCCTAACCCTAACCCTAACCCTAACCCTAATCATAGCCCTAGCCTTTGCCCTAGCCCTAGCCCTAACCCTAACCTAACCCAAGCGCTAGCCCTATCCCTAGTCTAGCCCTAGCCCTAGCCCTAGCCCTAGCCCTAGCCCTAGCCCTAACCCTAACCCTAACTCTAACCCTAGCCCTATCCCAAACCCTAGCCCTAGCCCTAACCCTAACCCTAAACCTAACCCTAGCCCTATCCCTAGTCCTAGCCCTAACCCTAGCCCTAACCCTAACCCTAGCCCTAGCCCTAGCCCTAGACATAGCCCTAGCCCTAGCCCTAGCCCTAACCCTAACCCTAACACTAGCCCTAACCCTAACCCTAGCCCTAGCCCTAAACCTAACCCTAACCCTAGCGCTAGCCCTAGCCCTAGACTAGCCCTAAAGCTAGTCCTAGCCCTAGCCCTAGCGCTAGCCCTAACCCTAACACTAACCCTAACCCCAGCACTAGCCCAAGCCCTAGGCCTAGCCTTAGCCCTAACCCTAACCCTAACCCTAACCCTAGCCCTAGCCCTAGCCCTAGCCCTACCCCTAATCCTAACCTTAACCCTAGCCCCAGCCATAGCCCTAGCCCAAGACCTAGCCCTAACCCTAAACCTAACCCTAGCCCTAACCCTAACCCTAGCCCTAGCCCTAACCCTAGACCTAGCCCTAGCCTTAACCCTAACCCTAACTCTAACCCTAGCCCTCGACCTAAACCTAGCCCTAACCCTAACCCTAACCCTAACCCTAGTCCTACCCCTAGCCCTAACCCTAACCCTAACCCTAGCTCTAGCCCTAGCCCTAGCCCTAGCAATAGCCCTAGCCCTAGCCCTAGCCCTAACCCTAACCCTAACCCTGACCCTAACCCTAGCCCTAGCCTTAACACTAACCATAACCGTAGACCTAGCCCTAGCCCTAACCCTAGCCCTAATCCTACACCTAGACCTAGCCCTAGCCCTAACCCCAACCCTAACCCTACCCCTAGCCCTAGCCCTAACCCTAGCCCTAGCCCTAGCCCTAACCCTAAACGTAACGCTAACCCTAGCCCTAAACCTAACACTAACCCTAACACTAACCCTAGCCATAACCCTAACCCTAACCCTAGCCCTAGCCTTGCCCTATACCTAGACCTAGACTTAACCCTAACCCTAACCCTAGCCCTAACCCTAGCCCTAGCCCTAGCCATAGCCCTAGCCCTAGCCCTAGGCCTAGCCCTAACCCTAACCCTAACACTAACCCTAGCCCTAGCCCTAGCCCTACTCTAGCCCTATCCCAAGCCTTAGCCCTAGCCCTAGCCCTAGCCCTAACGCTAACCCTAACCCTAACCCTAGCCCTAGCCCTAGTCCTAGTCTAGCCCTAGCCCTAGCCCTAGCCGTAACCCTAACACTAACCCTAACCCTAGCCCTAACCCTAACCCTAGACCTACCCCTAGCCCTAGCCCTAACCCTATCCCCTCCCTAGCTCTAGCCCTAGTACTTGCCCTACACCTAGCCCGAGTCCAAACCCTAAAACTAAACCTAACCCTAGACCTAACGCTAAACCTAACACTAACCCTAACCCTAACCCTATCCCTATCCTTGCCCTAACCCTGGCCCTATCCCTAGTCCTAAACTTAACCCTAACCCTAACCCTAGCCCTAGCCCTAGCCCTAACCCTAACCCTAGCCCTAGACCTAACCCTAACCCTAACCCTAACCCTAACCCTAACCCTAACCCTAGCCCTAGCCCTAGCACTAGTCTTGCCCTAGCCCTGGCCCTAGCTCTAACCCTAACCCTAATCCTAAACCTAAACCTAGCCCTAGACCTAACCCTAACCCTAACCTTGCCCTAGCCCTAGCACTAGTCTTGTCCTAGCCCTAGCCCTAGCTCTAACCCTAACCCTAACCCTAATCCTAGCCCTAGCCCTAGCCCTAACCCTAACCCTAACCCTAACCCTAACCCTAGCCCTAACCCTAAACCTAGCCCTAGCCCAAACCTAGCCCTAACCCTAACACTAACCATAATCCGAGCCCTAGCCCTAGCCCTAGTCCTTGCCCTAACCCTAGATCTAGCCCTA
>OX463233.1:152247379-152254879 GCA_949820135.1 Sylvilagus floridanus
ACCCTAGCCCTAGCCCTAACCCTAGAGGTAGCCCTAAACCTAACCCTAACCCTACTTCTAGCCCTAGACTTAGACAGAGCCCTAGCCCTAACCCTAAACCTAACCCTTACCCTAACACTAACCCTAACTCTAGTCCTAAACCTAACCCTAGCCCTAGCCCTAGCCCTAGCCCTAACCATAACCCTAACCCTAGTCCTAGCCTTAGCCCTACCCTAGCCCTAGCCCTAGACCTAGACCTAACCCTAACCCTAACCCTAACCCTAAACCTAGCCCTAGCCCAAACCCTAACCCTATCCCTAAACCTAACCCTAGCCCTAGACCTAGCCCTATCCCTAACCCTAACACTAACCCTAACCCTAACCCTAACCCTAAATCTAACCCTAACCCTAACCCTAACCCTAGACCTAGCCCTAGCACTAGCCCTAGCCCTAACCCTAGCCTTAGCCCTAGCCCTAGCCCTAACCCTAACCCTAACTATAACCCTAACCCTACTCCTAACCCAAACCCTAAACCTACCCTAGCCCTAAACCTAGACTTAGCCCTAACCCTAACCCTAACCCTAACCCTCCCTCTAGCCCAACCCTAACCCTAACCCTAGCCCTAGCCCTAACCCTAGCCTAGCCCTAGCCCTAGACCTAGCCCTAGCCCTAACCCTAACCCTAGCCCTAGCCCTAGCCCTAGCCCTAGCCCTACCCCTAGCCCTAAACCTAACCCTAACAATAACCCTAGCCCTAACACTAACCCTAGCCCTAACCCTAACCCTAGCCCTAGCCCTAGCCCTAGCCCTAGCCCTAGCTCTAGCCCTAACCCTAACCCTAACCCTAGCCTAACCCTAACCCAAAACCTAGCCCTAGCCCTAGCCTTAGCCCTAGCCCTAACCCTAATCCTAGCACTAGCCCTAGCCCTAGCCCTAGCCCTAGCCCTAGCCCTACCCCTAACCCTAACCCTAACCATAACCCTAGCCCTAGCCCTAACCCTAGCCCTAGCCCTAGCCCTAGCCCTAACCCTAACCCTAACACTAACCCTAACCCTAGGCCTAACCCTACTCCTAGCCCTAAACCTAACCCTAGCCCTAGCCCTAACCCTAACCCTAACCCTAACCCTAACCCTAGCCCTAGCCCTAACCCTAGCCTAGCCCTAGCCCTAGACCTAGCCCTATCGCTAACTCTAACCCTAACCCTAGCCATAGCCCTACCCCTAGCCCTAGCCCTAGCCCTAGCTCTAACCCTAACCCTAGCCCTGGCCATAGCCCTAGCCCTAGCCCTAGCCCTAGCCCTAAACCTGACCCTAGCCCTAGCCATAGCGCTAACCCTAACCCTAGCCCTAGCCCTAGCCGTAGCCATAGCCCTAGCCCTAGACCTAACACCAAACCTAGCCCTAGCCCTAACCCTAACCCTAACCCTAACCCTAACCATAGCCCTAGCCCTAGCCCTAGCCCTAGCCCTAGCCCTAACCCTAACCCTAAATATAACCCTAACCCTACCCCTAACCCAAACCCTAAACGTACCCTAGCCCTAGCCCTAGACTTAGCCCTAACCATAACCCTAACCCTAACCCTCGCTCTAGCCCTAGCCCTAACCCTAACCCTAGCCCTAGCCCTAAACCTAACCCTAACCCTAGCCCTAACCCAAGACCTTGCCCTAGCCCTAGCCCTAGCCCTAACCCTAACCCTAACACTAACCCTAACCCTAGGCCTAACCCTAATCCTAGCCCTAAACCTAACCCTAGCCCTAGCCCTAACCCTAACCCTAACCCTAACCCTAACCCTAGCCCTAGCCCTAACCCTAGCCTAGCCCTAGCCCTAGACCTAGCCCTATCGCTAACTCTAACCCTAACCCTAGCCATAGCCCTACCCCTAGCCCTAGCCCTAGCCCTAGCTCTAACCCTAACCCTAGCCCTGGCCATAGCCCTAGCCCTAGCCCTAGCCCTAGCCCTAAACCTGACCCTAGCCCTAGCCATAGCGCTAACCCTAACCCTAGCCCTAGCCCTAGCCGTAGCCATAGCCCTAGCCCTAGCCCTAACACCAAACCTAGCCCTAGCCCTAACCCTAACCCTAACCCTAACCCTAACCATAGCCCTAGCCCTAGCCCTAGCCCTAGCCCTAGCCCTAACCCTAACCCTAACCCTAACTCTAGCCCTAGCCCTAACCCTAGCTCTAACCCTAAACCTAACCCTAACTCTAGCCTAATCCTAACCCTAACCCTAGCCCTAGCCCTAACCCTAGCCCTAGCCCTAGCCCTAACCCTAGCCCTAGCCCTAGCCCTAGCCCTAGCCCTAGCCCTAACCCTAACCCTAAACCTAACGCTAGCCCTAGCCTTAACCCTAGCTCTAGACCTAACTCTAACCCTAACCCTAACCCTATCCCTAGCCCTAGCCCTAGCCCTAGCACTAGCCCTAACCCTAAGCCTAACCCTAACCCTAACCATATCCCTAATCCTAACCCTAGCCCTAGCCCTAGCCCAAGTCTAGCCCTAGCCCTAGCCCTAGCCCTAGCCCTAACCCTAACCCTAACCATAAACCTAACCCTAGCCCTAGCCCTAACCCTAGAGGTAGCCCTAAACCTAACCCTAACCCTACTTCTAGCCCTAGACTTAGACAGAGCCCTAGCCCTAACCCTAAACCTAACCCTTACCCTAACACTAACCCTAACTCTAGTCCTAAACCTAACCCTAGCCCTAGCCCTAGCCCTAGCCCTAACCATAACCCTAACCCTAGTCCTAGCCTTAGCCCTACCCTAGCCCTAGCCCTAGACCTAGACCTAACCCTAACCCTAACCCTAACCCTAAACCTAGCCCTAGCCCAAACCCTAACCCTATCCCTAAACCTAACCCTAGCCCTAGACCTAGCCCTATCCCTAACCCTAACACTAACCCTAACCCTAATCCTAACCCTAAATCTAACCCTAACCCTAACCCTAACCCTAGACCTAGCCCTAGCACTAGCCCTAGCCCTAACCCTAGCCTTAGCCCTAGCCCTAGCCCTAACCCTAACCCTAACTATAACCCTAACCCTACTCCTAACCCAAACCCTAAACCTACCCTAGCCCTAAACCTAGACTTAGCCCTAACCCTAACCCTAACCCTAACCCTCCCTCTAGCCCAACCCTAACCCTAACCCTAGCCCTAGCCCTAACCCTAGCCTAGCCCTAGCCCTAGACCTAGCCCTAGCCCTAACCCTAACCCTAGCCCTAGCCCTAGCCCTAGCCCTAGCCCTACCCCTAGCCCTAAACCTAACCCTAACAATAACCCTAGCCCTAACACTAACCCTAGCCCTAACCCTAACCCTAGCCCTAGCCCTAGCCCTAGCCCTAGCCCTAGCTCTAGCCCTAACCCTAACCCTAACCCTAGCCTAACCCTAACCCAAAACCTAGCCCTAGCCCTAGCCTTAGCCCTAGCCCTAACCCTAATCCTAGCACTAGCCCTAGCCCTAGCCCTAGCCCTAGCCCTAGCCCTACCCCTAACCCTAACCCTAACCATAACCCTAGCCCTAGCCCTAACCCTAGCCCTAGCCCTAGCCCTAACCCTAACACTAGCCCTAAACCTAAACCTAGACCCAGCCCTAACCCTAGCCCTAGCCCTAACACTAACCCTAACGCTAAACCAAGCCCTAGCCCTAACCCTAGCCCTAACCCTAGCCCTAACCCTAACCTTAACCCGATTCCTAGCCCTAGCCCTAACCCTAACCCAGATGCTAGCCCTAGCCCTAGCCCTAACCCTAACCCTAACCCTAATGCTAGCCGAGCCCTAACCCTGGCCCTAGCACTAACCTTAACCCTAACCGTAACACTAACCCTAGCCCTAGTCTAGCCCTAGCCCTAACCCTAGCCCTAGCCCTAACCCTAGCCCTAACCCTAACCGTGGCCCTAGCCCTAGCCCTAGCCCTAACCCTAGCCCTTGCCCTATCCCTAGCCTTAGCCCTAGCCCTAGCCCTAACACTAACCCTAACTATAACCCTAACCCTACCCCTAAAACGAACCCTAAACCTACCCTAGCCCTAGCGCTAGCCTTAGCCCTAACCCTAACCCTAACCCTCGCCCTAGCCCTAGCCCTAGCCTTAGCCCTAACCCTAACCCTAACCCTAGCCCTAGCCCTAACCCTAGCCCTAGCCTTAACCCTAACCCTAACCGTAGCCCTAGACCTAGCCCTAGACTTGCCCTAGCCCTAAACCTAACCCTAAGCATAACCCTAACCCTAACCCTAGCCCTAACCCTAACCCTAGCCCTAGCCCTAGCCCTAGCACTAACCCTAACCCTAACCCTAACCCTAACCCTAACCCTAGCCCTAGCCCTAGCCCTAGTCTAGCCCTAGCCCTAGCCCTAGCCCTAGCCCTAACCCTAACCCTAACTATAAACCTAACCCTAGCCCTATCCCTAACCCTAGCACTACCCTAACCCTAACCGTAACCCTAACCCTAACCCTAGTCCTAGACCTAGACCTAGCCCTAGCCCTAACCCTAGCCCTAAACCTAACCCTAACACTAACCCTAAACCTAACCCTAGCCATTTCCCTAACCCTAACCCTACCCCTAGCCCTAGCCCTACTCTAGCCCTAGCCCTAGCCCTAGCCCTAACCCTAAACATAAACATAAACCTAACCCTAGCCCTAGCCCTAACCCTAGCACTAGCCCTAACCCTAACCCTAACCCTACCCCTAGCCCTAGAACTAGACATAGCCCTAGCCCTAACCATAACCCTAACAATAGCCCTAGCCTTAGCCCTAATCTAGCCCTAGCCCTAGACCTAGCCCTAACCCTAACCCTAACCTTAAACCTAACCCTAGCCCTAGCCGTAGCCCTAAACCTAGCCCGAGCCCTAACCCTAGCCCTAACCCTAGGCCTAGCCCTAGCCATAGCTCTAGACCTAGCCCTAGTCCGAGCCCTAACCATAACCCTAACCGTAACCCTAGCCCTAGCCTTAACCCTAACCCTAACACTAGCCCTAGCCCTAGCCATAACCCTAGCCCAAACCCTAGCACTAGCCCTAGCCCTATCCCTAGCCCTAACCCTAAACCTAACCCTAATCCTAGACCTAGCCCTAGCCCTAGCCCTAGCCCTAACCCTAACCATAAACCTAACCCTAAACCTAACTCTAGCCCTAGCCCTAAACCTAACCCTAACCCTAGCCCTAGCCCTACCACTAACCCTAGCCCTAGCCCTAGCCCTAGCCCTAACCCTAGCCATAACCCTAACCCTAACCCTAATCCTAGCTCTAACCCTAGACCTAGCAGTAGCAATAGCCATAGCCCTAGCCCTAACCCTAACCCTAACACTAACCCTAGCCCTAGCCCTAGCCCCAGTCTAGCCCTAGCCCTAGACCTAGCCCGAGCCCTAAACCTAACCCGAACCCTAACACTAGAGCTAGCCCTATCACTAGTCTAGCGTTGGCCCTAGCCCTATCCGTAGCCCTAAACCTAACCCTAACACTAACCCTAGCCCTAGCCCTAACCCTAGCCCTAGCTCTAACCCTAACCCTAACCCTAACCCTAGCCCTAGCCCAAGCCCTAGCCCTAACCCTAGACCTAGCCCTAACCCTAACCCTAACCCTAACCCTAACCCTAGCCCTAGCCATAGCCATAGCGCTAGCCCTAGCCCTAACCCTAACCCTGGCCCTAGCCCTAGCCCTAGCCCTAGACTAGCCCTAGCACTAGCCCTAGCCCTAGCCCTAGCCCTAGCCCTAACCCTAACCATAACCCTAGCCCTAGCCCGAACACTAACCCTAGCCCAAACCTAAACCTAACCCTAACACTAGCACTAGCCCTAGCCCTAGCCCTAGCACTAGCGCTAACCCTAACCCTAAACCTAGCCCTAGCCCTAGCCCTAGCTCTAACCCTATCCCTAACCCTAGCCCTAGCCCTAGCTCTAGCCCTAGCCCTAGCCCTAACCCTAACCCTAACCCTAGCCCTAGCCCTAGCCCTAACACTAGCCCTAGCCCTAAACCTAACACTAACCCTAGCCCTAACCCTAACCCTAGCCCTACCCCTAGCCCTAGCCCTAACCCTATCCCCTCCCTAGCCCTAGCCCTAGTACTTGCCCTACCCCTAGCCCGAGCCCTAACTCTAACCGTAACCTAACCCTAGCCCTAGCCCTAGCCCTAGCCCTAATCCTTACCCTAACCCTAGCCCTAGCCATATCCCTAGCGCTACCCCTAGCCCTAACCCTAACCCTAGCCCTAGCCCTAGCCCTAGCCCTAGACTAGCCCTAGCACTAGCCCTATCCCTAGCCATAGCCCTAGCCCTAACCCTAACCATAACCCTAGCCCTAGCCCGAACACTAACCCTAGCCCAAACCTAAACCTAACCCTAACACTAGCACTAGCCCTAGCCCTAGCCCTAGCACTAGCCCTAACCCTAACCCTAAACCTAGCCCTAGCCCTAGCCCTAGCTCTAACCCTATCCCTAACCCTAGCCCTAGCCCTAACACTAGCCCTAGCCCTAAACCTAACCCTAAACCTAGCCCTAACCCTAACCCTAGCCCTACCCCTAGCCGTAGCCCTAACCCTATCACCTCCCTAGCCCTAGCCCTAGTACTTGCCCTACCCCTAGCCCGAGCCCTAACCCTAAAGGTAACCCTAACCCTAGCCCTAGTCCTAGCCCTAGCCCTAATCCTAACCCTAACCCTAGCCCTAGGCCTAGCCCTAGGCATAGCCCTAGCCCTAGCCCTAGCCCTAAACCTAACCCTAACCCTAGCCCTAACCCTAACCCTAGCCCTAGCCCTAGCCCTAGCCCTAGCCCTAGCCACAGCCCTAGTCCTAGCCCTAGCCCTAGCCCTAACCCTAACTCTAACCGTAACGCTAGCCCTAACCTTAACCCTAACCCTAGACCTAGCCCTAGGCCTAACCCTAGCCCTAACCCTAGCCATAGCCCTAGGCCTAGCCCTAGCCCTAGCCCGAGCCCTAGCCCTAGCCCTAACCCTAACCATAAACCTAACCCTAACCCTAGCCCTAGTCCAAGACCTAACCCTAACCCTAACCCTAAACCTAGTCCTAGCCCTAAAGAAAACCCTAGCCCTAGCCCTAACCATAACCCTAAACCTAACCCTAGCCCTAGCCCTAGCCCTAACCCTAACCCTAGCACTAGCCCTAGTCGTAGCCCTAGACCTAGCCCTAACCCTAAACCTTGCCCTAGCCCTAGCCCTAGACCTAGACCTAAACCTAACCCTATCCCTAACCATAGCCCTAGTCCTAACCCTAAACGTAACCCTAGCCCTATCCCTAGCCCTAAATCTAACCCTAACCCAAACCCTAGCCCTGGCCGGGTCCTAGCCCTAGACCTAGCCCTAGCCCTAGCCCTAACCCTAACCCTAACCCTAACCCTAGCCCTAACCCTAACCCTTGCCCTAAACCTAACCCTATCCCTAACCCTAGCCCTAGCCCTAGCCTTAACCCTAACCCTAACCCTAGCCCTAGCCCCAGCCCTAGCCCTAGCCTTAACCCTAACACTAACACTAGCACTAGCCCTAGGCCTAGCCCTAGCCCTAACCCAAAACCTAACCCTAAACCTAACC
>OX463233.1:152259879-152267379 GCA_949820135.1 Sylvilagus floridanus
CCCGAGCCCTAGCCCTAACCCTAACCTAGCCCTAGCCCTAGCCCTAGACTAGACCTAGCACTAGACCTAGCCCTAGCCCTATCCCTAGCCCTAACCCTAACCATAACCCTAGCCATAGCCCAAACACTAACCCTAGCCCAAACCTAAACCTAACCCTAGCCCTAGCCCTATCCGTAGCCCTAACCCTAAACCTAATCCTAGCCCTAACACTAGGCCATGCCCTAGCCCTAGCTCTAACCCTATCCCTAACCCGAGCCCTAGCCCTAGCCCTAGCCCTAGCCCTAACCCAAACCATAACCCTAGTCCTAGCCCAAACACTAACCCTAGCATAAACCTAAACCTAACCCTAGCCCTAGCCGTAGCCCTAACCCTAAACCTAACACTAGCCCTAACCCTAGGCCATGCCCTAGCCCTAGCTCTAACCCTATCCCTAACCCGAGCCCTAGCCCTAGCCCTAGCCCTAGCCCGAAACCTAACCCTAGCCCTAGCCTTAGCCCTAGGCATAGCCCTAGCCCTAGCCCTAGCCCTAGCCCTAAACCTAACCCTAACCCTAGCCCTAGCCTTAGTCCTTGCCCTAACCCTAGAACTAGCCCTAACCCTAACCCTAACCCTAGCCCAAATCCTAAACCTAGTCCTAACCCTAACCCTAACCCTAGCCCTAGCCCTTGCCCTAGCTCTATCCCTAGTCCTAACCCTAACCCTAACCATAAACCTAACCCTAGCCTTAGCCCTAGCCCTAGCCCTAACCCTATCCCTAACCCTAGTATAGACCTAGCCCTAGCCCTAGCCCTAACCCTAACCCTAACCCTAGCCCTAACCCTAACCCTAGCCCCAGCCCAAGACCTAGAAATAGCCCTAACCCTAACCCTAACCCTAACCCTAGCCCTAGCCCTAGACCTAACCCTAGTCCTAGCCCTAACCCTAACCCTAACCCTAGCCCTAGCCCTAGCCCTAGCCCCAGCCCTAACCCTAACCCTAACACTAACCCTAGCCCTAGCCCCAGTCTAGCCCTAGCCCTAGACCTAGCCCGAGCCCTAAACCTAACCCGAACCCTACCACTAGAGCTACCCTATCCCTAGTCTAGACCTAGCCCTAGCCCTATCCGTAGCCCTAACCCTAACCCTAACACTAACCCTAGCCCTAGCCCTAACCCTAGCCCTAGCACTTACCCTAACCCTAACCCTAACACTAGCCCTAGCCCAAGCCCTAGCCCTAACCCTAGACCTAGCCCTAACCCTAACCCTAACCCTAGCCCTAGCCCTAATCCTAAACCTAGTCCTAACCCAAACCCTAGCCCTAGCCCTTGCCCTAGCTCTATCCCTAGTCCTAACCCTAACCCTAACCATAAACCTAACCCTAGCCTTAGCCCTAGCCCTAGCCCTAACCCTCTCCCTAACCCTAGCATAGCCCTAGCTCTAGCCCTAGCCCTAACCCTAACCCTAGCCCCAGCCCTAGCCCTAGCCCTTGCCCTAGCCCTAGCCCTAGCCTTAACCCTAACCCTAACCCTAACCATAAACCTAACCCTAACCCTAGCCCCAGGCCAGGCCCTAGAGATAGCCCTAACCCTAACCCTAACCCTAAACCTAACCCTAGCCCTAGACCTAACCCTAGCCCTAGCCCTAACCCTAACCCTAAACCTAGCCCTAGCCCTAGCCCTAGCCCCAGCCCTAACCCTAACCCTAACACTAACCCTAGCCCTAGCCCTAGCCCCAGTCTAGCCCTAGCCCTAGACCTAGCCCGAGCCCTAAACCTAACCCGAACCCTAACACTAGAGCTAGCCCTAACCCTAGTCTAGCCCTAGCCCTAGCCCTATCCGTAGCCCTAACCCTAACCATAACACTAACCCTAGCCCTAGCCCTAACCCCAGCCCTAGCACTTACCCTAACCCTAACCCTAAACCTAGCCCTAGCCCAAGCCCTAGCCCTAACCCTAGACCTAGCCCTAACCCTAACCCTAAACCTAACCATAGCCCTAGCCATAGCCCTAGCGCTAGCACTAGCCCTAACCCTAACCATAGCCCTAGCCCTAGCGCTAGCCCTGGACTAGCCCTAGCACTAGACCTAGCCCTAGCCCTAGCCCTAGCCCTAACCCTAATCATAACCCTAGCCCTAGCCCGAACACTAACCCTAACCCAAACCTAAACCTAACCCTAACACTAGCACTAGCCCTAGCCCTAGCCCTAGCACTAGCCCTAACCCTAATCCTAACCCTAGCCCTAGCCCTAGCCCTAGCTCTAACCCTATCCCTAACCCTAGCACTAGCCCTAGCCCTAGCCCTAGCCCTAACCCTAACCCTAACCCTAACCCAGCCCTAGCCCTAACCCTAGCCCTAGCCCTAACCCTAACCCTAAACCTAACCCAAGCCCTAACCGTAGTCCTAGCCCTAACCCTAGCCCTAACCCTAACCCTAGCCCTAGACCTAGCCCTAGGCATAGCCCTAGCCCTAGCCCTAGCCCTAACCCTAAACCTAACACTAGCCTTAACCATAACCCTAGCCCTAGCCCTAAACCTAACCCTAACCCTAGCACTAGCCCTAGCCCTAGACTAGCCCTAAAGCTAGTCCTAGCCCTAGCCCTAGCGCTAGCCCTAACCCTAACACTAACCCTAACCCTAGCACTAGCCCAAGACCTAGGCCTAGCCCTAGCCCTACCCTAAACCTAACCCTAACCCTAGCCCTAGCCCTAGCCCTACTCCTAGCCCTAATCCTAACCTTAACCCTAGCCCCAGCCCTAGCCCTAGCCCTGGTCCCAGCCCTAGCCCTAGCCCAAGACCTAGCCCTAACCCTAAACCTAACCCTAGCCCTAACCCTAACCCTAGCCCTAGCCCTAACCCTAGACATAGCCCTAGCCTTAACCCTAACCCTAACTCTAACCCTAGCCCTCGTCCTAAACCTAGCCCTATCCCTAACCCTAACCCTAACCCTAGTCCTACCCCTAGCCCTAACCCTAACCCTAACCCTAGCTCTAGCCCTAGCCATAGCCCTAGCCCTAGCAATAGCCCTAGCCCTAGCCCTAGCCCTAGCCCTAACCCTAACCATAACCCTGACCCTAACCCTAGCCCTAGCCTTAACACTAACCATAACCCTAGCCCTAGCACTAGCCCTAACCCTAGCCCTAATCCTAGACCTAGCCCTAGCCCTAGCCCTAACCCCAACCCTAACCCTACCCCTAGCCCTAGCCCTAACCCTAGCCCTAGCCCTAACCCTAACCCTAAACTTAACCCTAACCCTAGCCCTAAACCTAACCCTAACCCTAACACTAACCCTAGCCATAACCCTAACCCTAACCCTAGCCCTAGCCTTGCCCTATCCCTAGACGTAGACTTAACCATAACCATAACCCTAGCCCTAACCCTAGCCCGAGTCCTAGCCATAGCCCTAGCCCTAGACCTAGACCTAGCCCTAAACCTAACCCTAACACTAACCCTAGCCCTAGCCCTAGCCCTACTCTAGCCCTAGCCCAAGCCTTAGCCCTAGCCCTAGCCCTAGCCCTAACCCTAACCCTAACCCTAACCCTAGCACTAGCCCTAGTCCTAGTCTAGCCATAGCCCTAGCCCTAGCCGTAACCCTAACACTAACCCTAACCCTAGCCCTAACCCTAACCCTAGACCTACCCCTAGCCCTAGCCCTAACCCTATCACCTCCCTAGCTCTAGCCCTAGTACTTGCCCTACCCCTAGCCCGAGCCCAAACCCTAAAACTAACCCTAACCCTAGACCTAACGCTAAACCTAACACTAACCCTAAACCTAACCCTAGCCCTAGCCCTTGCCCTAGCCCTAGCCCTAGCCCTAACCCTAACCCTAGCCCCCGCCCTATGCCTAGCCCTTGCCCTAGCCCTAGCCCTAGCCCTAACTCTAACCCTTACCCTAACACTAGCCCTAACCCTAACGCTAGCCCCAGCCCTAGACCTAGACCTAGCCCTAACCCTAACCCTAACCCTAGCCCTAGCCCTAGAACTAGTCTTGCCCTAGCCCTGGCCCTAGCTCTAAACCTAACCCTAACCATAAACCTAAACCTAGCCGTAGACCTAACCCTAACCCTAAACTTGCCCTAGCCCTAGCACAAGTCTTGTCCTAGCCCTAGCCCTAGCTCTAACCCTAACCCTAACCCTAAACCTAACCCTAGCCATAGACCTAACCCTAACCCTAGCCCTAACCCTAACCCTAACTCTAAACCTAGCCCTAGCCCTACCCCTTGCCCTAGCCCTAACCCTAACACTAACCCTATCCCTCGCCCTTACCCTAACGCTAAAGCTAGCCCTAGCCATAGCCCTAACCCTAACCCTAACACTAATGCTAGCCCTAGCCCTAACCCTAGCCCTAGCCATAGCCCTAATCCTAACCCTAACCCTAACCCTACCCCTAGCCCTAAACCTAACCATAGACCTAGCCCTAGACCTAGCCCTAAACCTAACCCTAACCCTAGCCCTAGCCCTAGCCCTAACCGTAACCGTAACACTAACCCTAGCCCTAGCCTTAACCCTAACCCTAAGCCTAGGCCTAGCCCTAGCCTTAGCCCTAGCCCTAGCCCTAGCCCTAGCCCTAAACCTAACCCTAGCCCAAGCCCTAGCCCTAGCCCTAGCCCAAGCCCTAAACCTATCCCTAACCCTAACCCTAGCCCTTGCCATAACCCTAGCCCTAGCCCAAACCCTAACCCTAACCCTAGCCCTAAACCCAACCCTAGCCCTACCCCTAGCCCCAGCCCTAACCCTAACCCTAACCCTAACCCTATCCATAGCCCTAGACCTAGACCTAGTCCTTGCCCTACCCCTAGCCCTAGCCCTAAACTTAACCCCAACCCTAACTCTAGCCCTAACCCTAAACCTAGCCCTAACCCTTACCCTAACCCTAACCCTAGCCCTAGCCCTTGCCCTTGTCCTAACCGTAACCCTAACCTAACCCTAACCCTAACCCTATCCCTCACCCTAATCCTAAACCTAGCCCTAGCCCTTGCCCTAGCCCTAACCCTAACCCTAACCCTAAACCTAACCCTAACCCTAACTCTAGCCCTAACCCTAATCCTAGCCCTAGCCCTAACCCTAGCTCTAACCCTAACCCTATCCCTAAACCTAACCCTAGCCCTAGCCCTAACCCTAACCCTAGCCCTAGCCCTAGTCTAGACCTAGACCTAGCCCTAGCCCTAGCCATAACCCTAAACCTAACCCTAGCCCTAGCCCTAGCCATAGCCCTTAACCTAGCCCTAGCCCTAACCCTAACCCTAACACTAGCTGTGGCCCTACCCTAGTCCTAGCCCTAGACCTAGCCCTAGCCCTAACCCTACCCCTTACCCTAACCCTAACCCAAGCGCTAAACCTAACCTTAGCCCTAGCCCTAGCCCTAGTCCTAGCCCAAGCCCTAGACTTAACCCTAAGCCTAAACCTAACCCTAACCCTAACCCAAGCCCTAACCCTAATCCTAGCCCTAGCCGTAAACCTAGCCCTAACCCTAACCCTAACCCTAACGCTAACCCTAACCCTAGCCCTAGCCCTAACCCTAGCCTAGCCCTAGCCCTAGCCCTAGCTCTAACCCTAACCCTAACCCTAGCCCTAGCCCTAGCCCTAGCCCTAGACCTGACCCTTACCCTAGCCCTAGCCATAGCCCTAGCCCTAGCCCTAGCTCTAGCCCTAGCCCTAGCCCTAACCCTAACCCTAACCATAGCCCTAACCCTAGTCCTTGCCCTAGCCCTAGCCAGAGCCCTAGCCCTAGCCCTAACCCAAACCCTAACCCTAACCCTAACCCTAAACCTAGCCCTAAACCTAACCGTAGCCCTAGCCCTAACCCTAACACTAAACCTAGCCCTAGCCCTAGCCCTAGTCATAGCCCTAGTCCTAGCCCTAGCCCTAGCCCTAACCCTAACCCTAAACCTAACCCTAGCCCTAACCCTAGTCCTAGCCCTAACCCTAGCCCTAACCCTAACCCTAGCCCTAGCCCTAGCCCTAGGCATAGCCCTAGCCCTAGCCCTAGCCCTAACCCTAACCCTAAGCCTAGCCCTAACCCTAACCCTATCCCTAGCCCTAAACCGAACCCTAAACCTAGCGCTAGCCCTAGCCCTAGACTAGCCCTAAACCTAGCCCTAGACATGCCCTAGCGCTAGCCCTAACCCTAACACTAACCCTAACCCTAGCCCTAACTCAAGACCTTGGCCTAACCCTAGCCCTAGCCCTAGCCCTAACCCTAAACCTAACACTAACCCTAGCCCTAGCCCTAGCCCTTGCCCTAGCCCTAATCCTAAGCTTAACCCTAGCCCCAGCCCTAGCCCTAGCCATGGTCCCAGCCCTAGCCCTAGTGCTAGCCCTAGCCCTAACCCTAAACCTAACCCTAGCCCTAACCCTAACCCTAACTCTCGCCCGAGCCATAGCCCTAGCCCTAGCCTTAGACCTAACCCTAACCCTAACCCTAAAACTAGCCCTAGCCCTAGCCCTAGCCCTAGCCCTAAACCTAAACCTAACGCTAACCCTACCCCTAACCATAACCCTAAACCTAGCCCTAGCCCTAGTCCTACCCCTAACCCTAGCCCTAGCCCTAGCCCTAACCCTAACCTAACCCTAGCCCTAGCCCTAGCCCTAACACTAGCCCTAGCCCTAAACCTAACCCTAACCCTAGCCCTAACCTTAACCCTAGCCCTTCCCCTAGCCCTAGCCCTAACCCTAACCCTAACCCTAGCCCTAGCCCTAGTCCTACACCTAACCCTAGCCCTAGCCCTATCCCTAGCCCTAGCCCTAACCCTAACCCTAACCCTAGCCCTAGCCCTAGCCCTAGCCCTAGCCCTAACCCTAATCCTAACCCTAGCCCTAGCCCAAGGCCTAGCCCTAGCCATAGCCTTAGCCCTAGCCCTAGCCATAGCCTTAACCCTAAACCTAGCCCTAGCCCTAGCCCTAACCCTAACACTAAACCTAGCCCTCGCCCTAGCCCTAGCCCTAGCCATAGCCCTAGTCCTAGCCCTAGCCCTAGCCCTAACTCTAACACCCTAACCCTAACCCTCGACCTAGCCTTAACCCTAACACTAACCCTAGCCCTAGCCCTAGCCCTAACCCTAGCCGTAACCCTAGCCCTAGCCCTAGACTTAGCCCTAACCCTAGCCCTATTCCTAACCTTAACCCTAACCCTAACCCTAGCCCTAGCCCTAGCCCTAGCCCTAGCCCTAGCCTAAGCCCTAACCCTAACCCTAACCCTAGCTCTAGCCCTAGCCCTAGACCTAGCCATAGCTCTAGCCCTAGCCCTAGCCCTAGCCTTAACCCCAAACATAACCTTAACCCTAACCCTAGCCCTAGCCTTAACCCTAACGATAACCCTAGCCCTAGCCCTAGCCGTAACCCTAGCCCTAAACCTAGCCCTAGCCCTAGCCCTAAACCTAGCCATAGCCCTAACCCCAACTATAACCCTAGCCCTAGCCCTAGCCCTAAACTTAGCCCTAGCCCTAACCGTAACCCTAACCCTAACCCTAGCCCTAACCCTAGCCCTCGACATAGCCCTAGCCCTAGCCCTAGTCTAGCCCTTGCCATA
>OX463233.1:152269879-152307379 GCA_949820135.1 Sylvilagus floridanus
AACCCTAACCCTAGCCCCAGCCCTAGCCCTAGCCTTAACCCTAACCCTAACACTAGCACTAGCCCTAGGCCTAGCCCTAGCCCTAACCCAAAACCTAACCCTAAACCTAATAATAGCCCTAGTACTAGCCCTAGCCCTTACCCTATCCCTAACCCTTGCCCTACCCTAGCCCTAGCCCTAGCCCTAGCCCTAGCCCAACCCTAAACCTAACCCTATCCGTAGCCCTAGCCCTAGCCCTAACCCTATCCCTAACCCTAGCCCTAGCCCTAGCCATAGCTCTAGCCCTAGCCCTAGTCCTAGCCCTAACCCTAACCCTAACAGTAACCCTAGCCCTAGCCTTAACCCTAACCCTAAACCTAGCCCTAGCCACAGCCATAACCCTAGCCCTAACCCTAACCCTAGCCCTAGCCCTAGCCCTAGCCCAAGCCCTAGACTAGCACTAGCACTAGACCTAGCCCTAGCCCTAGCCCTAGCCCTAGCCCTAACCCTAAACATAACCCTAGCCCTAGCCTGAACACTAACCCTAGCCCAAACCTAAACCTAACCCTAACACTAGCACTAGCCCTAGCCCTAGTCCTAGCACTAGCCCTAACCCTAACCCTAACCGTAGCCCTAGCCCTAGCCCTAGCTCTAACCCTATCCCTAACCCTAGCCCTAGCCCTAGCCCTAGCCCTAGCCCTAGCCCTAAACCTAACCCTAGCCCTAGCCCTAGCCCTAGGCATAGCCCTAGCCCTAGCCCTATCCCTAGCCATAGATTAGCCCTAGCCCTAGCCCTAACCCTAACCCGAACCGTAACCCTAACCCTAGCCTTAACCCTAACCCTAAACCTATCCCTAGCCCTAACCCTAACCCTAACCCTAGCCCTAGCCCTAGCCCTAGCCCTAGCCCTAACCCTAACCCTAACACTAACCCTAGCCCTAACCATAACCCTAACCCTAACCCTAGCCCTAGCCTTTGCCCTAACCCTAGCCCTAGCCCTAGCCCTAACCCTAACCTAACCCTAGCCCTAGCCCTAGCCCTAACACTAGCCCTAGCCCTAAACCTAACCCTAACCCTAGCCCTAAACTTAACCCTAGCCCTTCCCCTAGCCCTAGCCCTAACCCTATCCCCTCCCTAGCCCTAGCCCTAGTACTTGCCCTACCCCTAGCCTGAGCCCTAACCCTAACCCTAACCCTAGCCCTAGCCCTAGCCCTAGCCCTAATCCTAACCCTAACCCTAGCCCTAGGCCTAGCCCTAGGCATAGCCCTAGCAATAGCCCTAGCCCTAAACCTAACCCTAACCCTAGCCCTAACCCTAACCCTAGCCCTAGCCCTAGCCCTAGCCCTAGCACTAGCCCTAGCCACAGCCCTAGTCCTAGCCCTAGCCCTAGCCCTAACCCTAACTCTAACCGTAACGCTAGCCCTAACCTTAACCCTAACCCTAAACCTAGACCTGGCCCTAGGCCTAACCCTAGCCCTAACCCTAGCCATAGCCCTAGGCCTAGCCCTAGCCCTAGCACGAGCCCTAGCCCTAGCCCTAACCCTAACCATAAACCTAACCCTAACCCTAGCCCTAGTCCAAGACCTAACCCTAACCCTAACCCTAACCCTAGCCCTAGCCCTAACAAAAACCCTAGCCCTAGCCCTAACCCTAACCCTAAACCTAACCCTAGCCCTAGCCCTAGCCCTAGCCCTAACCCTAACCCTAGCACTAGCCCTAGTCGTAACCCTAGACCTAGCCCTAACCCTAACCCTTGCCCTAGCCCTAGACCTAGACCTAGACCTAAACCTAACCCTATCCCTAACCATAGCCCTAGTCCTAACCCTAAACGTAACCCTAGCCCTATCCCTAGGCCTAAATCTAACCCTAACCCAAACCCTAGCCCTGGCCGGGTCCTAGCCCTAGCCCTAGCCCTAACCCTAACCCTAACCCTAACCCTAGCCCTAACCCTAACCCTTGCCCTAAACCTAACACTATCCCTAACCCTAGCCCTAGCCCTAGCCTTAAACCTAACCCTAACCCTAGCCCTAGCCTTAACCCTAACCCTAACACTAGCACTAGCCCTAGGTCTAGCCCTAGCCCTAACCCAAAACCTAACCCTAAACCTAACCTTAGCCCTAGTCCTAGCCCTAGCCCTTACCCTATCCCTAACCCTTGCCCTACCCTAGCCCTAGCCCTAGCCCCAGCCCAACCCTAAACCTAACCCTATCCCTAGCCCTAGCCCTAACCCTATCCCTAACCCTAGCCCTAGCCCTAGCCATAGCTCTAGCCCTAGCCCTAGTGCTAGCCCTAACCCTATCCCTAACCCTAGCCCTAGCCCTAGCCATAGCTCTAGCCCTAGCCCTAGTGCTAGCCCTAACCCTAACCCTAACAGTAACCCTAGCCCTAGCCTTAACCCTAACCCTAAACCTAGCCCTAGCCCCAGCCATAACCCTAGCCCTAACCCTAACCCTAGCAATAGCCCTAGCCCTAGACTAGCCCTAGCACTAGACCTAGCCCTAGCCCTAGCCCTAGCCCTAGCCCTAACCCTAACCATAACCCTAGCCCTAGCCTGAACACTAACCCTAGCCCAAACCTAAACCTAACCCTAACACTAGCACTAGCCCTAGCCCTAGTCCTAGCACTAGCCCTAACCCTAACCCTAACCGTAGCCCTAGGCCTAGCCCTAGCTCTAACCCTATCCCTAACCCTAGCCCTAGCCCTAGCCCTAGCCCTAAACCTAACCCTAGCCCTAGCCCTAGCCCTAGGCATAGCCCTAGCCCTAGCCCTAGCCCTAGCCCTAGCCCTAAACCTAACCCTAACCCTAGCCCTAGCCCTAGCCCTAGCCCTAGCCCTATCCCTAGCCATAGACCTAGCCCTAGCCCTAGCCCTAACCCTAACCCGAACTGTAACCCTAACCCTAGACTTGACCCTAACCCTAACCCTAGCCCTAGCCCTAACCCTAACCCTAACCCTAGCCCTAGCCCTAGCCCTAGCCCTAGACCTAACCCTAACCCTAAAACTAACCCTAGCCCTAACCCTAACCCTAACCATAACCCTAGCCCTTATCTTTGCCCTAGCCCTAGCCCTAGCCCTAGCCCTAACCCTAACCTAACCCTAGCGCTAGCCCTATTCCTAGTCTAGCCCTAGCCCTAGGCGTAGCCCTCGCCCTAGCCCTAACCCTAACGCTAACCCTAACCCTAGCCCTAGCCCTAGCACTAAACCTAACCGTAGCCCTAGCCCTAACCCTAACACTAAACCTAGCCCTAGCCCTAGCCCTAGTCATAGCCCTAGCCCTAGCCCTAGCCCTAGCCCTAACCCTAACCCTAACCCTAACCCTAGCCCTAACCCTAGTCCTAGCCCTAACCCTAGCCCTAACCCTAACCCTAGCCCTAGCCCTAGCCCTAGGCATAGCCCTAGCCCTAGCCCTAGCCCTAACCCTAACCCTAAGCCTAGCCCTAACCCTAACCCTATCCCTAGCCCTAAACCGAACCCTAAACCTAGCGCTAGCCCTAGCCCTAGACTAGCCCTAAACCTAGCCCTAGACATGCCCTAGCGCTAGCCCTAACCCTAACACTAACCCTAACCCTAGCCCTAACTCAAGACCTTGGCCTAACCCTAGCCCTAGCCCTAGCCCTAACCCTAAACCTAACACTAACCCTAGCCCTAGCCCTTGCCCTAGCCCTAATCCTAAGCTTAACCCTAGCCCCAGCCCTAGCCCTAGCCATGGTCCCAGCCCTAGCCCTAGTGCTAGCCCTAGCCCTAACCCTAGCCCTAGCCATAGACCTAGCCCTAGCCCTAGCCCTAACCCTAACCCGAACTGTAACCCTAACCCTAGACTTAACCCTAACCCTAACCCTAGCCCTAGCCCTAACCCTAACCCTAACCCTAGCCCTAGCCCTAGCCCTAGCCCTAGACCTAACCCTAACCCTAAAACTAACCCTAGCCCTAACCCTAACCCTAACCATAACCCTAGCCCTTATCTTTGCCCTAGCCCTAGCCCTAGCCCTAGCCCTAACCCTAACCTAACCCTAGCGCTAGCCCTATTCCTAGTCTAGCCCTAGCCCTAGGCGTAGCCCTAGCCCTAGCCCTAACCCTAACGCTAACCCTAACCCTAGCCCTAGCCCTAGCACTAAACCTAACCGTAGCCCTAGCCCTAACCCTAACACTAAACCTAGCCCTAGCCCTAGCCCTAGTCATAGCCCTAGTCCTAGCCCTAGCCCTAGCCCTAACCCTAACCCTAACCCTAACCCTAGCCCTAACCCTAGTCCTACCCCTAACCCTAGCCCTAACCCTAACCCTAGCCCTAGCCCTAGCCCTAGGCATAGCCCTAGCCCTAGCCCTAGCCCTAACCCTAACCCTAAGCCTAGCCCTAACCCTAACCCTATCCCTAGCCCTAAACCGAACCCTAAACCTAGCGCTAGCCCTAGCCCTAGACTAGCCCTAAACCTAGCCCTAGACATGCCCTAGCGCTAGCCCTAACCCTAACACTAACCCTAACCCTAGCCCTAACTCAAGACCTTGGCCTAACCCTAGCCCTAGCCCTAGCCCTAACCCTAAACCTAACACTAACCCTAGCCCTAGCCCTAGCCCTTGCCCTAGCCCTAATCCTAAGCTTAACCCTAGCCCCAGCCCTAGCCCTAGCCATGGTCCCAGCCCTAGCCCTAGTGCTAGCCCTAGCCCTAACCCTAGCCCTAACCCTAACCCTAACTCTCGCCCGAGCCATAGCCCTAGCCCTAGCCTTAGACCTAACCCTAACCCTAACCCTAAAACTAGCCCTAGCCCTAGCCCTAGCCCTAGCCCTAAACCTAAACCTAACGCTAACCCTACCCCTAACCATAACCCTAAACCTAGCCCTAGCCCTAGTCCTACCCCTAACCCTAGCCCTAGCCCTATCCCTAGCCCTAGCCCTAACCCTAACCCTAACCCTAGCCCTAGCCCTAGCCCTAGCCCTAGCCCTAACCCTAATCCTAACCCTAGCCCTAGCCCAAGGCCTAGCCCTAGCCATAGCCTTAGCCCTAGCCCTAGCCATAGCCTTAACCCTAAACCTAGCCCTAGCCCTAGCCCTGACCCTAACACTAAACCTAGCCCTCGCCCTAGCCCTAGCCCTAGCCCTAGCCCTAGCCATAGCCCTAGTCCTAGCCCTAGCCCTAGCCCTATCCCTAACACCCTAACCCTAACCCTCGACCTAGCCTTAACCCTAACACTAACCCTAGCCCTAGCCCTAGCCCTAAACCTAGCCGTAACCCTAGCCCTAGCCCTAGACTTAGCCCTAACCCTAGCCCTATTCCTAACCTTAACCCTAACCCTAGCCCTAGCCCTAGCCCTAGCCCTAGCCCTAGCCTAAGCCCTAACCCTAACCCTAACCCTAGCTCTAGCCCTAGCCCTAGACCTAGCCATAGCTCTAGCCCTAGCCCTAGCCCTAGCCTTAACCCCAAACATAACCTTAACCCTAACCCTAGCCCTAGCCTTAACCCTAACGATAACCCTAGCCCTAGCCCTAGCCGTAAAACCTAGCCCTAAACCTAGCCCTAGCCCTAGCCCTAAACCTAGCCATAGCCCTAACACCAACTATAACCCTAGCCCTAGCCCTAAACTTAGCCCTAGCCCTAACCGTAACCCTAACCCTAACCCTAGCCCTAACCCTAGCCCTCGACATAGCCCTAGCCCTAGCCCTAGTCTAGCCCTAGCCATAGTCTTAGCCCTAGCCCTAGCCCTAGCCCTAGCCCTAACCCTAACCCTAACCCTAACCCTAGCCCTAGCCATAGCCCTAGTCTAGCCCTAGCCCTAGCCCTAGCACTAGCCCTAACATTAACCCTAACCCTAGCCCTAGCCCTAGCCCTAGCCCTAAATCTAACCCTAACCCAAACCCTAGCCCTGGCTGGTCCTAGCCCTAGACCTAGCCCTAGCCCTAGCCCTAGCCTTAACCCTCACCCTAACCCTAGCCCTAGACCCAGCCCTAGCCCTAGCCTTAACCCTAACCCTTACACTAGCACTAGCCCTAGGCCTAGCCCTAGCCCTAATCCAAAACCTAACCCTAAACCTAACCCTAGCCCTAGTCCTAGCCCTAGCCCTTACCCTATCCCTAACCCTAGCCCTAGCCCTAGCCCTAGCCCTAGCCCAACCCTAAACCTAACCCTAGCCCTAGCCCTAGCCCTAGCCCTAACCCTATCCCTAACCGTAGCCCTAGCCCTAGCCATAGCTCTAGCCCTAGCCCCAGTCCTAGCCCTAACCTTACCCTAACCGTAACCCTAGCCCTAGCGTTAACCCTAACCCTAACCCTAGCCCTAGCCCCAGCCATAACCCTAGCCCTAACCCTAGCACTAGCCCTAGCCCTAGCCCTAGCCCTAACCCTAACCCTAACCCTAATCCTAGACCTAGACCTAGCCCTAGCCCTAGCCCTAACCCTAACCATAAACCTAACCCTAAACCTAACTCTAGCCCTAGCCCTAAAACTAACCCTAACCCTAGCCCTAGCCCTACCCCTAACCCTAGCCCTAGCCCTAGCCCTAACCCTAGCCATAACCCTAACCCTAACCCTAACCCTAGCTCTAACCCTAGCCCTAGCAGTAGCAATAGCCATAGCCCTAGCCCTAACCCTAACCCTAACACTAACCCTAGCCCTAGCGTAGCCCCAGTCTAGCCCTAGCCCTAGACCTAGCCCGAGCCCTAAACCTAACCCGAAACCTAACACTAGAGCTAGCCCTATCCCTAGTCTAGCCCTAGCCCTAGCACTATCCGTAGCCCTAAACCTAACCCTAACACTAACCCTAGCCCTAGCCCTAACCCTAGCCCTAGCTCTAACCCTAACCCTAACCCTAACCCTAGCCCTAGCCCAAGCCCTAGCCCTAACCCTAGACATAGCCCTATCCCTAACCCTAACCCTAACCCTAGCCCTAGCCATAGCCCTAGCGCTAGCCCTAGCCCTAACCCTAACCCTAGCCCTAGCCCTAGCCCTAGCCCTAGACTAGCCCTAGCACTAGACCTAGCCCTAGCCCTAGCCCTAGCCCTAACCCTAACCATAACCCTAGCCCTAGCCTGAACACTAACCCGAGCCCAAACCTAAACCTAACCCTAACACTAGCACTAGCCCTAGCCCTAGCCCTAGCACTAGCCCTAACCCTAACCCTAAACCTAGCCCTAGCCCTAGCCCTAGCTCTAACCCTATCCCTAACCCTAGCCCTAGCTCTAGCCCTAGCCCTAGCCCTAGCCCTAACCCTAACCCTAACCCTAGCCCTAGCCCTAGCCCTAAAACTAGCCCTAGTCCTAAACCTATCCCTAACCCTAGCCCTAAACCTAACCCTAGCCCTACCCCTAGCCCTAGCCCTAACCCTATCCCCTCCCTAGCCCTAGCCCTAGTACTTGCCCTACACCTAGCCTGAGCCCTAACCCTAACCCTAACCCTAACCCTAGCCCTAGGCCTAGCCCTAGGCATAGGCCTAGCAATAGCCCTAGCCCTAGCCCTAAACCTAGCCCTAAACCTAGACCTAGCCCTAGCCCTAGCCCTAGACCTAGCCCTAGCCCTAGCCACAGCCCTAGTCCTAGCACTAGCCCTAGCCCTAACCCTAACTCTAACCGTAACGCTAGCCCTAACCTTAATCCTAACCCTAACACTAGACCTAGCCCTAGGCCTAACCCTAGCCCTAACCCTAGTCATAGCCCTAGGCCTAGCCCTAGCCCTAGCCCGAGCCCTAGCCCTAGCCCTAACCCTAACCATAAACCTAACCCTAACCCTAGCCCTAGTCCAAGACCTAACCCTAACCCTAAACCTAACCCTAGCCCTAGCCCTAACCCAAACCCTAGCCCTAGCCCTAACCCTAACCCTAACCCTAAACCTAACCCTAGCCCTAGCCCTAGCCCTAGCCCTAGCCCTAACCCTAACCCTAGCACTAGCCCTAGTCGTAGCCCTAGACCTAGCCCTAACCCTAACCCTTGCCCTAGCCCTAGACCTAGACCTAGACCTAAACCTAACCCTATACCTAACCATAGCCCTAGTCCTAACCCTAAACGTAACCCTAGCCCTATCCCTAGCCCTAAATCTAACCCTAACCCAAACCCTAGCCCTGACCGGGTCCTAGCCCTAGACCTAGCCCTAGCCCTAGCCCTAACCCTAACCCTAACACTAACCCTAGCCCTAACCATAACCCTTGCCCTAAACCTAACCCTATCCCTAACCCTAGCCCTAGCCCTAGCCTTAACCCTAACCCTAACCCTAGCCCTAGCCCCAGCCCTAGCCCTAGCCTTAACCCTAACCCTAACACTAGCACTAGCCCTAGGCCTAGCCCTAGCCCTAACCCAAAACCTAACCCTAAACCTAATAATAGCCCTAGTACTAGCCCTAGCCCTTACCCTATCCCTAACCCTTGCCCTACCCTAGCCCTAGCCCTAGCCCTAGCCCTAGCCCTAGCCCTAGCCCAACCCTAAACCTAACCCTATCCCTAGCCCTAGCCCTAGCCCTAACCCTATCCCTAACCCTAGCCCTAGCCCTAGCCATAGCTCTAGCCCTAGCCCTAGTCCTAGCCCTAACCCTAACCCTAACAGTAACCCTAGCCCTAGCCTTAACCCTAACCCTAAACCTAGCCCTAGCCACAGCCATAACCCTAGCCCTAACCCTAACCCTAGCAATAGCCCTAGCCCTAGCCCTAGCCCAAGCCCTAGACTAGCACTAGCACTAGACCTAGCCCTAGCCCTAGCCCTAGCCCTAGCCCTAACCCTAACCATAACCCTAGCCCTAGCCTGAACACTAACCCTAGCCCAAACCTAAACCTAACCCTAACACTAGCACTAGCCCTAGCCCTAGTCCTAGCACTAGCCCTAACCCTAACCCTAACCGTAGCCCTAGCCCTAGCCCTAGCTCTAACCCTATCCCTAACCCTAGCCCTAGCCCTAGCCCTAGCCCTAGCCGTAGCCCTAAACCTAACCCTAGCCCTAGCCCTAGCCCTAGGCATAGCCCTAGCCCTAGCCCTATCCCTAGCCATAGACCTAGCCCTAGCCCTAGCCCTAACCCTAACCCGAACCGTAACCCTAACCCTAGCCTTAACCCTAACCCTAAACCTAGCCCTAGCCCTAACCCTAACCCTAACCCTAGCCCTAGCCCTAGCCCTAGCCCTAGCCCTAACCCTAACCCTAACACTAACCCTAGCCCTAACCATAACCCTAACCCTAACCCTAGCCCTAGCCTTTGCCCTAACCCTAGCCCTAGCCCTAGCCCTAACCCTAACCTAACCCTAGCCCTAGCCCTAGCCCTAACACTAGCCCTAGCCCTAAACCTAACCCTAACCCTAGCCCTAAACTTAACCCTAGCCCTTCCCCTAGCCCTAGCCCTAACCCTATCCCCTCCCTAGCCCTAGCCCTAGTACTTACCCTACCCCTAGCCTGAGCCCTAACCCTAACCCTAACCCTAGCCCTAGCCCTAGCCCTAGCCCTAATCCTAACCCTAACCCTAGCCCTAGGCCTAGCCCTAGGCATAGCCCTAGCAATAGCCCTAGCCCTAAACCTAACCCTAACCCTAGCCCTAACCCTAACCCTAGCCCTAGCCCTAGCCCTAGCCCTAGCCCTAGCCCTAGCCACAGCCCTAGTCCTAGCCCTAGCCCTAGCCCTAACCCTAACTCTAACCGTAACGCTAGCCCTAACCTTAACCCTAACCCTAAACCTAGACCTAGCCCTAGGCCTAACCCTAGCCCTAACCCTAGCCATAGCCCTAGGCCTAGCCCTAGCCCTAGCACGAGCACTAGCCCGAGCCCTAACCCTAACCATAAACCTAACCCTAACCCTAGCCCTAGTCCAAGACCTAACCCTAACCCTAACCCTAACCCTAGCCCTAGCCCTAACAAAAACCCTAGCCCTAGCCCTAACCCTAACCCTAAACCTAACCCTAGCCCTAGCCCTAGCCCTAGCCCTAACCCTAACCCTAGCACTAGCCCTAGTC
This sequence comes from Sylvilagus floridanus, assembly GCA_949820135.1. Classification (NCBI taxonomy): domain Eukaryota; kingdom Metazoa; phylum Chordata; class Mammalia; order Lagomorpha; family Leporidae; genus Sylvilagus; species Sylvilagus floridanus. The sequence goes on from OX463233.1 coordinate 152,279,766, forward strand.
GTAACCCTAGACCTAGCCCTAACCCTAACCCTTGCCCTAGCCCTAGACCTAGACCTAGACCTAAACCTAACCCTATCCCTAACCATAGCCCTAGTCCTAACCCTAAACGTAACCCTAGCCCTATCCCTAGCCCTAAATCTAACCCTAACCCAAACCCTAGCCCTGGCCGGGTCCTAGCCCTAGCCCTAGCCCTAACCCTAACCCTAACCCTAACCCTAGCCCTAACCCTAACCCTTGCCCTAAACCTAACCCTATCCCTAACCCTAGCCCTAGCCCTAGCCTTAAACCTAACCCTAACCCTAGCCCTAGCCTTAACCCTAACCCTAACACTAGCACTAGCCCTAGGCCTAGCGCTAGCCCTAACCCAAAACCTAACCCTAAACCTAACCTTAGCCCTAGTCCTAGCCCTAGCCCTTACCCTATCCCTAACCCTTGCCCTACCCTAGCCCTAGCCCTAGCCCCAGCCCAACCCTAAACCTAACCCTATCCCTAGCCCTAGCCCTAGCCCTAACCCTATCCCTAACCCTAGCCCTAGCCCTAGACATAGCTCTAGCCCTAGCCCTAGTGCTAGCCCTAACCCTATCCCTAACCCTAGCCCTAGCCCTAGCCATAGCTCTAGCCCTAGCCCTAGTGCTAGCCCTAACCCTAACCCTAACAGTAACCCTAGCCCTAGCCTTAACCCTAACCCTAAACCTAGCCCTAGCCCCAGCCATAACCCTAGCCCTAACCCTAACCCTAGCAATAGCCCTAGCCCTAGACTAGCCCTAGCACTAGCCCTAGCCCTAGCCCTAGCCCTAGCCCTAGCCCTAGCCCTAACCCTAACCATAACCCTAGCCCTAGCCTGAACACTAACCCTAGCCCAAACCTAAACCTAACCCTAACACTAGCACTAGCCCTAGCCCTAGTCCTAGCACTAGCCCTAACCCTAACCCTAACCGTAGCCCTAGGCCTAGCCAAGCTCTAACCCTATCCCTAACCCTAGCCCTAGCCCTAGCCCTAGCCCTAAACCTAACCCTAGCCCTAGCCCTAGCCCTAGGCATAGCCCTAGCCCTAGCCCTAGCCCTAGCCCTAAAAATAACCCTAACCCTAGCCCTAGCCCTAGCCCTAGCCCTAGCCCTAGCCCTAGCCATAGACCTAGCCCTAGCCCTAGCCCTAACCCTAACCCGAACCGTAACCCTAACCCTAGCCTTAACCCTAACCCTAACCCTAGCCCTAGCCCTAACCCTAACCCTAGCCCTAGCCCTAGCCCTAGCCCTAGCCCTAGACCTAACCCTAACCCTAAAACTAACCCTAGCCCTAACCCTAACCCTAACCATAACCCTAGCCCTTATCTTTGCCCTAGCCCTAGCCCTAGCCCTAGCCCTAACACTAACCTAACCCTAGCGCTAGCCCTATCCCTAGTCTAGCCCTAGCCCTAGCCGTAGCCCTAGCCCTAGCCCTAACCCTAACGCTAACCCTAACCCTAACCCTAGCCCTAGCCCTAGGCATAGCCCTAGCCCTAGCCCTAGCCCTAGCCCTAACCATAACCCTAACCCTAGCCCTAACCCTAACCCTAGCCCTAGCCCTAAACCTAACCCTAACCCTAGCGCTAGCCCTAGCCCTAGACTAGGAATAACCCTAGCCCTAGCCCGAGCCCTAGCGCTAGCCCTAACCCTAACACTAACCCTAACCCTAGCACTAGCCCAAGCCCTAGGCCTAGCCCTAGCCCTTACCCTAAACCTAACCCTAACCCTAGACCTAGCCCTAGCCCTAGCCCTAACACTAGCCCTAATCCTAACCTTAACCCTAGCCCCAGCCCTAGCCCTAGCCCTGGTCCCAACCCTAGCCCTAGCCTAAGCCCTAGCCCTAACCCTAAACCTAACCCTAGCCCTAGCTCTAGCCCTAGACCTAGCCCTAGCCTTAACCCTAACCCTAACTCTAACCCTAGCCCTCGACCTAAACCTAGCCCTATCCCTAACCCTAACCCTAACCTTAGTCCTACCCCTAGTCCTAACCCTAACCCTAACCCTAGCTCTAGCCCTAGCCCTAGCCCTAGCAATAGCCCTAGCCCTAGGCCTAGCCCTAACCCTAACCATAGACCTGACCCTAACCCTAGCCCTAGCCTTAACACTAACCATAACCCTAGCCCTAGCCCTAGCCCTAACCCTAGCCCTAAACCTAGACCTAGCCCTAGCCCTAGCCCTAGCCCTAACCCCAACCCTAACCCTACCCCAAGCCCTAGCCCTAACCCTAGCCCTAGTCCTAACCCTAACCCTAACACTAACCCTAGCCATAACCCTAACCCTAACAATAGCCCTAGCCCTAGCCCTAGCCCTAGACATAGACTTAACCCTAACCCTAACCTTAGCCCTAAACCTAGCCCTAGCCCTAGCCCTAGCTCTAGCCCTAGCCCTAGGCCTAGCCCTAACCCTAACCCTAACACTAACCCTAGCCCTAGCCCTAGTCCTACTCTAGCCCTAGCCCAAGACTTAGCCCTAGCCCTAGCCCTAACCCTAACCCTAACCCTAACCCCAACCCTAGCCCTAGCCCTAGTCCTAGTCTAGCCCTAGCCCTAGCCCTAGCCCTAACCCTAACCCTAACCCTAGCCCTAACCATAACCCTTGACATACCCCTAGCCGTAGCACTAACCCTATCCCCTCCCTAGCCCTAGCCCTAGTACTTGCACTACCCGTAGCCCGAGCCATTACCCTAAACCTAACCCTAACCCTAGCCCTAACCCTAACCCTTGCCCTAGCCCTAGACCTAGACCTAGACCTAAACCTAACCCTATCCCTAACCATAGCCCTAGTCCTAACCCTAAACGTAATCCTAGCCCTATCCCTAGCGCTAAATCTAACCCTAACCCAAACCCTAGCCCTGGCCGGGTCCTAGCCCTAGACCTAGCCCTAGCCCTAGCCCTAACCCTAACCCTAACCCTAACCCTAGCCCTAACCCTAACCCTTGCCCTAAACCTAACCCTATCCCTAACCCTAGCCCTAGCCCTAGCCTTAACCCTAACCCTAACCCTAGCCCTAGCCCCAGCCCTAGCCCTAGCCTTAACCCTAACCCTAACACTAGCACTAGCCCTAGGCCTAGCCCTAGCCCTAACCCAAAACCTAACCCTAAACCTAATAATAGCCCTAGTACTAGCCCTAGCCCTTACCCTATCCCTAACCCTTGCCCTACCCTAGCCCTAGCCCTAGCCCTAGCCCAACCCTTAACCTAACCCTATCCCTATACCTAGCCCTAGCCCTAACCCTATCCCTAACCCTAGCCCTAGCCCTAGCCATAGCTCTAGTCCTAGCCCTAGTCCTAGCCCTAACCATAACCCTAACAGTAACCCTAGCCCTAGCCTTAACCCTAACCCTAAACCTAGCCCTAGCCACAGCCATAACACTAGCCCTAACCCTAACCCTAGCCCTAGCCCTAGCCCTAGCCCTAGCCCTAGAGTAGCACTAGCACTAGACCTAGCCCTAGCCCTAGCCCTAGCCCTAGCCCTAACCCTAACCATAACCCTAGCCCTAGCCTGAACACTAACCCTAGCCCAAACCTAAACCTAACCCTAACACTAGCACTAGCCCTAGCCCTAGTCCTAGCACTAGCCCTAACCCTAACCCTAACCGTAGCCCTAGCCCTAGCCCTAGCTCTAACACTATCCCTAACCCTGGCCCTAGCCCTAGCCCTACCCTAGCCCTAGCCCTAAACCTAACCCTAGCCCTAGCCCTAGCCCTAGGCATAGCCCTAGCCCTAGCCCTAGCCCTAGCCCTAGCCCTAAACCTAACCCTAACCCTAGCCCTAGCCCTAGCCCTAGCCCTAGCCCTATCCCTAGCCATAGACCTAGCCCTAGCCCTAGCCCTAACCCTAACCCGAACCGTAACCCTAACCCTAGCCTTAACCCTAACCCTAAACCTAGCCCTAGCCCTAACCCTAACCCTAACCCTAGCCCTAGCCGTAGCCCTAGCCCTAGCCCTAACCCTAACCCTAACACTAACCCTAGCCCTAACCCTAACCCTAACCCTAACCCTAGCCCTAGCCTTTGCCCTAGCCCTAGCGCAAACCCTAACCTAACCCTAGCCCTAGCCCTAGCCCTAACACTAGTCCTAGCCCTAAACCTAACCCTAAACCTAGCACTAACCCTAACCCTAGCCCTTCCCCTAGCCCTAGCCCTAACCCTATCCCCTCCCTAGCCCTAGCTCTAGTACTTGCCCTACCCCTAGCCTGAGCCCTAACCCTAACCCTAACCCTAACCCTAGCCCTAGCCCTAGCCCTAGCCCTAATCCTAACCCTAACCCTAGCCCTAGGCCTAGCCCTAGGCATAGCCCTAGCAATAGCCCTAGCCCTAAACCTAACCCTAACCCTAGCCCTAACCCTAACCCTAGCCATAGCCCTAGCCCTAGCCCTAGCCCTAGCCACAGCCCTAGTCCTAGCCCTAGCAATAGCCCTAGCCCTAAACCTAACCCTAACCCTAGCCCTAACCCTAACCCTAGCCCTAGCCCTAGCCATAGCCCTAGACCTAGGCATAGCCCTAGCAATAGCCCTAGCCCTAAACCTAACCCTAACCCTAGCCCTAATCCTAACCCTAGCCCTAGCTCTAGCCCTAGACCTAGCCCTAGCCTTAACCCTAACCCTAACTTTAACCCTAGCCCTCGACCTAAACCTAGCCCTATCCCTAACCCTAACCCTAACCCTAGTCCTACCCCTAGTCCTAACCCTAACCCTAAACCTAGCTCTAGCCCTAGCCCTAGACCTAGCAATAGCCCTAGCCCTAGGCCTAGCCCTAACCCTAACCATAGCCCTGACCCTAACCCTAGCCCTAGCCTTAACACTAACCATAACCCTAGCCCTAGCCCTAGCCCTAACCCTAGCCCTAAACCTAGACCTAGCCATAGCCCTAGCCCTAGCCCTAACCCCAACCCTAACCCTACCCCTAGCCCTAGCCCTAACCCTAGCCCTAGTCCTAACCCTAACCCTAACACTAACCCTAGTCATAACCCTAACCCTAAACCTAGCCCTAGCCCTAGCCCTAGCCCTAGACCTAGACTTAACCCTAACCCTAACCTTAGCCCTAACCCTAGCCCTAGCCCTAGCCCTAGCCCTAGCCCTAGACCTAGGCCTAGCCCTAACCCTAACCCTAACACTAACCCTAGCCCTAGCCCTAGTCCTACTCTAGCCCTAGCCCAAGACTTAGCCCTAGCCCTAGCCCTAGCCCTAACCCTAACCCTAACACCAACCCTAGCCCTAGCCCTAGTCCTAGTCTAGACCTAGCCCTAGCCCTAGCCCTAACCCTAACCCTAACCCTAGCCCAAACCATAACCCTTGACCTACCCCTAGCCGTAGCACTAACCCTATCCCCTCCCTAGCCCTAGCCCTAGTACTTGCCCTACCCGTAGTCCGAGCCATTACCCTAAAACTAACCCTAACCCTAGCCCTAACGCTAAACCTAACACTAACCCTAAACCTAACCCTAGCATTAGCCCTTGCCCTAGCCCTAGCCCTATCCCTAGCCCTAACCTTAACCCTAAACCTAACCCTAGCCCTAGCCCTAGCACTAGCCATAACCCTAACCCTAGCCCTAGCCCTAGCCCTAGCCCTAACCTTAACCCTAGCCCTAACCCTAACGCTAGCCCCAGCCCTATCCCTAGCCCTAGCCCTAACTCTAACCCTAACCCGAGCCCTAGCCCTAGCCCTAAACCTAACCCTAGTCCTAGACCTAACCCTAACCCTAACCCTAACCCTAGCCCTAGCCCTAGCACTAGTCTTGCCCTAGCCCTGGCCCTAGCTCTAACCCTAACCCTAAACCTAAACCTAAACCTAGCCCTAGACCTAACCCTAACCCTAACCTTGCCCTAGCCCTAGCATTAGTCTTGTCCTACCCTAGCCCTAGCTCTAACCCTAACCCTAACCCTAAACCTAACCCTAGCCCTAGACCTAATCCTAACCCTAGCCCTAACCCTAACCCTAACTCTAACCCTAGCCCTAGCCCTAGCCCTTGCCCTAGCCCTAACCCTAACCATAAACCTATCCCTCACCCTTATCCTAACGCTAAAGCTAGCCCTAGCCATAGCCCTAATCATAACCCTAACACTAATCCTAGCCCTAGCCCTAGCCCTAGCCCTAGCCCTAATCCTAACCCTAACCCTAACCCTAACCCTAGCCCTAAACCTAACCCTAGACCTAGCCCTAGACTTAGCCCTAAACCTAACCCTAACCCTAACACTAGCCCTAGCCCTAGCCCTAAACCTAACCGTAACAAAACCCTAGCCATAGCCTTAACACTAACCCTAAGCCTAGCCCTAGCCTTAGCCCTAACCCTAGCCCTAGCCCAAACCCTAACCCTGACCCTAGCCCTAAACCCAACCCTAGCCCTACCCCTAGCCCTAGCCCTAACCCTAACCCTTACCCTAACCCTATCCATAGCCCTAGACCTAGACCTATTCCTTGACCTACCCCTAGCCCTAACCCTAAACTTAACCTAACCCTAACCCTAACTCTAGCCCTAAACCTAAACCTAGCCCTAACCCTTACTCTAACCCTAACCCTAGCCCTAGACCTTGCCCTAGCCCTAGCCCTATCCCTTGTCCTAACCGTAACTCTAACCCTAACCCTAACCCTAAACCTAACCCTAAACCTAGCCCTAGACCTAGCCCTTGCCCTAGCCCTAACCCAAACCCTAACCCTAAACCTAAGCCTAAGCCTAACTCTAGCCCTAACCCTAAACCTAGCCCTAACCCTTACCCTAACCCTAACCCTAGCCCTAGCCCTTGCCCTAGCCCTCGCCCTATCCCTAGTCCTATCTATAACCCTAACCCTAACCCTAACCCTAACCCTAAACCTAGCCCTAGCCCTAGCCCTTGCCCTAGCCCTAACCCTAACCCTAACCCTAAACCTAACCCTAACCCTAACTCTAGCCCTAACGCTAAACCTAGCCCTAAACCTAACCCTAACCCTAACCCTAGCCCTAGCCCTTGCCCTAGCCCTAGCCCTAGCCCTAGTCCTAACCGTAACCCTAACCCTAACCCTAACCCTAACCCTAGCCCTAGCCCTAGCCCTTGCCCTAGCCCTAACCCTAACCCTAGACCTAGACCTAGCCCTTGCCCTAGCCGTAACCCTAACACTAACCCTAACCCTAACCCTAACCCTCGACCTAGCTTTACCCCTAACCCTAAACCTAGCCCTAGCCCTAGCCCTAACCCTAGCCGTAACCCTAGCCCTAGCCCTAGACCTAGCCCTAACCCTAGCCCTATCCCTAACCCAAACCCTAACCCTAGCCCTAGCCCTAGCCCTAGCCCGAGCCCTAGCCTTAACCCTAACCATAACTCTAACCCTAGCCCTAGACCTAACCCTAGCCCTATCCTTAAACCTAACCCTAACCCTAGCCCTAGACCTAGCCCTAACTCTAACCCTAACCCTAGATCTGCCCTAACCCTAGCCCTAGCCATAGCCCTAGCCCTAGCCCTAGCCCTAACCCTAACCATAACCCGAACCCTAACCCTAGCCCTAGCCTTAACCCTAACCATAACACTAGCCCTAGCCCTTGCCCTAACCCTAGCCCTAAACCTAGCCCTAGCCCTAAACCTAGCCCTAGCCCTAACCCAGACCCTAACTCTAGCCCTAGCCCTAGACCTAACCCGAGCCCTAGCCCTAACCCTAACCCTAAACCTAACCCTAACCCTAGCCCTAAACCTAACCCTAACCCTAATACTAACCCTAGCCATAACCCTAACCCTAAACCTAGCCCTAGCCCTAGACCAATTCCTAGACCTAGCCGTAACCCTAACCCTAACCCTAGCCCTAACCCTAACCCTAGACCTAGCCCTAGTCCTAGCCCTAGGCCTTGCCCTAACCCTAACCCTAACACTAACCCTAGCCCTTGCCATAGCCCTAGTCTAGCCCTAGCCCTAGCCTTAGCCCTAACACTAACCCTAACCCTAGCCCTAGCCCTAGCCCTAGTCTAGCCCTAGCCCTAGCGCTATCCCTAACCCTAACCGTAACCCTAGCCCTAGCCCTAGTCCTAACACTAGCCCTAGCCCTAACCCTAACCCTAACCCTAACCAGAGCCCTAACCCTAACCCTAGCCACAGCCCAAGCCCTAGAAATAGCCCTAACCCTAACCCTAAACCTAACCCTAACCCTAGACCTAACCCTAGCCCTAGCCCTAACCCTAACACTAAACCTATCCCTAGCCCTAGCCCCAGCCCCAGCCCTAACCCTAACCCTAACACTAACCCTAGCCCTAGCCCTAGCCCCAGTCTAGCCCTAGCCCTAGACCTAGCCCGAGGCCTAAACCTAACCCGAACCCTAACACTAGAGCTAGCCCTATCCCTAGTCTAGCCCTAGCCCTAGCCCTATCCGTAGCCTTAACCCTAACCCTAACACTAACCCTAGCCCTAGCCCTAGCCCTAGCCCTAGCCCTAGCACTTACCCTAACCCTAACCCTAACCCTAGCCCTAGCCCAAGCCCTAGCCCTAACCCTAGACCTAGCCCTAACCCTAACCCTAACCCTAACCCTAGCCCTAGCCATAGCCCTAGCGCTAGCCCTAGCCCTAACCCTAACCCTAGCCCTAGCCCTAGCCCTAGCCCTGGACTAGCCCTAGCACAAGACCTAGCCCTAGCCCTAGCCCTAGCCCTAACCCTAATCATAACCCTAGCCCTAGCCCGAACACTAACCCTAGCCCAAACCTAAACCTAACCCTAACACTAGCACTAGCCCTAACCCTAGCCCTAGCACTAGACCTAACCCTAAACCTAACCCTAGCCCTAGCCCTAGCCCTAGCTCTAACCCTATCCCTAACCCTAGCCCTAGCCCTAGCCCTAGCCCAAGCCCTAGCCCTAAACCTAACCCTAGCCCTAGCCCTAGCCCTAGGCATAGCCCTAGCCCTATCCCTAGCCCTAGACCTAGCCCTAAACCTAACCCTAACCCTAGCCCTAGCCCTAGCCCTAGTGCTATCCCTAGCCATAGACCTAGGCCTAGCCCTAGCTCTAACCCTAACCCGAACCGTAACCCTAACCCTAGCCTTAACCCTAACCCTAACACTAGCCCTAGCCCTAACCCTAACCCTAACCCTAGCTCTAGCCCTAGCCCTAGCCCTAGCCCTAGCCCTAACCCTATCCCTAGCCCTAGCCCTAACCCTAACCCTAACCCTAACCATAGCCCTAGCCTTTGCCCTAGACCTAGCCCTAGCCCTAGCCCTAACCCTAACCTAACCCTATCTCTAGCCCTATCCCTAGTCTAGCCCTAGCCCTAGCCCTAGCCCTAGCCCTAACCCTAACCCTAACCCTAACCCTAGCCCTAGACCTAACCATAGCCCTAGCCCTAACCCTAAACCTAAACCTAACCCTAGCCCTAACCCTAGTCCTAGCCCTAACCCTAGCCCTAACCCTAACCCTAGCCCTAGGCCTAGCCCTAGACATAGCCCTAGCCTTAGCCCTAGCCCTAACCCTAACCCTAACACTAGCCCTAACCCTAACCCTAGCCCTAGCCCTAAACCTAACCCTAACCCTAGCGCTAGCCCTAGCCCTAGACTAGCCCTAAAGCTAGTCCTAGACCTAGCCCTAGCGCAAGCTCTAACCCTAACACTAACCCTAACCCTAGCACTAGCCCAAGCCCTAGGCCTAGCCCTAGCCCTAACCCTAAACCTAACCCTAACCCTAGCCCTAGCCCTAGCCCTAGCCCTAGCCCTAATCCTAACCTTTACCCTAGCCCCAGCCCTAGCCCTAGCCCTGGTCCCAGCCCTAGCCCTAGCCCAAGACCTAGCCCTAACCCTAAACCTAACCCTAGCCCTAACCCTAACCCTAGCCCTAGCACTAACCCTAGACCTAGCCCTAGCCTTAACCCTAACCCTAACCCTAACCCTACTCCTACCCCTATCCCTAACCATAACCCTAACCCTAGCTCTAGCCCTAGCCCTAGCCCTAGCAATAGCCCTAGCCCTAGCCCTAGCCCTAACCCTAACCATAACCCTTACCCTAACCCTAGCCCTAGCCTTAACACTAACCATAGCCCTAGCCCTAGCCCTAGCACTAACCCTAGCCCTAATCCTAGACCTAGCCCTAGACCTAGCCCTAACCCCAACCCTAAACCTACCCCTAGCCCTAGCCCTAACCCTAGCCCTAGCCCTAACCCTAACCCTAAACTTAACCCTAACCCTAGTCCTAAACCTAACCCTAACCCTAACACTAACCCTAGCCATAACCCTAACCCTAACCCTAGCCCTAGCCTTGCCCTATCCCTAGACCTAGACTTACCCTACCCTAAATCTAGCCCTAACCCTAGCCCTAGCCCTAGCCATAGCCCTAGCCCTAGCCCTAGGCCTAGCCCTAACCCTAACCCTAACACTAACCCTAGCCCTAGCCCTAGCCCTACTCTAGCCCTAGCCCAAGCCTTAACCCTAGCCCTAGCCCTAGCCCTAACCCTAACCCTAACCATAGCCCTAGCCCTAGTCCTAGTCTAGCCCTAGCCCTAGCCCTAGCCGTAACCCTAACACTAACCCTAACCCTAGCCCTAACCCTAACCCTAGACCTACCCCTAGCCCTAGCCCTAACCCTATCCCCTCCCTAGCTCTAGCCCTAGTACTTGCCCTACCCCTAGCCCGAGCCCAAACCCTAAAACTAACCCTAACCCTAGACCTAACGCTAAACCTAACACTAACCCTAACCCTAACCCTAGCCCTAGCCCTTGCCCTAGCCCTAGCCCTATCCCTAGTCCTAAACTTAACCCTAACCCTAACCCTAGCCCTAGCCCTAACCCTAACCCTAGCCCTAGAGCTAGCCATAGCCCTAGCCCTAACCCTAACCCTAGCCCCCGCCCTATGCCTAGCCCTTGCCCTAGCCCTAGCCCTAGCCCTACTCTAACCCTAACCCTAACCCTAGCCCTAACTTTAACGCTAGCCCCAGCCCTAGACCTAGCCCTAGCCCTAACCCTAACCCTAGCCCTAGCCCTAGCCCTAAAGCTAACCCTAGTCCTAGACCTAACCCTAACCCTAACCCTAACCCTAGCCCTAGCCCTAGCACTAGTCTTGGCCTAGCCCTGGCCCTAGCTCTAACCCTAACCCTAACCCTAAACCTAAACCTAGCCCTAGACCTAACCCTAACCCTAACCTTGCCCTAGCCCTAGCACTAGTCTTGTCCTAGCCCTAGCCCTAGCTCTAACCCTAACCCTAACCCTAAACCTAACCCTAGCCCTAGACCTAACCCTATCCCTAGCCCTAACCCTAACCCTAACTCTAACCCTAGCCCTAGCCCTAGCCCTTGCCCTAGCCCTAACCCTAACCTTAACCCTATCCCTCGCCCTTACCCTAACGCTAAAGCTAGCCCTAGCTATGGCCCTAACCCTAACCCTAACACTAATACTAGCCCTAGCCCTAACCCTAGCCCTAGCCATAGCCCTAATCCTAACCCTAACCCTAACCCTAGCCCTAAACCTAACCCTAGACCTAGCCCTAGACCTAGCCCTAAACCTAACCCTAACCCTAGCCCTAGCCCTAGCCCTAACCCTAACCGTAACACTAACCCTAGCCCTAGCCTTAACCCTAACCCTAAGCCTAGCCCTAGCCCTAGCCTTAGCCCTAGCCCTAGCCCTAGCCCTAAACCTAACCCTAGCCATAGCCCTAGCCCTAGCCCTAGCCCAAGCCCTAAACCTATCCCTAACCCTAACCCTAGCCCTTGCCCTAACCCTAGCCCTAGCCCAAACCCTAACCCTAACCCTAGCCCTAAACCCAACCCTAGCCCTACCCCTAGCCCTAGCCCTAACCCTAACCCTAACCCTAACCCTATCCATAGCCCTAGACCTAGACCTAGTCCTTGCCCTACCCCTAGCCCTAGCCCTAAACTTAACCCTAACCCTAACTCTAGCCCTAACCCTAAACCTAGCCCTAACCCTTACACTAACCCTAACCCTAGCCCTAGCCCTTGCCCTAGTCCTAACCGTAACCCTAACCTAACCCTAACCCTAACCCTAACCCTAACCCTAACCCTAAACCTAAACCTAGCCCTAGCCCTAGCCCTTGCCCTAGCCCTAACCCTAACCCTAACCCTAAACCTAACCCTAACCCTAACTCTAGCCCTAACCCTAAACCTAGCCCTAACCCTTACCCTAACCCTAACCCTAGCCCTAGCCCTTGCCCTAGCCCTAGCCCTATCCCTAGTCCTATCCGTAACCCTAACCCTAACCCTAACCCTAAACCCTAACCCTAACCCTAAACCTAGCTCTAGCCCTAGCCTTTGCCCTAGCCCTAACCCTAACCCTAGCCCTAGCCCTAGTCTAGACCTAGACGTAGCCCTAGCCCTAGCCCTAACCCTAACCCTAACCCTAACCCTGGCCCTAGCCCTTGCCCTAGCCCTAGACCTAGCCCTAGTCCTAACCCTAACCCTAACCCTAACCCTAACCCTAAACCTAGCCCTAGCCCTAGCCCTTGCCCTAGCCCTAAACCTAAACCTAGCCCTAGCCCCAGGCATAGCCCTAGCCCTAAACCTTGCCCTAGCCCTAGACCTAGCCCTAGTCCTAACCCTAACCCTAACCCTAACCCTAACCCTAACCCTAAACCTAGCCCTAGCCCTAGCCCTTGCCCTAGCCCTAACCCTAACCCTAGACCTAGACCTAGCCCTTGCCCTAGCCCTAACCCTAACACTAACCCTAACACTAACCCTAACCCTAACCCTCGACCTAGCCTTAACCCTAACCCTAAACCTAGCCCTAGCCCTAGCCCTAACCCTAGCCGTAACCCTAGCCCTAGCCCTAGACCTAGCCCTAACCCTAGCCCTATCCCTAACCCTAACCCTAACCCTAGCCCTAGCCCTAGCCCTAGCCCTAGCCCTAGCCCTAGCCTTAACCCTAACCATAACTCTAACCCTAGCCCTAGACCTAACCCTAGCCCTATCCTTAAACCTAACCCTAACCCTAGCCCTAGCCCTAGCACAACTCTAACCCTAACCCTAGATCTGCCCTAACCCTAGCCCTAGCCATAGCCCTAAACCTAAACCTAGCCCTAGCCCTAGGCATAGCCCTAGCCCTAAACCTTGCCCTAGCCCTAGACCTAGCCCTAGTCCTAACCCTAACCCTAACCCTAACCCTAACCCTAACCCTAAACCTAGCCCTAGCCCTAGCCCTAGCCCTAGCCCTAGCCTTAACCCTAACCATAACTCTAACCCTAGCCCTAGACCAAACCCTAGCCCTATCCTCAAACCTAACCCTAACCCTAGCCCTAGCCCTAGCACAACTCTAACCCTAACCCTAGATCTGCCCTAACCCTAGCCCTAGCCATAGCCCTAAACCTAAACCTAGCCCTAGCCCTAGGCATAGCCCTAGCCCTAAACCTTGCCCTAGCCCTAGACCTAGCCCTAGTCCTAACCCTAACCCTAACCCTAACCCTAACCCTAACCCTAAACCTAGCCCTAGCCCTAGCCCTAGCCCTAGCCCTAGCCTTAACCCTAACCATAACTCTAACCCTAGCCCTAGACCTAACCCTAGCCCTATCCTCAAACCTAACCCTAACCCTAGCCCTAGCCCTAGCCCTAACTCTAACCCTAACCCTAGATCTGCCCTAACACTAGCCCTAGCCATAGCCCTAGCCCTAGCCCTAGCCCTAACCCTAACCATAACCCGAACCCTAACCCTAGCCCTAGCCTTAACCCTAACCATAACACTAGCCCTAGCCCTTATCCTAACCCTAGCCCAAAACCTAGCCCTAGCCTTAAACCTAGCCCTAGCCCTAACCCAGACCCTAACTCTAGCCCTAGCCCTAGACCTAACCCGAGCCGTAGCCCTAACCCTAACCCTAAACCTAACACTAACCCTAGCCATAAACCTAACCCTAACCCTAACACTAACCCTAGCCATAACCCTAACCCTAAACCTAGCCCTAGCCCTAGCCCTATTCCTAGACCTAGCCCTAACCCTAACCCTAACCCTAACCCTAACCCTAACCCTAGACCTAGCCCTAGTCCTAGCCCTAGGCCTTGCCCTAACCCTAACCCTAACATTAACCCTAGCCCTAGCCATAGCCCTAGTCTAGCCCTAGCCCTAGCCTTAGCCCTAACACTAACCCTAACCCTAGCCCTAGCCCTAGCCCTAGTCTAGCCCTAGCCCTAGCCCTAGCCCTAACCCTAACCATAACCCTAGCCCTAGCCCAAACACTAACCCTAGCCCAAACCTAAACCTAACACTAGCCCTAGCCCTAGCCGTAGCCCTAACCCTAAACCTAACCCTAGCCCTAAACCTAGGCCATGCCCTAGCCCTAGCTCTAACCCTATCCCTAACCCGAGCCCTAGCCCTACCCCTAGCCCTAGCCCTAACCCAAACCATAACCCTAGCCCTAGCCCAAGCACTAACCCTAGCATAAACCTAAACCTAAGCCTAGGCCTAGCCGTAGCCCTAACCCTAAACCTAACCCTAGCCCTAATCCTAGGCCATGCCCTAGCCCTAGCTCTAACCCTATCCCTAACCCGAGCCCTAGCCCTAGCCCTAGCCCTAGCCCTAACCCTATCCCCTCCCTAGCTCTAGCCCTAGTACTTGCCCTACCCCTAGCCCGAGCCCAAACCCTATAACTAACCCTAACCCTAGACCTAACGCTAAACCTAACACTAACCCTAACCCTAACCCAATCCTAGCCCTTGCCCTAGCCCTAGCCCTATCCCTAGTCCTAAACTTAACCCTAACCCTAACCCTAGCCCTAGCCCTAACCCTAACCCTAGCCCTAGAGCTAGCCATAGCCCTAGCCCTAACCCTAACCCTAGCCCCCGCCCTATGCCTAGCCCTTGCCCTAGCCCTAGCCCTAGCCCTACTCTAACCCTAACCCTAACCCTAGCCCTAACCCTAACGCTAGCCCCAGCCCTAGACCTAGCCCTAGCCCTAACCCTAACCCTAGCCCTAGCCCTAGCCCTAAAGCTAACCCTAGTCCTAGACCTAACCCTAACCCTAACCCTAACCCTAGCCCTAGCCCTAGCACTAGTCTTGGCCTAGCCCTGGCCCTAGCTCTAACCCTAACCCTAACCCTAAACCTAAACCTAGCCCTAGACCTAACCCTAACCCTAACCTTGCCCTAGCCCTAGCACTAGTCTTGTCCTAGCCCTAGCCCTAGCTCTAACCCTAACCCTAACCCTAAACCTAACGCTAGCCCTAGACCTAACCCTATCCCTAGCCCTATCCCTAACCCTAACTCTAACCCTAGCCCTAGCCCTAGCCCTTGCCCTAGCCCTAACCCTAACCTTAACCCTATCCCTCGCCCTTACCCTAACGCTAAAGCTAGCCCTAGCTATGGCCCTAACCCTAACCCTAACACTAATACTAGCCCTAGCCCTAACCCTAGCCCTAGCCATAGCCCTAATCCTAACCCTAACACTAACCCTAGCCCTAAACCTAACCCTAGACCTAGCCCTAGACCTAGCCCTAAACCTAACCCTAACCCTAGCCCTAGCCCTAGCCCTAACCCTAACCGTAACACTAACCCTAGCCCTAAACCTAAACCTAGACCTAGCCCTAGCCCTAGCCCTAACCCTAACCATAACCCGAACCCTAACCCTAGCCCTAGCCTTAACCCTAACCATAACACTAGCCCTAGCCCTTATCCTAACCCTAGCCCAAAACCTAACCCTAGCCTTAAACCTAGCCCTAGCCCTAACCCAGACCCTAACTCTAGCCCTAGCCCTAGACCTAACCCGAGCCGTAGCCCTAACCCTAACCCTAAACCTAACACTAACCCTAGCCATAAACCTAACCCTAACCCTAACACTAACCCTAGCCATAACCCTAACCCTAAACCTAGCCCTAGCCCTAGCCCTATTCCTAGACCTAGCCCTAACCCTAACCCTAACCCTAACCCTAACCCTAGACCTAGCCCTAGTCCTAGCCCTAGGCCTTGCCCTAACCCTAACCCTAACATTAACCCTAGCCCTAGCCATAGCCCTAGTCTAGCCCTAGCCCTAGCCTTAGCCCTAACACTAACCCTAACCCTAGCCCTAGCCCTAGCCCTAGTCTAGCCCTAGCCCTAGCCCTAGCCCTAACCCTAACCATAACCCTAGCCCTAGCCCAAACACTAACCCTAGCCCAAACCTAAACCTAACACTAGCCCTAGCCCTAGCCGTAGCCCTAACCCTAAACCTAACCCTAGCCCTAACCCTAGGCCATGCCCTAGCCCTAGCTCTAACCCTATCCCTAACCCGAGCCCTAGCCCTACCCCTAGCCCTAGCCCTAACCCAAACCATAACCCTAGCCATAGCCCAAGCACTAACCCTAGCATAAACCTAAACGTAAGCCTAGGCCTAGCCGTAGCCCTAACCCTAAACCTAACCCTAGCCCTAATCCTAGGCCATGCCCTAGCCCTAGCTCTAACCCTATCCCTAACCCGAGCCCTAGCCCTAGCCCTAGCCCTAGCCCTAAACCTAACCCTAGCCCTAGCCTTAGCCCTAGGCATAGCCCTAGCCCTAGCCCTAGCCCTAGCCCTAGCCCTAACCCTAACCCTAGCCCTAACCCTAGCCCTAGACCTAACCCTAGCCCTAGCCCTAACCCTAACCCTAACCCTAACCCTAACCATAGCCCTAGCCTTTGCCCTAGCCCTAGCCCTAGCCCTAGCCCTAGCCCTAACCCTAACCTAACCCTAGCGCTAGCCCTATCCCTAGTCTAGACCTAGCCCTAGCCCTAGCCCTAGCCCTAGCCCTAACCCTAACCCTAGCCCTAACCCTAGCCCTAGACCTAACCCTAGCCCTAGCCCTAACCCTAACCCTAAACCTAACCCTAGCCCTAACCCTAGTCCTAGCCCTAACCCTAGCCCTAACCCTAACCCTAGCCCTAGCCCTAGCCTTAGACATAGCCCTAGCCCTAGCCTTAACCCTAACCCTAACCCTAACACTAGCCCTAACCCTAACCCTAGGCCTAGCCCTAAACCTAACCCTAACCCTCGCGCTAGCCCTAGCCCTAGACTAGCCCTAAAGCTAGTCCTAGCCCTAGCCCTAGCGCTAGCCCTAACCCTAACACTAACCCTAACCCTAGCACTAGCCCAAGCCCTAGGCCTAGCCCTAGCCCTAACCCTAAACCTAAACCTAACCCTAGCCCTAGCCCTAGCCCTAGCCCTAATCCTAACCTTAACCCTAGCCCCAGCCCTAGCCCTAGCCCTGGTCCCAGCCCTAGCCCTAGCCCAAGACCTAGCCCTAACCCTAAACCTAACCCTAGTCCTAACCCTAAACCTAGCCCTAGCCCTAACCCTAGACCTAGCCCTAGCCTTAACCCTAACCCTAACTCTAACCCTAGCCCTCGACCTAAACCTAGCCCTATCCCTAACCCTAACCCTAACCCTAGTCCTACCCCTAGCCCTAACCCTAACCCTAGCCCTAGCTCTAGCCCTAGCCCTAGCCCTAGCAATAGACCTAGCCCTAGCCCTAACCCTAACCATAACCCTGACCCTAATCCTAGCCCTAGCCTTAACACTAACCATAACACTAGCCCTAGCCCTAGCCCTAACCCTAGCCCTAATCCTAGACCTAGCCCTAGCCCTAGCCCTAACCCAAACCCTAACCTTACCCCTAGCCCTAGCCCTAACCCTAGCCCTAGCCCTAACCCTAACCCTAAACTTAACCCTAACCCTAGCCCTAAACCTAACCCTAATCCTAACACTAACCCTAGCCATAACCCTAACCCTAACCCTAGCCCTAGCCTTGCCCTATCCCTAGACCTAGACTTAACCCTAACCCTAACCCTAGCCCTAACCCTAGCCCTAGCCCTAGCCATACTCTAGCCCTAGCCCAAGCCTTAGCCCTAGCCCTAGCCCTAGCCCCAATGCTAACCCTAACCCTAACCCTAGCCCTAGCCCTAGTCCTAGTCTAGCACTAGCCCTAGCCCTAGCCGTAACCCTAACACTAACCCTAACCCTAGCCCTAACCCTAACCCTAGACCTACCCCTAGCCCTATCCCTAACCCTATCCCCTCCCAAGCTCTAGCACTAGTACTTGCCCTACACCTAGCCCGAGCCCAAACCCTTAAACTAACCCTAAACCTAGACCTAACGCTACACCTAACACTAACCCTAACCCTAACTCTAGCCCTAGCCCTTGCCCTAGCCCTAGCCCTATCCCTAGTCCTAAACTTAACCCTAACCCTAACCCTAGCCCTAGCCCTAGCCCTAACCCTAACCCTAGCCCTAGACCTAGCCATAGCCCTAGCCCTAACCCTAATCCTAGCCCCCGCCCTATGCCTAGCCCTTGCCCTAGCCCTAGCCCTAACTCTAAACCTAACCCTAACCCTAGCCCTAACCCTAACGCTAGCCCCAGCCCTAGACCTAGCCCTAGCCCTAACCCTAACCCTAGCCCTAGCCCTAGCCCTAAACCTAACCCTAGTCCTAGACCTAACCCTAACCCTAACCCTAACCCTAGCCCTAGCCCTAGCACTAGTCTTGCCCTAGACCTGGCCCTAGCTCAACCCTAACCCTAACCCTAACCCTAAACCTAAACCTAAACCTAGCCCTAGACCTAACCCTAACCCTAACCTTGCCCTAGCCCTAGCACTAGTCTTGTCCTAGCCCTAGCCCTAGCTCTAACCCTAACCCTAACCCTAAACCTAACCCTAGCCCTAGACCTAACCCTAACCCTAGCCCTAACCCTAACCCTAACTCTAAACCTAGCCCTAGCCCTAGCCCTTGCCCTAGCCCTAACCCTAACCTTAACCCTATCCCTCGCCCTTACCCTAACGCTAAAGCTAGCCCTAGCTATGGCCCTAACCCTAACCCTAACACTAATCCTAGCCCTAGCCCTAACCCTTGCCCTAGCCCTAGCCCTAGCCTTAACCCTAACCATAACTCTAACCCTAGCCCTAGACCTAACCCTAGCCCTATCCTTAACCCTAACCCTAGCCCTAGCCCTAACTCTAACCCTAACCCTAGATCTGCCCTAACCCTAGCCCTAGCCATAGCCCTAGCCCTAGCCCTAGCCCTAACCCTAACCCTAACCCTGACCCTAACCCTAGCCCTAGCCTTATCCTTAACCATAACACTAGCCCTAGCCCTTGCCCTAACCCTAGCCCAAAACCTAGCCCTAGCCCTAACCCTAGCCCAAGCCCTAACCCAGACCCTAACTCTAGCCCTAGCCCTAGACCTAACACGAGCCCTAGCCTTAACCCTAACCCTAAACCTAACCCTAACCATAGACCTAAAACTAACCATAACCCTAACACTAACCCTAGCCATAACCCTAACCCTAAACCTAGCCCTAGCCCTATTCCTAGACCTAGCCCTAACCCTAACCCTAACCCTAGCCCTAACCCTAACCCTAGCCCTAGCCCTAGTCCTAGCCCTAGGCCTTGCCCTAACCCTAACCCTAACACTAACCCTAGCCCTAGCCATAGCCCTAGTCTAGACCTAGCCCTATTCTTAGCCCTAACACTAACCCTAACCCTAGCCCTAGCCCTAGCCCTAGTCTAGCCCTAGCCCTAGCCCTATCCCTAACCCTAACCATAACCCTAGCCCTAGCCCTAGTCCTAACCCTAGCCCTAGTCCTAGCCCTAAACCTAACCCTAGCCCTAACCCTAACCCTAACCCTAGCCCTAGCCCTAGCCCTAGACTAGACCTAGCCCTAGCCCTAGCCCTAGCCCTAACCCTAACCCAAGCCCTAGCCCTAGCCCTAGACTAGACCTAGCACTAGACCTAGCCCTAGCGCTAGCCCTAGCCCTAACCCTAACCATAACCCTAGCCCTAGCCCAAACACTAACCCTAGCCCAAACCTAAACCTAACCCTAGCCCTAGCCCTAGCCGTAGCCCTAACCCTAAACCTAACCCTAGACCGAACCCTAGGCCATGCCCTAGCCCTAGCTCTAACCCTATCGCTGACCCGAGCCCTAGCCCTAGCCCTAGCCCTAACCCAAACCATAACCCTAGCCCTAGCCCAAACACTAACCCTAGCATAAACCTAAACCTAACCCTAGTCCTAGCCGTAGCCCTAACCCTAAACCTAACCCTAGCCCTAAACCTAGGCCATGCCCTAGCCCTAGCTCAAACCCTATCCCTAAACCGAGCCCTAGCCCTAGCCGTAGCCCTAGCCCTAAACCTAACCCTAGCACTAGCCTTAGCCCTAGGCATAGCCCTAGCCCTAGCCCTAGCCCTAGCCATAACCCTAACCCAAAACCTAGCCCAAGCCCTAGCCCTAGCCCTAAACCTAACCCTAACCCTAGCCCTAGCCCTAACCCTAGTCCTATCCCTAACCACAGCCCTAGTCCTAGCCCTAGCCATAGCCCTAACCCTAACTCTAACCATAACGCTAGCCCTATCCCTAACCCTAACTCTAGCCATAGCCCTAACCCGAACCCTAGCCCTAGCCCTAGCCCTAGCCCTAACCCTAACTCTAAACCTCACCATAGCCCTAGCTCTAACCCTAGCCCTAACCATACTCCTAACATTAGCCCTAGCCCTAGCCCTAACCCTAGCCCTAGCCCTAACCCTAAACCTAACCCTAAAACTATCCCTAGCCCTAGCCCTAGCCTTAGTCCTTGCCCTAACCCTAGAACTAGCCCTAACCCTAACCCTAACCCTAGCCCTAATCCTAAACCTAGTCCTAACCCTAACCCTAACCCTAGCCCTAGCCCTTGCCCTAGCTCTATCCCTAGTCCTAACCCTAACCCTAACCATAAACCTAACCATAGCCTTAGCCCTAGCCCTAGCCCTAACACTATCCCTAACCCTAGCATAGCCCTAGCCCTAGCCCTAACCCTAGCCCTAACCCTAACCCTAGCCCCAGCCCTAGTCCTAGCCCTTGCCCTAGCTCTAGCCCTAGCCCTAACCCTAACCCTAACCCTAACCCTAACCCTAGCCCTAACCCTAACCCTAGCCCCAGCCCAAGCCCTAGAAATAGCCCTAACCCTAACCCTAACCCTAAACCTAACCCTAGCCCTAGACCTAACCCAAGCCCAAGCCATAACCCTAACCCTAACCCTAGCCCTAGCCCTAGCCCTAACCCCAGCCCTAACCCTAACCCTAACACTAACCCTAGCCCTAGCCCTAGCCCCAGTCTAGCCCTAGCCCTAGTCCTAGCCCGAGCCCTAAACCTAACCCGAACCCTAACACTAGAGCTAGCCCTATCCCTAGTCTAGCCCTAGCCCTAGCCCTCTCCGTAGCCCTAACCCTAACCCTAACACTAACCCTAGCCCTAGCCCTAACCCTAGCCCTAGCACTTACCCTAACCCTAAACCTAACCCTAGCCCTAGCCCAATCCCTAGCCCTAACCCTAGACCTAGCCCTAACCCTAACCCTAACCCTAACCCTAGCCCTAGCCATAGCCCTTGCGCTAGCCCTAGCCCTAACCCTAACCCTAGCCCTAGCCCTAGCCCTAGCCCTGGACTAGCCCTAGCACTAGACCTAGCCCTAGCCCTAGACCTAGCCCTAACCCTAATCATAACCCTAGCCCTAGCCCGAACACTAACCCTAGCCCAAACCTAAAACTAACCCTAACACTAGCACTAGCCCTAGCCCTAGCCCTAGCACTAGCCCTAACCCTAACCCTAACCCTAGCCCTAGCCCTAGCCCTAGCTCTAACCCTATCCCTAACCCTAGCCATAGCCCTAGCCCTAGCCCTAGCCCTAGCCCTAAACCTAACCCTAGCCCTAGCCCTAGCCCTAGGCATGGCCCTAGCCCTATCCCTAGCCCTAGCCCTAGCCCTAAACCTAACCCTAACCCTAGCCCTAGCCCTAGCCCTAGCGCTATCCCTAGCCATAGACCTAGCCCTAGCCCTAGCCCTAACCCTAACCCGAACCGTAACCCTAACCCTAGCCTTAACCCTAACCCTAACACTAGCCCTAGCCCTAAACCTAACCCTAACCCTAGCCCTAGCCCTAGCCCTAGCCCTAGCCCTAACCCTATCCCTAGCCCTAGCCCTAACCCTAACCCTAAACCTAACCCTAATCATAGCCCTAGCCTTTGCCCTAGCCCTAGCCCTAACCCTAACCTAACCCAAGCGCTAGCCCTATCCCTAGTCTAGCCCTAGCCTCTGCCCTAGCCCTAGCCCTAGCCCTAACCCTAACCCTAACTCTAACCCTAGCCCTATCCCTAACCCTAGCCCTAGCCCTAACCCTAACCCTAAACCTAACCCTAGCCCTAACCCTAGTCCTAGCCCTAACCCTAGCCCTAACCCTAACCCTAGCCCTAGCCCTAGCCCTAGACATAGCCCTAGCCCTAGCCCTAGCCCTAACCCTAACCCTAACACTAGCCCTAACCCTAACCCTAGCCCTAGCCCTAAACCTAACCCTAACCCTAGCGCTAGCCCTAGCCCTAGACTAGACCTAAGGCTAGTCCTAGCCCTAGCCCTAGCGCTAGCCCTAACCCTAACACTAACCCTAACACTAGCACTAGCCCAAGCCCTAGGCCTAGCCTTAGCCCTAACCCTAACCCTAACCCTAACCCTAGCCCTAGCCCTAGCCCTAGCCGTAGCCCTAATCCTAACCTTAACCCTAGCCCCAGCCATAGCCCTAGCCCAAGACCTAGCCCTAACCCTAAACCTAACCCTAGCCCTAACTCTAACCCTAGCCCTAGCCCTAACCCTAGACCTAGCCCTAGCCTTAACCCTAACCCTAACCCTAACCCTAGTCCTACACCTAGCCCTAACCCTAACCCTAACCCTAGCTCTAGCCCTAGCCCTAGCCCTAGCAATAGCCCTAGCCCTAGCCCTAGCCCTAGCCCTAACCTTAACCCTAAACCTGACCCTAACCCTAGCCCTAGCCTTAACACTAACCATAACCCTAGACCTAGCCCTAGCCCTAACCCTAGCCCTAATCCTAGACCTAGACCTAGCCCTAGCCCTAACCCCAACCCTAACCCTACCCCTAGCCCTAGCCCTAACCCTAGCCCTAGCCCTAGCCCTAACCCTAAACGTAACCCTAACCCTAGCCCTAAACCTAACCCTAACCCTAACACTAACCCTAGCCATAACCCTAACCCTAACCCTAGCCCTAGCCTTGCCCTATCCCTAGACCTAGACTTAACCCTAACCCTAACCCTAGCCCTAACCCTAGCCCTAGCCCTAGCCATAGCCCTAGCCCTAGCCCTAGGCCTAGCCCTAACCCTAACCCTAACACTAACCCTAGCCCTAGCCCTAGCCCTACTCTAGCCCTATCCCAAGCCTTAGCCCTAGCCCTAGCCCTAGCCCTAACCCTAACCCTAACCCTAACCCTAGCCCTAGCCCTAGTCCTAGTCTAGCCCTAGCCCTAGCCCTATAACTATCCCTAACCCTAGCATAGCCCTAGCCCTAGCCCTAGCCCTAGCCCTAACCCTAACCCTAGCCCCAGCCCTAGCCCTAGCCCTTGCCCTAGCTCTAGCCCTAACCCTAACACTAACCCTAAACCTAACCCTAGCCCTAGACCTAACCCTAGCCCTAGCCCTAACCCTAACCCTAACCCTAGCCCTAGCCCTAGCCCTAGCCCCAGCCCTAACCCTAACCCTAACACTAACCCTAACCCTAGCCCTAGCCCCAGTCTAGCCCTAGCCCTAGTCCTAGCCCGAGCCCTAAACCTAACCCGAACCCTAACACTAGAGCTAGCCCTATCCCTAGTCTAGCCCTAGCCCTAGCCCTCTCCGTAGCCCTAACCCTAACCCTAACACTAACCCTAGCCCTAGCCCTAACCCTAGCCCTAGCACTTACCCTAACCCTAAACCTAACCCTAGCCCTAGCCCAAGCCCTAGCCCTAAACCTAGACCTAGCCCTAACCCTAACCCTAACCCTAACCCTAGCCCTAGCCATAGCCCTTGCGCTAGCCCTAGCCCTAATCCTAACCCTAGCCCTAGCCCTAGCCCTAGCCCTGGACTAGCCCTAGCACTAGACCTAGCCCTAGCCCTAGACCTAGCCCTAACCCTAATCATAACCCTAGCCCTAGCCCGAACACTAACCCTAGCCCAAACCTAAAACTAACCCTTACACTAGCACTAGCCCTAGTCCTAGCCCTAGCACTAGCCCTAACCCTAACCCTAACCCTAGCCCTAGCCCTAGCCCTAGCTCTAACCCTATCCCTAACCCTAGCCATAGCCCTAGCCCTAGCCCTAGCCCTAGCCCTAAACCTAACCCTAGCCCTAGCCCTAGCCCTAGGCATGGCCCTAGCCCTATCCCTAGCCCTAGCCCTAGCCCTAAACCTAACCCTAACCCTAGCCCTAGCCCTAGCCCTAGCGCTATCCCTAGCCATAGACCTAGCCCTAGCCCTAGCCCTAACCCTAACCCGAACCGTAACCCTAACCCTAGCCTTAACCCTAACCCTAACACTAGCCCTAGCCCTAAACCTAACCCTAACCCTAGCCCTAGCCCTAGCCCTAGCCCTAGCCCTAACCCTATCCCTAGCCCTAGCCCTAACCCTAACCCTAACCCTAACCCTAATCATAGCCCTAGCCTTTGCCCTAGCCCTAGCCCTAACCCTAACCTAACCCAAGCGCTAGCCCTATCCCTAGTCTAGCCCTAGCCTCTGCCCTAGCCCTAGCCCTAGCCCTAACCCTAACCCTAACTCTAACCCTAGCCCTATCCCTAACCCTAGCCCTAGCCCTAACCCTAACCCTAAACCTAACCCTAGCCCTAACCCTAGTCCTAGCCCTAACCCTAGCCCTAACCCTAACCCTAGCCCTAGCCCTAGCCCTAGACATAGCCCTAGCCCTAGCCCTAGCCCTAACCCTAACCCTAACACTAGCCCTAACCCTAACCCTAGCCCTAGCCCTAAACCTAACCCTAACCCTAGCGCTAGCCCTAGCCCTAGACTAGACCTAAGGCTAGTCCTAGCCCTAGCCCTAGCGCTAGCCCTAACCCTAACACTAACCCTAACACTAGCACTAGCCCAAGCCCTAGGCCTAGCCTTAGCCCTAACCCTAACCCTAACCCTAACCCTAGCCCTAGCCCTAGCCCTAGCCGTAGCCCTAATCCTAACCTTAACCCTAGCCCCAGCCATAGCCCTAGCCCAAGACCTAGCCCTAACCCTAAACCTAACCCTAGCCCTAACTCTAACCCTAGCCCTAGCCCTAACCCTAGACCTAGCCCTAGCCTTAACCCTAACCCTAACCCTAACCCTAGTCCTACCCCTAGCCCTAACCCTAACCCTAACCCTAGCTCTAGCCCTAGCCCTAGCCCTAGCAATAGCCCTAGCCCTAGCCCTAGCCCTAACCTTAACCCTAAACCTGACCCTAACCCTAGCCCTAGCCTTAACACTAACCATAACCCTAGACCTAGCCCTAGCCCTAACCCTAGCCCTAATCCTAGACCTAGACCTAGCCCTAGCCCTAACCCCAACCCTAACCCTACCCCTAGCCCTAGCCCTAACCCTAGCCCTAGCCCTAGCCCTAACCCTAAACGTAACCCTAACCCTAGCCCTAAACCTAACCCTAACCCTAACACTAACCCTAGCCATAACCCTAACCCTAACCCTAGCCCTAGCCTTGCCCTATCCCTAGACCTAGACTTAACCCTAACCCTAACCCTAGCCCTAACCCTAGCCCTAGCCCTAGCCATAGCCCTAGCCCTAGCCCTAGGCCTAGCCCTAACCCTAACCCTAACACTAACCCTAGCCCTAGCCCTAGCCCTACTCTAGCCCTATCCCAAGCCTTAGCCCTAGCCCTAGCCCTAGCCCTAACCCTAACCCTAACCCTAACCCTAGCCCTAGCCCTAGTCCTAGTCTAGCCCTAGCCCTAGCCCTATAACTATCCCTAACCCTAGCATAGCCCTAGCCCTAGCCCTAGCCCTAGCCCTAACCCTAACCCTAGCCCCAGCCCTAGCCCTAGCCCTTGCCCTAGCTCTAGCCCTAACCCTAACACTAACCCTAAACCTAACCCTAGCCCTAGACCTAACCCTAGCCCTAGCCCTAACCCTAACCCTAACCCTAGCCCTAGCCCTAGCCCTAGCCTTAACCCTAACCCTAACCCTAACACTAACCCTAACCCTAGCCCTAGCCCCAGTCTAGCCCTAGCCCTAGTCCTAGCCCGAGCCCTAAACCTAACCCGAACCCTAACACTAGAGCTAGCCCTATCCCTAGTCTAGCCCTAGCCCTAGCCCTCTCCGTAGCCCTAACCCTAACCCTAACACTAACCCTAGCCCTAGCCCTAACCCTAGCCCTAGCACTTACCCTAACCCTAAACCTAACCCTAGCCCTAGCCCAAGCCCTAGCCCTAAACCTAGACCTAGCCCTAACCCTAACCCTAACCCTAACCCTAGCCCTAGCCATAGCCCTTGCGCTAGCCCTAGCCCTAATCCTAACCCTAGCCCTAGCCCTAGCCCTAGCCCTGGACTAGCCCTAGCACTAGACCTAGCCCTAGCCCTAGACCTAGCCCTAACCCTAATCATAACCCTAGCCCTAGCCCGAACACTAACCCTAGCCCAAACCTAAAACTAACCCTTACACTAGCACTAGCCCTAGTCCTAGCCCTAGCACTAGCCCTAACCCTAACCCTAACCCTAGCCCTAGCCCTAGCCCTAGCTCTAACCCTATCCCTAACCCTAGCCATAGCCCTAGCCCTAGCCCTAGCCCTAGCCCTAAACCTAACCCTAGCCCTAGCCCTAGCCCTAGGCATGGCCCTAGCCCTATCCCTAGCCCTAGCCCTAGCCCTAAACCTAACCCTAACCCTAGCCCTAGCCCTAGCCCTAGCGCTATCCCTAGCCATAGACCTAGCCCTAGCCCTAGCCCTAACCCTAACCCGAACCGTAACCCTAACCCTAGCCTTAACCCTAACCCTAACACTAGCCCTAGCCCTAAACCTAACCCTAACCCTAGCCCTAGCCCTAGCCCTAGCCCTAGCCCTAACCCTATCCCTAGCCCTAGCCCTAACCCTAACCCTAACCCTAACCCTAATCATAGCCCTAGCCTTTGCCCTAGCCCTAGCCCTAACCCTAACCTAACCCAAGCGCTAGCCCTATCCCTAGTCTAGCCCTAGCCTCTGCCCTAGCCCTAGCCCTAGCCCTAACCCTAACCCTAACTCTAACCCTAGCCCTATCCCAAACCATAGCCCTAGCCCTAACCCTAACCCTAAACCTAACCCTAGCCCTATCCCTAGTCCTAGCCCTAACCCTAGCCCTAACCCTAACCCTAGCCCTAGCCCTAGCCCTAGACATAGCCCTAGCCCTAGCCCTAGCCCTAACCTTAACCCTAACACTAGCCCTAACCCTAACACTAGCCCTAGCCCTAAACCTAACCCTAACCCTAGCGCTAGCCCTAGCCCTAGACTAGCCCTAAAGCTAGTCCTAGCCCTAGCCCTAGCGCTAGCCCTAACCCTAACACTAACCCTAAACCTAGCACTAGCCCTAGCCCTAGCCCTAGCCCTAATCCTAACCTTAACCCTAGCCCCAGCCATAGCCCTAGCCCAAGACCTAGCCCTAACCCTAAACCTAACCCTAGCCCTAACCCTAACCCTAGCCCTAGCCCTAACCCTAGACCTAGCCCTAGCCTTAACCCTAACCCTAACCCTAACCCTAGTCCTACCCCTAGCCCTAACCCTAACCCTAACCCTAGCTCTAGCCCTAGCCCTAGCCCTAGCAATAGCCCTAGCCCTAGCCCTAACCTTAACCCTAAACCTGACCCTAACCCTAGCCCTAGCCTTAACACTAACCATAACCCTAGACCTAGCCCTAGCCCTAACCCTAGCCCTAATCCTAGACCTAGACCTAGCCCTAGCCCTAACCCCAACCCTAACCCTACCCCTAGCCCTAGCCCTAAC
>OX463233.1:152314879-152319879 GCA_949820135.1 Sylvilagus floridanus
AGCCCTAGCCCTAGCCTTAGTCATTGCCCTAACCCTAGAATTAGCCCTAAATCTAACCCTAACACTAGTCCTAACCCTAAACCTAGCCCTAAACCTAACCCTAACCCTAGCCCTAGCCCTTGCCCTAGCCCTATACCTAGTCCTAACCCTAACCCTAACCATAACCCTAACCCTAGCCTTAGCCCTATACCTAGCCCTAGCCCTAACTCTAACCCTAACCCTAACCCCAGCCCTAACCCTAAACCTAGCCCTAGCCCTAGACCTAGCCCTAACCCTAACACTAACCATAATCCTAGCCCTAGCCCTAGCCCTAGTCCTTGCCCTAACCCTAGATCTAGCCCTAACCCTAACCCTAACGCCTACCCTAGCCCTAGCCCTAAACCTAACCCTAGACCCAGCCCTAGCCCTAGCCCTAGCCCTAGCCCTAACACTAACCCTAGCCATAGCCCTAGCCCTAGCCCTAGCCCTAACCCTAACCCTAGCCCCAGCCCTAGCCCTAGCCCTTGCCGTAGCCCTAGCCCTAGCCCTAACCCTAACCCTAACCCTTACCCTAGCCCTAAGCATAACCCTAGCCCCAGACCTAGCCCTAGCAATAGCCCTAACCCTAACCCTAACCCTAGCCCTAGCCCTAGCCGTACCCCGAACCCTGGCCCTAGCCCTAACCCTAACCCTAACCCTAGCCCTAACCCTAACCCTAGCCCTAGCCCTACCCTAGCCCTAGCCCTAACCCTAGCCCTATCACTAAACCTAACCCTAACCCTAACCCTAACACTAGCCCTAACACTAACCCTAGCCATAGCCCTAACCCTAACCCTAACCCTAGTCCTAGCCCTAGCCCTAGTCTAGCCCTAGCCCTAGACCTAGCCCTAGCCCTAGCCCTAACCCAAACCCTAAACCTAACCATTGCCCTAGCTCTAACCCTAGCCCTAACCCTAATCCTAACCCTAAACCTAGCCATAGCCCTAACCCTAGTTCTAGCTCTAACCCTAACCCTAACCCTAACCCTAACCCTATCCCTAGCCCTAGCCCTAGCCTTAGTCCTTGCCCTACCCCTAGCCCTAGCCCTAACCCTAACCCTAACCTTAGCCCTAACCCTAAACCTTGCCCTAACCCTAACCCTAACACTAGCCCTAGCCCTTGCCCTAGCCCTAGCCCTATCCCTAGCCATAACCCTAACCCCAACCATAACCCTAACCCTAGCCTTTGCCCTAGCCCTAGCCCTAACCCTAACCCTACCCTAGCCATAGCCCTAGCCCTAGCCATAGCCCTAACCCTAACCCTAGCCCCAGCCCTAGTCCTAGCCCTTGCCCTAGCCCTAGCCCTAGCCCTAACCCTAACTCTAACCCTAGCCCTAACCCTAACACTAGCCCCAGCCCTAGCACTAGCCCTAGCCCTAACTCTAACCCTAACCCTAGCCCTAGCCCTAGCCCTAGTCGAGCCCTAGCCCTAGCCCTAACCCTAACCCTAAACCTAACCCTAGACCTAGCCCTAGCCCTAGCCCTAGCGCTAGCCCTAGCCCTAACCCTAACCCTAACCCTAACCCTAGCACTAACCCTAACCCTAGCCCTAGCCCTAGCCCTAACCCTAACCCTAGCCCTAGCCCTAACCCTGACCCAAAACCTAACCATAGCCCTAGCCCTAACCCTAGCCCTAGCCCTAAACCTAACCCTAACCCTAACCCTAACCCTAATCCTAACCCTAACCTAAACATAGCCCTAGCCCTAACCCTAACCCTAACCTTAACCCTAGCCCTATACCTATTCCTAGTCCTAACCCTAATCCTAACCATAACCCTAAGCCTAGCCTTAGCCCTAGCCCTAGCCCTAGCCCTAGCCCTAACCCTAAACCTAACCCTAGCCATAGCCCTAGCCCTAGCCCTAGCCCTAAACCTAACCCTAGCCCCAGGCCTAGCCCTAGCCCTTGCCCTAGCCCTAGCCCTAGCCCTAACACTAACCCTAACCCTAATCCTAGCCCTAACCCTAAACCTAGCCCCAGCCCTAGCCCTAGCCCTAGCCCTAAACCTAACCCTAACCCTAGCCCTAGCCATAGCCCTAACCCGTACCCTAGGCCTAGCCCTAAACCTAACCCTAAACCTAGCCCTAGCCCTAGCCCTAACCCTAACCCTAACCCTAGCCCTAGCCCTAGCCGTAACCCGAACCCTGGCCCTAGCCCTAACCCTAACCCTAACCCTAGCCCTAACCCTAACCCTAGCCCTAGTCCTAGCCCTAACCCTAACCCTAACCCTAGCACTAACCCTAACGCTAACCCTAAACCAGGCCTAGTCCTAGTCTAGCCCTAGCCCTAGCCCTAGCCCTAGCCCTAGCCCTAACCCTAACCCTAACCCTAAACCTAACCCTAGACTTGACCTAACCCTAGCCCTAACCCTAACCCTAACCCTACAACTAACCCTAGCCCTAACCCTAACCCTAGCCCTAGCCCTAGCCCTAACCCTAACCCTAACGCTAAACCTAAACCTAGCCCTAGCCCTAACCCTAGCCCTAGCCCTAATCCTAACCCTAACCCTAACCCTAGCATAGACCTAGCCCTAGCCCTCGCCCTAGCCCTAACCCTAACCCTAACCCTAGCCCTCACCCTAACCCTAACGTTAAAGCTAGCCCTAGCCCTAGCCCTAACCCTAACCCTAACCCTAATCCTAGCCCTAGCCCTAGCCCTAGCCCTAGCACGAGCCCTAGCCCTAGCCCTAGCCCTAACCCTAACCCTAAGCCCAACCCTAGCCCTAACCCTAGTCCTAGCCCTAACCCAAACCCTAGCCCTAGCCCTAGCCCTAACCCTAATCATAGCCCTAGCCCGAGCACTAACCCTAACCCTAACCCTAAACCTAGCCCTAGTCCTAGCCCTAGACCTAACACTAACCCTAACCCTAACCCTATACCTAGCCCTAGCCCTCCCCTAGCCCTAACCATAACCCTAACCCTAACCCTAACCAAGCCCTAAAGATAACCCTAGCCCTAGCCCTAGCCATAAACCTAATCATAGCCTTAGCCCTAGCACTAACCCTAACCCTAGCACTAACCCTAGCCCTAGCCCTAGCCCTAGCCCTAAACCTAACCCTAACCCTAACCCTAACCATAGCCCTAACCATAAACCTAGCCATAACCCTAACCCTAAACCTAACCCTAGCCCTAGCCCTAACCCTAACACTAAACCTAACCCTAACCCTTACCCTAACACAAACACTAGCCCTAGCCCTAACCCTCACCCTAAACCTAGCCCTAGCCCTAGCCCTAACCCTAACCATAAATCTTACCCTAGCCCAGGCCTTAGCCTTAACCTTAATCCTAGCCCTACCCCTAGACCTAGCCCTAACCCTAACCCTAACCCTAGACCTAGCCCTTGCCCTAGCCCTAGCCCTATCTATAGTCCTATCCCTAACCCTAACCCAAACCCTAACCCTAGCCCTAGCCCTAACCCTAACCCTAACCCTAATCCTAGACCTAGCCCTAAACCTAACCCTAACCCTAACCCTAACCCTAGCACTAACCCTAACCTAACCCTAGCCCTAACCCTAGTCCTTGTCCTAACCATAGCCCTAGCCCTAACCCTAACCCTAACCCTAACCATAGCCCTAGCCCTAACCCTAACCCTAGCCCCAGCCCTAGCCCTAGCCCTTGGCCTAGCCCTGGCCTAGACCTAACCCTAACCCTAACCCTAACCCTAGCCCTAAACCTAACCCTAGCCCCAGGCCTAGCCCTATCCCTAGCACTAACCCT
Source organism: Sylvilagus floridanus (assembly GCA_949820135.1). Lineage (NCBI taxonomy): Eukaryota > Metazoa > Chordata > Mammalia > Lagomorpha > Leporidae > Sylvilagus > Sylvilagus floridanus. The sequence continues at coordinate 152,318,611 of OX463233.1, forward strand.
AACCTAGCGCTAACCCTAGCCCTAGCCCTAGCCCTAGCCCTAACCCTAACCCTAACCCTAAACCTAACCTTAAGCCTAGCCCTAACCCTAACCCTAGCCATAGCCCTAACCCTAACCCTAACCCAAGCCCTAGCCCTAGCCCTAGTCTAGCCATAGCCCTAGCCCTAGCCCTAACCCTAACCCTAACCCTAACCCTAACCCTAACCCTAACCCTAGCCCTAGCCCTAGCCCTAGCATAGCCCTAACCCTAACCCTAACCCTAACCCTAGCCCTAGCCCCAGCCCTAGACCTAGCCTTGCACTAACCCTAACCCTAACCCTAACACTAGCCCTACCCTAGCCCTAGCCCTAGCCCTAGCACTAACCCTAACCCTAACCCTAATCCTAACCCTAACCCTAGCCCCAGTCCTAGCCCTAGCCCTGGTCATAGCCCTAGCCCTAGCCCTAGCCCTAGCACTAATCCTAAACCTAACCCTAACTCTAACCCTAACCCTAGCCCTTGCCCTACCCCTAGCCCTAGCCCTAACCCTAACACTAAACCTAACCCTAATCCTAACCAGAACCCTAGCCCTTACCCTAGCCCTATCCCTAACACTAACCCTAAACCTACCCCTAGCTCTAGCCCTAGCCCAAGCCCTATCCCTAGTCCTAAACCTAACACTAACCTTAATCATAGCCCTAGCCCTAGACTTACCCCTCGCCCTAGCCCCAACCCTCACACTAACCCTAACCCTAATCCTAACCCGAACCCTAGACCTAACCCTAACCCTAACCCTAACCCTAACCCTAAACCTAACCCTAACCATACCCCTTTCCCTAGCCCTAGGCCTGGTCCTAGCCCTAGCCCTAGACCTAGCCCTAGGCCTAGCCCTAACCCTAAACCTAACCCTAACCCTACCCCTAACCCTAGCCTTAGCCCTACCCCTAGCCCTAGCCCTAACCCTAGACCTAGCCCTAGCCTTAGCCCTAACCCTAAACCTAAACCTAACCCTACCCCGAACCCTACCCCTAACCCTAGCCCTAACCCCAACCCTAAATCTAACCCTAGCCCTAGCCCTAGCCCTAGCGCTAGTATAGCCCTAGCCGTAGCCCTAGCCCTAGCCCTAGGTCTAACCCTAACCCTAACCCTATCCCTAACCCTAGCCCTAACCCTAGCCCTAGCCCTAAACCTAGCCCTAGCCCTAGCCTTAGGCCTAGCCCTAACCCTAAACCTAACCCTCCCCCTAACCCGAGCCCTAATCCTAACCCTAACACTAACCCTAACCCTAAC
>OX463233.1:152337379-152342379 GCA_949820135.1 Sylvilagus floridanus
TAACGCAAACCCAAACCCTAGCCCTAGCCCTAGCCCTAGCCCTAACCCTAAACCTAACCCTTAACCTAGCCCTAGCCATAGCCCTAACCCTAAACCTAGCCCTACCCCTAGCCCTAACCCTAGCCCTAACCCTAGCCCTAGCCCTAGCCCTAGCCCTAGCCCTAACCCTAACACTAACCCTAACTATAGACCTAGCCCTAGTCCTTGCCCTAGCCCTAGCCCTAGCCCTGACCCTAACCCTAACCCTAACCCTAGCCCTAACCCTAACCCTAGCCCTAACCCTAACCCTAACCCTAACCCTAGCACTAACCCTAGCCCCAGTCCTAGCACTAGCCCTGGTCATAGCCCTAGCCCTAGCCCTAGCCCTAGCACTAACCCTAAACCTTACCCTACCTCTAACCCTAACCCTAGCCCTAGCCCTACCCCTAGCCCTAGCCCTAATCCTAACACTAACCCTTACCCTAACCCTAGCCCCAGTCCTAACCCTAACCCTACCCCTAGCCCTAGTCCTATCCCTAACACTAACCCTAAACCTAACCCTAGTCCCAGCCCTAGCCCGAGCCCTGGTCCTAGCCCTAGCCCTAACCCTAACCCTAACCCTAGCCCTAGCCCCAACCCTAGCCCTAGCCCTAACCCTAACCCTAACCCTAACGCTAGCCCTAGCCCCAGCCCTAGCCCTAGCCTTACCCTAACCCTAACCCTAACCCTAATCCTAACCCTAACCCTAGCCCCCGTACTAGCCCTAGCCCTGGTCATAGCCCTAGCCCTAGCTATAGCCCTAGCACTAACCCTAAACCTAACCAAAACTCTAACCCTAACCCTAGCCCTAGCCCTACCCCTAGCCCTAGCCCTAACCCTAACCCTAATCCTAACCCTAACCCTAGCCCCAGTCCTAACCCTAACCCTACACCTAGCCCTAGCCCTAACCCTAACACTAACCCTAACCCTAATCCTAACCCGAACCCTAGCCCTAACCCTAGCCCTATCCCTAACACTAACCCTAAACCTAACCCTAGCCATAGCCCTAGCTCTAGCCCTAGCCCTAGCCCTAACCATAACCCTAAACCTAGCCCTAGACCTAGCCCTAGCACTAGCCCTAACCCTAACCCTAACCTAACCCTAGCCGTAGCCCTAGCTCTAGCCCTATCCCTAGCCCTAACCCTAACACTAACCCTAACCCTAACCCTAAACCTAGCCCTAGCCCTAGCCCTATACCAAGCCGTAGACCTCGCCCTAGCCCTAGCCCTAACCCTAACCCTAGCCCTAGCCCTAGCCCTAGCCCTAACCCTAACCCTAACTCTAACCCTAGCCCTAGCCCTAGCCTTAGCCCTAGCCCTAACCCTAAACCTAACCCTAACGCTAACCTGAGCCCTAATCCTAACCCTAGCCCTCACCCTAAACCTAGCCCTAGCCCTAACTCTAACCCTAACCCTAGCCCTAGCCCTAGCCCTAGTCTAGCCCTGGACCTAGCCCTAGCCCTAGCCCTAGCCCTAGCCCTAACCCTAACCCTAACCCTAACCCTAGCCCTAGCCCTAGCCCTAAACCTAGCCCTAGCCCTAACGCTAACCCTAACCCTAGGCCTAGCCCTAGCCCTAGCCTTAACCCTAACCCTAACACTTACCCTAACCCTAACACAAGCCCTAGCCATAACCCTAACCCGAACCCTAGCCCTAGCCCTACACCTAACCCTAACCCTAACCCTAATCCTAGCCCTAGCCCTAACCCTTGCCCTAGCCCTGGTCCTAGCCCTGGCTCTAACCCTAGCCCTAAACCTAACACTAGCCAAGCCCTAACCCTAACCCTAACCCTAGCCGTAGCCCTAGCCCTAGCCCTAACCCTAACCATAAACCTAACCCTAACCCTAGCGCTAGCCCTAGCCCTAAACCTAGCCCTAGCCCTAATCCGAACCCTAGCCCTAGCCCTAGCCCTAGCCCTAACCCTATCCCTAACCCTTACCCTAAACCTAACCCTAGCCCTAGCCCTAACCCTAACCCTAACCCTAACCCTAACCCTAGCCCTAGCCCTACCCCTAGCCCTAGCCCTAACCCTTTCCCTAACCCTTACCCTAAAGCTAACCCTAGCCCTAGCCCTAACCCTAACCCTAACCCTAACCCTAGCCCTAGCCCTAGCCCTAGCCCTAGCCCTAACCCTCACCCTAAACCTAACCCTAACCTTACCTAACCCTAACCCTAGCCCCAGACCTAACGCAAACCCAAACCCTAGCCCTAGCCCTAGCCCTAGCCCTAACCCTAAACCTAACCCTTAACCTAGCCCTAGCCATAGCCCTAACCCTAAACCTAGCCCTACCCCTAGCCCTAACCCTAGCCCTAACCCTAGCCCTAGCCCTAGCCCTAGCCCTAGCCCTAACCCTAACACTAACCCTAACTATAGACCTAGCCCTAGTCCTTGCCCTAGCCCTAGCCCTAGCCCTGACCCTAACCCTAACCCTAACCCTAGCCCTAACCCTAACCCTAGCCCTAACCCTAACCCTAACCCTAACCCTAGCACTAACCCTAGCCCCAGTCCTAGCACTAGCCCTGGTCATAGCCCTAGCCCTAGCCCTAGCCCTAGCACTAACCCTAAACCTTACCCTACCTCTAACCCTAACCCTAGCCCTAGCCCTACCCCTACCCTAGCCCTAATCCTAACACTAACCCTTACCCTAACCCTAGCCCCAGTCCTAACCCTAACCCTACCCCTAGCCCTAGTCCTATCCCTAACACTAACCCTAAACCTAACCCTAGTCCCAGCCCTAGCCCGAGCCCTGGTCCTAGCCCTAGCCCTAACCCTAACCCTAACCCTAGCCCTAGCCCCAACCCTAGCCCTAGCCCTAACCCTAACCCTAACCCTAACGCTAGCCCTAGCCCCAGCCCTAGCCCTAGCCTTACCCTAACCCTAACCCTAACCCTAATCCTAACCCTAACCCTAGCCCCCGTACTAGCCCTAGCCCTGGTCATAGCCCTAGCCCTAGCTATAGCCCTAGCACTAACCCTAAACCTAACCAAAACTCTAACCCTAACCCTAGCCCTAGCCCTACCCCTAGCCCTAGCCCTAACGCTAACCCTAATCCTAACCCTAACCCTAGCCCCAGTCCTAACCCTAACCCTACACCTAGCCCTAGCCCTAACCCTAACACTAACCCTAACCCTAATCCTAACCCGAACCCTAGCCCTAACCCTAGCCCTATCCCTAACACTAACCCTAAACCTAACCCTAGCCATAGCCCTAGCTCTAGCCCTAGCCCTAGCCCTAACCATAACCCTAAACCTAGCCCTAGACCTAGCCCTAGCACTAGCCCTAACCCTAACCCTAACCTAACCCTAGCCGTAGCCCTAGCTCTAGCCCTATTCCTAGCCCTAACCCTAACACTAACCCTAACCCTAACCCTAAACCTAGCCCTAGCCCTAGCCCTATACCAAGCCGTAGACCTCGCCCTAGCCCTAGCCCTAACCCTAACCCTAGCCCTAGCCCTAGCCCTAGCCCTAACCCTAACCCTAACTCTAACCCTAGCCCTAGCCCTAGCCTTAGCCCTAGCCCTAACCCTAAACCTAACCCTAACGCTAACCTGAGCCCTAATCCTAACCCTAGCCCTCACCCTAAACCTAGCCCTAGCCCTAACTCTAACCCTAACCCTAGCCCTAGCCCTAGCCCTAGTCTAGCCCTGGACCTAGCCCTAGCCCTAGCCCTAGCCCTAGCCCTAACCCTAACCCTAACCCTAACCCTAGCCCTAGCCCTAGCCCTAAACCTAGCCCTAGCCCTAACGCTAACCCTAACCCTAGGCCTAGCCCTAGCCCTAGCCTTAACCCTAACCCTAACACTTACCTAACCCTAACACAAGCCCTAGCCATAACCCTAACCCGAACCCTAGTCCTAGCCCTACACCTAACCCTAACCCTAACCCTAATCCTAGCCCTAGCCCTAACCCTTGCCCTAGCCCTGGTCCTAGCCCTGACTATAACCCTAGCCCTAAACCTAACACTAGCCAAGCCCTAACCCTAACCCTAACCCTAGCGCTAGCCCTAGCCCTAAACCTAGCCCTAGCCCTAATCCGAACCCTAGCCCTAGCCCTAGCCCTAGCCCTAGCCCTAACCCTCACCCTAAACCTAACCCTAACCTTACCCTAACCCTAACCCTAGCCCTAGACCTAACGCTAACCCAAACCCTAGCCCTAGCCCTAGCCCTAGCCCTAGCCCTAACCCTAACCCTAACCCTAACCCTAGCCCTAGCCCTAGCCCTAGCCCTAGCCCTAGCCCTAGCCCTAGCCCTAACCCTAAACCTAACCCTTAACCTAGCCCTAGCCATAGCCCTAACCCTAAACCTAGCCCTACCCCTAGCCCTAAACCTAGCCCTAACCCTAGCCCTAGCCCTAGCCCTAGCCCTAGCCCTAACCCTAACACTAACCCTAACTATAGACCTAGCCCTAGTCCTTGCCCTAGCCCTAGCCCTAGCCCTGACCCTAACCCTAACCCTAACCCTAACCCTAGCCCTAACCCTAACCCTAGCCCTAACCCTAACCCTAACACTAACCCTACCCCTACCCCTAGCCCTATCCCTAACACTAACCCTAAACCTAACCCTAGTCCCAGCCCTAGCCCGAGCCCTGGTCCTAGCCCTAGCCCTAACCCTAACCCTAACCCTAGCCCTAGCCCCAACCCTAGCCCTAGCCCTAACCCTAACCCTAACCCTAACGCTAGCCCTAGCCCCAGCCCTAGCCCTAGCCTTACCCTAACCCTAACCCTAACCCTAATCCTAACCCTAACCCTAGCCCCAGTACTAGCCCTAGCCCTGGTCATAGCCCTAGCCCTAGCTATAGCCCTAGCACTAACCCTAAACCTAACCCTAACTCTAACCCTAACCCTAGCCCTAGCCCTACCCCTAGCCCTAGCCCTAACCCTAACCCTAATCCTAACCCTAACCCTAGCCCCAGTCCTAACCCTAACCCTACACCTAGCCCTAGTTCTAACCCTAACACTAACCCTAACCCTAATCCTAACCCGAAC
>OX463233.1:152362379-152369879 GCA_949820135.1 Sylvilagus floridanus
CTAGCCCTAGACTTAGCCCTAACCATAACCCTAACCCTAACCCTCGCTCTAGCCCTAGCCCTAACCCTAACCCTAGCCCTAGCCCTAAACCTAACCCTAACCCTAGCCCTAACCCAAGACCTTGCCCTAGCCCTAGCCCTAGCCCTAACCCTAACCCTAACACTAACCCTAACCCTAGGCCTAACCCTAATCCTAGCCCTAAACCTAACCCTAGCCCTAGCCCTAACCCTAACCCTAACCCTAACCCTAAACCTAGCCCTAGCCCTAACCCTAGCCTAGCCCTAGCCCAAGACCTAGCCCTATCGCTAACTCTAACCCTAACCCTAGCCATAGCCCTACCCCTAGCCCTAGCCCTAGCCCTAGCTCTAACCCTAACCCTAGCCCTGGCCATAGCCCTAGCCTTAGCCCTAGCCCTAGACCTAAACCTGACCCTAGCCCTAGCCATAGCGCTAACCCTAACCCTAGCCCTAGCCCTAGCCGTAGCCATAGCCCTAGCCCTAGCCCTAACACCAAACCTAGCCCTAGCCCTAACCCTAACCCTAACCCTAACCCTAACCATAGCCCTAGCCCTAGCCCTAGCCCTAGCCCTAACCCTAACCCTAACCCTAACTCTAGCCCTAGCCCTAACCCTAGCTCTAACCCTAAACCTAACCCTAACTCTAGCCTAATCCTAACCCTAACCCTAGCCCTAGCCCTAACCCTAGCCCTAGCCCTAGCCCTAAACCTAGCCCTAGCCCTAGCCCTAGCCCTAGCCCTAACCCTAACCCTAAACCTAACGCTAGCCCTAGCCTTAAACCTAGCTCTAGACCTAACTCTAACCCTAACCCTAACCCTATCCCTAGCCCTAGCCCTAGCCCTAGCACTAGCCCTAACCCTAAGCCTAACCCTAACCCTAACCATATCCCTAATCCTAACCCTAGCCCTAGCCCTAGCCCTAGTCTAGCCCTAGCCCTAGCCCTAGCCCTAGCCCTAACCCTAACCCTAACCATAAACCTAACCCTAGCCCTAGCCCTAACCCTAGAGGTAGCCCTAAACCTAACCCTAACCCTACTTCTAGCCCTAGACTTAGACAGAGCCCTAGCCCTAACCCTAAACCTAACCCTTACCCTAACACTAACCCTAACTCTAGTCCTAAACCTAACCCTAGCCCTAGCCCTAGCCCTAGCCCTAACCATAACCCTAACCCTAGTCCTAGCCTTAGCCCTACCCTAGCCCTAGCCCTAGACCTAGACCTAACCCTAACCCTAAACCTAACCCTAAACCTAGCCCTAGCCCAAACCCTAACCCTATCCCTAAACCTAACCCTAGCCCTAGACCTAGCCCTATCCCTAACCCTAACACTAACCCTAACCCTAACCCTAACCCTAAATCTAACCCTAACCCTAACCCTAACCCTAGACCTAGCCCTAGCACTAGCCCTAGCCCTAACCCTAGCCTTAGCCCTAGCCCTAGCCCTAACCCTAACCCTAACTATAACCCTAACCCTACTCCTAACCCAAACCCTAAACCTACCCTAGCCCTAAACCTAGACTTAGCCCTAACCCTAACCCTAACCCTAACCCTCCCTCTAGCCCAACCCTAACCCTAACCCTAGCCCTAGCCCTAACCCTAACCCTAACACTAACCCTAACCCTAGGTCTAACCCTAATCCTAGCCCTAAACCTAACCCTAGCCCTAGCCCTAACCCTAACCCTAACCCTAACCCTAGCCCTAGCCCTAACCCTAGCCTAGCCCTAGCCCTAGACCTAGCCCTAGCCCTAACCCTAACCCTAGCCCTAGCCCTAGCCCTAGCCCTAGGCCTACCCCTAGCCCTAAACCTAACCCTAACAATAACCCTAGCCCTAACACTAACCCTAGCCCTAACCCTAACCCTAGCCCTAGCCCTAGCCCTAGCCCTAGCCCTAGCTCTAGCCCTAACCCTAACCCTAACCCTAGCCTAACCCTAACCCAAAACCTAGCCCTAGCCCTAGCCTTAGCCCTAGCCCTAACCCTAATCCTAGCACTAGCCCTAGCCCTAGCCCTAGCCCTAGCCCTAGCCCTACCCCTAACCCTAACCCTAACCATAACCCTAGCCCTAGCCCTAACCCTAGCCCTAGCCCTAGCCCTAACCCTAACACTAGCCCTAAACCTAAACCTAGACCCAGCCCTAACCCTAGCCCTAGCCCTAACACTAACCCTAACGCTAAACCAAGCCCTAGCCCTAGCCCTAGCCCTAACCCTAGCCCTAACCCTAACCTTAACCCGATTCCTAGCCCTAGTCCTAACCCTAACCCAGATGCTAGCCCTAGCCCTAGCCCTAACCCTAACCCTAACCCTAATGCTAGCCGAGCCCTAACCCTGGCCCTAGCACTAACCTTAACCCTAACCGTAACACTAACCCTAGCCCTAGTCTAGCCCTAGCCCTAACCCTAGCACTAGCCCTAACCCTAGCCCTAACCCTAACCGTAGCCCTAGCCCTAGCCCTAGCCCTAACCCTAGCCCTTGCCCTATCCCTAGCCTTAGCCCTAGCCCTAGCCCTAACACTAACCCTAACTATAACCCTAACCCTACCCCTAAAACGAACCCTAAACCTACCCTAGCCCTAGCGCTAGCCTTAGCCCTAACCCTAACCCTAACCCTCGCCCTAGCCCTAGCCCTAGCCTTAGCCCTAACCCTAACCCTAACCCTAGCCCTAGCCCTAACCCTAGCCCTAGCCTTAACCCTAACCCTAACCGTAGCCCTAGACCTAGCCCTAGACTTGCCCTAGCCCTAAACCTAACCCTAAGCATAACCCTAACCCTAACCCTAGCCCTAACCCTAACCCTAGCCCTAGCCCTAGCCCTAGCACTAACCCTAACCCTAACCCTAACCCTAACCCTAGCCCTAGCCCTAGCCCTAGTCTAGCCCTAGCCCTAGCCCTAGCCCTAGCCCTAACCCTAACCCTAACTATAAACCTAACCCTAGCCCTAGCCCTAACCCTAGCACTACCCTAACCCTAACCGTAACCCTAACCCTAACCCTAGTCCTAGACCTAGACCTAGCCCTAGCCCTAACCCTAGCCCTAAACCTAACCCTAACACTAACCCTAACACTAACCCTAAACCTAACCCTAGCCATTTCCCTAACCCTAACCCTACCCCTAGCCCTAGCCCTACTCTAGCCCTAGCCCTAGCCCTAGCCCTAGCCCTAACCCTAAACATAAACATAAACCTAACCCTAGCCCTAGCCCTAACCCTAGCACTAGCCCTAACCCTAACCCTAACCCTACCCCTAGCCCTAGAACTAGACATAGCCCTAGCCCTAACCATAACCCTAACAATAGCCCTAGCCTTAGCCCTAATCTAGCCCTAGCCCTAGACCTAGCCCTAACCCTAACCCTAACCTTAAACCTAACCCTAGCCCTAGCCGTAGCCCTAAACCTAGCCCGAGCCCTAACCCTAGCCCTAACCCTAGCCCTAGCCCTAGCCATAGCTCTAGACCTAGCCCTAGTCCGAGCCCTAACCATAACCCTAACCGTAACCCTAGCCCTAGCCTTAACCCTAACCCTAACACTAGCCCTAGCCCTAGCCATAACCCTAGCCCAAACCCTAGCACTAGCCCTAGCCCTATCCCTAGCCCTAACCCTAAACCTAACCCTAATCCTAGACCTAGCCCTAGCCCTAGCCCTAGCCCTAACCCTAACCATAAACCTAACCCTAAACCTAACTCTAGCCCTAGCCCTAAACCTAACCCTAACCCTAGCCCTAGCCCTACCACTAACCCTAGCCCTAGCCCTAGCCCTAGCCCTAACCCTAACCATAACCCTAACCCTAACCCTAATCCTAGCTCTAACCCTAGACCTAGCAGTAGCAATAGCCATAGCCCTAGCCCTAACCCTAACCCTAACACTAACCCTAGTCCTAGCCCTAGCCCCAGTCTAGCCCTAGCCCTAGACCTAGCCCGAGCCCTAAACCTAACCCGAACCCTAACACTAGAGCTAGCCCTATCCCTAGTCTAGCCCTAGCCCTAGCCCTATCCGTAGTCCTAAACCTAACCCTAACACTAACCCTAGCCCTAGCCCTAACCCTAGCCCTAGCTCTAACCCTAACCCTAACCCTAACCCTAGCCCTAGCCCAAGCCCTAGCTCTAACCCTAGACCTAGCCCTAACCCTAACCCTAACACTAACCCTAGCCCTAGCCATAGCCATAGCGCTAGCCCTAGCCCTAACCCTAACCCTGGCCCTAGCCCTAGCCCTAGCCCTAGACTAGCCCTAGCACTAGCCCTAGCCCTAGCCCTAGCCCTAGCCCTAACCCTAACCATAACCCTAGCCCTAGCCCGAACACTAACCCTAGCCCAAACATAAACCTAACCCTAACACTAGCACTAGCCCTAGCCCTAGCCCTAGCACTAGCGCTAACCCTAACCCTAAACCTAGCCCTAGCCCTAGTCCTAGCTCTAACCCTATCCCTAACCCTAGCCCTAGCCCTAGCTCTAGCCCTAGCCCTAGCCCTAACCCTAACCCTAACCCTAGCCCTAGCCCTAGCCCTAACACTAGCCCTAGCCCTAAACCTAACACTAACCCTAGCCCTAACCCTAACCCTAGCCCTACCCCTAGCCCTAGCCCTAACCCTATCCCCTCCCTAGCCCTAGCCCTAGTACTTGCCCTACCCCTAGCCCGAGCCCTAACTCTAACCGTAACCCTAACCCTAGCCCTAGCCCTAGCCCTAGCCCTAATCCTTACCCTAACCCTAGCCCTAGCCATATCCCTAGCGCTACCCCTAGCACTAGCCCTATCCCTAGCCCTAGCCCTAGCCCTAACCCTAACCATAACCCTAGCCCGAGCCCGAACACTAACCCTAGCCCAAACCTAAACCTAACCCTAACACTAGCACTAGCCCTAGCCCTAGCCCTAGCACTAGCCCTAACCCTAACCCTAAACCTAGCCCTAGCCCTAGCCCTAGCTCTAACCCTATCCCTAACCCTAGCCCTAGCCCTAACACTAGCCCTAGCCCTAAACCTAACCCTAACCCTAGCCCTAACCCTAACCCTAGCCCTACCCCTAGCCGTAGCCCTAACCCTATCACCTCCCTAGCCCTAGCCCTAGTACTTGACCTACCCCTAGACCGAGCCCTAACCCTAACCGTAACCCTAACCCTAGCCCTAGTCCTAGCCCTAGCCCTAATCCTAACCCTAACCCTAGCCCTAGGCCTAGCCCTAGGCATAGCCCTAGCCCTAGCCCTAGCCCTAAACCTAACCCTAACCCTAGCCCTAACCCTAACCCTAGCCCTAGCCCTAGCCCTAGCCCTAGCCCTAGCCACAGCCCTAGTCCTAGCCCTAGCCCTAGCCCTAACCCTAACTCTAAACGTAACGCTAGCCCTAACCTTAACCCTAACCCTAGACCTAGCCCTAGGCCTAACCCTAGCCCTAACCCTAGCCATAGCCCTAGGCCTAGCCCTAGCCCTAGCCCGAGCCCTAGCCCTAGCCCTAACCCTAACCATAAACCTAACCCTAACCCTAGCCCTAGTCCAAGACCTAACCCTAACCCTAACCCTAAACCTAGTCCTAGCCCTAAAGAAAACCCTAGCCCTAGCCCTAACCATAACCCTAAACCTAACCCTAGCCCTAGCCCTAGCCCTAACCCTAACCCTAGCACTAGCCCTAGTCGTAGCCCTAGACCTAGCCCTAACCCTAAACCTTGCCCTAGCCCTAGCCCTAGACCTAGACCTAAACCTAACCCTATCCCTAACCATAGCCCTAGTCCTAACCCTAAACGTAACCCTAGCCCTATCCCTAGCCCTAAATCTAACCCTAACCCAAACCCTAGCCCTGGCCGGGTCCTAGCCCTAGACCTAGCCCTAGCCCTAGCCCTAACCCTAACCCTAACCCTAACCCTAGCCCTAACCATAACCCTTGCCCTAAACCTAACCCTATCCCTAACCCTAGCCCTAGCCCTAGCCTTAACCCTAAACCTAACCCTAGCCCTAGCCCCAGCCCTAGCCCTAGCCTTAACCCTAACACTAACACTAGCACTAGCCCTAGGCCTAGACCTAGCCCTAACCCAAAACCTAACCCTAAACCTAACCCTAGCCCTAGTCCTAGCCCTAGCCCTTACCCTATCCCTGACCCTTGCCCTACCCTAGACCTAGCCCTAGCCCTAGACCTAGAACTAAACCTAACCCTATCCCTAACCATAGCCCTAGTCCTAACCCTAAACGTAACCCTAGCCCTATCCCTAGCCCTAAATCTAACCCTAACCCAAACCCTAGCCCTGGCCGTGTCCTAGCCCTAGACCTAGCCCTAGCCCTAGCCCTAACCCTAATCCTAACCCTAACCCTAGCCCTAACCCTAACCCTTGCCCTAAACCTAACCCTATCCCTAACCCTAGCCCTAGCCCTAGCCATAGCTCTAGACCTAGCCCTAGTCCTAGCCCTAACCCTAACCCTAACAGTAACCCTAGCGCTAGCCTTAACCCTAACCCTAACCCTAGCCCTAGCCCCAGCCATAACCCTAGCCCTAACCCTAACCCTAGCCCTAGCCCTAGCCCTAGCCCTAGACTAGCCCTAGCACTAGACCTAGCCCTAGCCCTAGCCCTAGCCCTAGCCCTAACCCTAACCATAACCCTAGCCCTAGCCCGAACACTAACCCTAGCCCAAACCTAAACCTAACCCTAACACTAGCACTAGCCCTAGCCCTAGTCCTAGCACTAGCCCTAACCCTAACCCTAACCGTAGCCCTAGCCCTAGCCCGAGCTCTAACCCTATCCCTAACCCTAGCCCTAGCCCTAGCCCTAGCCCTAGCCCTAGCCCTAACCCTAACCCTAGCCCTAGCCCTAGCCCTAGGCATAGCCCTAGCCCTAGCCCTCGGCCAAGCCCTAAACCTAACCCTAACCCTAGCCCTAGCCCTAGCCCTAAACCTAACCCGAACTGTAACCCTAACTCTAGCCTTAACCCTAACCCTAACCCTACCCCTAGCCCTAACCCTAACCCTAACCCTAGCCCTAGCCCTAGCCCTAGCCCTAGCCCTAACCCTAACCCTAACACTAACCCTAACCCTAACCCTAACCCTAACCCTAACCCTAACCCTAGCCCTAGCCTTTGCCCTAGCCCTAGGCCAGGCCTAGCCCTATCCCTAACCTAATCCTAGCGCTAGCCCTATCCCTAGTCTAGCCCTAGCCCTAGCCGTAGCCCTAGCCCTAGCCCTAACCCTAACCCAAACCCTAACCCTAGCCCTAGCCCTAGTCCTAGTCTAGCCCTAGCACTAGCCCTAGCCCTAGCCCTAACCCTGACCCTAACCCTAAACCTAGCCCTAGCCCTAACCCTAGCCCTAGCCCTAACACTAACCCTAAACCTAACCCTAGCCCTAAACCTAGTCCTAGCCCTAACCCTAGCCCTAACCCTATCCCTAGCCCTAGCCCTAGCCCTAGGCATAGCCCTAGCCCTAGCCCTAGCCCTAACCCTAACCCTAACCCTAGCCATAACCCTAACCCTAGCCCTAGCCCTAAACCTAACCCTAACCCTAGCGCTAGCCCTAGGCCTAGACTA
>OX463233.1:152384879-152387379 GCA_949820135.1 Sylvilagus floridanus
CTAATCCTAGCTCTAACCCTAGACCTAGCAGTAGCAATAGCCATAGCCCTAGCCCTAACCCTAACCCTAACACTAACCCTAGCCCTAGCCCTAGCCCCAGTCTAGCCCTAGCCCTAGACCTAGCCCGAGCCCTAAACCTAACCCGAACCCTAACACTAGAGCTAGCCCTATCCCTAGTCTAGCCCTAGCCCTAGCCCTATCCGTAGCCCTAAACCTAACCCTAACACTAACCCTAGCCCTAGCCCTAACCCTAGCCCTAGCTCTAACCCTAACCCTAACCCTAACCCTAGCCCTAGCCCAAGCCCTAGCCCTAAACCTAGACCTAGCCCTAACCCTAACCCTAACCCTAACCCTAGCCCTAGCCATAGCCATAGCGCTAGCCCTAGCCCTAACCCTAACCCTGGCCCTAGCCCTAGCCCTAGCCCTAGACTAGCCCTAGCACTAGCCCTAGCCCTAGCCCTAGCCCTAGCCCTAACCCTAACCATAACCCTAGCCCTAGCCCGAACACTAACCCTAGCCCAAACCTAAACCTAACCCTAACACTAGCACTAGCCCTAGCCCTAGCCCTAGCACTAGCCCTAACCCTAACCCTAAACCTAGCCCTAGCCCTAGCCCTAGCTCTAACCCTATCCCTAACCCTAGCCCTAGCCCTAGCTCTAGCCCTAGCCCTAGCCCTAACCCTAACCCTAACCCTAGCCCTAGCCCTAGCCCTAACACTAGCCCTAGCCCTAAACCTAACACTAACCCTAGCCCTAACCCTAACCCTAGCCCTACCCCTAGCCCTAGCCCTAACCCTATCCCCTCCCTAGCCCTAGCCCTAGTACTTGCCCTACCCCTAGCCCGAGCCCTAACTCTAACCGTAACCCTAACCCTAGCCCTAGCCCTAGCCCTAGCCCTAATCCTTACCCTAACCCTAGCCCTAGCCATATCCCTAGCGCTACCCCTAGCCCTAACCCTAACCCTAGCCCTAGCCCTAGCCCTAGCCCTAGACTAGCCCTAGCACTAGCCCTATCCCTAGCCCTAGCCCTAGCCCTAACCCTAACCATAACCCTAGCCCTAGCCCGAACACTAACCCTAGCCCAAACCTAAACCTAACCCTAACACTAGCACTAGCCCTAGCCCTAGCCCTAGCACTAGCCCTAACCCTAACCCTAAACCTAGCCCTAGCCCTAGCCCTAGCTCTAACCCTATCCCTAACCCTAGCCCTAGCCCTAACACTAGCCCTAGCCCTAAACCTAACCCTAACCCTAGCCCTAACCCTAACCCTAGCCCTACCCCTAGCCGTAGCCCTAACCCTATCACCTCCCTAGCCCTAGCCCTAGTACTTGCCCTACCCCTAGCCCGAGCCCTAACCCTAACCGTAACCCTAACCCTAGCCCTAGTCCTAGCCCTAGCCCTAATCCTAACCCTAACCCTAGCCCTAGGCCTAGCCCTAGGAATAGCCCTAGCCCTAGCCCTAGCCCTAAACCTAACCCTAACCCTAGCCCTAACCCTAACCCTAGCCCTAGCCCTAGCCCTAGCCCTAGCCCTAGCCACAGCCCTAGTCCTAGCCCTAGCCCTAGCCCTAACCCTAACTCTAACCGTAACGCTAGCCCTAACCTTAACCCTAACCCTAGACCTAGCCCTAGGCCTAACCCTAGCCCTAACCCTAGCCATAGCCCTAGGCCTAGCCCTAGCCCTAGCCCGAGCCCTAGCCCTAGCCCTAACCCTAACCATAAACCTAACCCTAACCCTAGCCCTAGTCCAAGACCTAACCCTAACCCTAACCCTAAACCTAGTCCTAGCCCTAAAGAAAACCCTAGCCCTAGCCCTAACCATAACCCTAAACCTAACCCTAGCCCTAGCCCTAGCCCTAACCCTAACCCTAGCACTAGCCCTAGTCGTAGCCCTAGACCTAGCCCTAACCCTAAACCTTGCCCTAGCCCTAGCCCTAGACCTAGACCTAAACCTAACACTATCCCTAACCATAGCCCTAGTCCTAACCCTAAACGTAACCCTAGCCCTATCCCTAGCCCTAAATCTAACCCTAACCCAAACCCTAGCCCTGGCCGGGTCCTAGCCCTAGACCTAGCCCTAGCCCTAGCCCTAACCCTAACCCTAACCCTAACCCTAGCCCTAACCCTAACCCTTGCCCTAAACCTAACCCTATCCCTAACCCTATCCCTAGCCCTAGCCTTAACCCTAACCCTAACCCTAGCCCTAGCCCCAGCCCTAGCCCTAGCCTTAACCCTAACACTAACACTAGCACTAGCCCTAGGCCTAGCCCTAGCCCTAACCCAAAACCTAACCCTAAACCTAACCCTAGCCCTAGTCCTAGCCCTAGCCCTTACCCTATCCCTGACCCTTGCCCTACAATAGACCTAGCCCTAGCCCTAGACCTAGACCTAAACCTAACCCTATCCCTAACCATAGCCCTAGTCCTAACCCTAAACGTAACCCTAGCCCTATCCCTAGCCCTAAATCTAACCCTAACCCAAACCCTAGCCCTGGCCGAATCCTA
>OX463233.1:152397379-152437379 GCA_949820135.1 Sylvilagus floridanus
CCCTAGCCCTAGCCCTAGCCCTAACTCTAACCCTAACCCTAACACTAGCCCTAACCCTAACGCTAGCCCCAGCCCTAGACCTAGCCCTAGCCCTAACCCTAACCCTAACCCTAGCCCTAGCTCTAGAACTAGTCTTGCCCTAGCCCTGGCCCTAGCTCTAAACCTAACCCTAACCATAAACCTAAACCTAGCCGTAGACCTAACCCTAACCCTAAACTTGCCCTAGCCCTAGCACTAGTCTTGTCCTAGCCCTAGCCCTAGCTCTAACCCTAACCCTAACCCTAAACCTAACCCTAGCCATAGACCTAACCCTAACCCTAGCCCTAACCCTAACCCTAACTCTAACCCTAGCCCTAGCCCTACCCCTTGCCCTAGCCCTAACCCTAACACTAACCCTATCCCTCGCCCTTACCCTAACGCTAAAGCTAGCCCTAGCCATAGCCCTAACCCTAACCCTAACACTAATGCTAGCCCTAGCCCTAACCCTAGCCCTAGCCATAGCCCTAATCCTAACCCTAACCCTAACCCTAACCCTAGCCCTAAACCTAACCCTAGACCTAGCCCTAGACCTAGCCCTAAACCTAACCCTAACCCTAGCCCTAGCCCTAGCCCTAACCGTAACCGTAACACTAACCCTAGCCCTAGCCTTAACCCTAACCCTAAGCCTAGCCCTAGCCCTAGCCTTAGCCCTAGCCCTAGCCCTAGCCCTAAACCTAACACTAGCCCAAGCCCTAGCCCTAGCCCTAGCCCAAGCCCTAAACCTATCCCTAACCCTAACCCTAGCCCTTGCCATAACCCTAGCCCTAGCCCAAACCCTAACCCTAACCCTAGCCCTAAACCCAAACCTAGCCCTACCCCTAGCCCCAGCCCTAACCCTAACCCTAACCCTAACCCTATCCATAGCCCTAGACCTAGACCTAGTCCTTGCCCTACCCCTAGCCCTAGCCCTAAACTTAACCCTAACCCTAACTCTAGCCCTAACCCTAAACCTAGCCCTAACCCTTACCCTAACCCTAACCCTAGCCCTAGCCCTTGCCCTTGTCCTAACCGTAACCCTAACCTAACCCTAACCCTAACCCTATCCATCACCCTAATCCTAAACCTAGCCCTAGCCCTAGCCCTTGCCCTAGCCCTAACCCTAACCCTAACCCTAAACCTAACCCTAACCCTAACTCTAGCCCTAACCCGAAACCTAGCCCTAACCCTTACCCTAACCTTAGCCCCAACCCTAGTCCTTGCCCTAGCCCTAGCCCTAGACCTAGCCCTAGCCCTAACCCTAACCCTAACCCTAGCCGTAGCCCTAACCCTAATCCTAGCCCTAGCCCTAACCCTAGCTCTAACCCTAACCCTATCCCTAAACCTAACCCTAGCCCTAGCCCTAACCCTAACCCTAGCCCTAGCCCTAGTCTAGACCTAGACCTAGCCCTAGCCCTAGCCATAACCCTAAACCTAACCCTAGCCCTAGCCCTAGCCATAGCCCTTAACCTAGCCCAGCCCTAACCCTAACCCTAACACTAGCTGTGGCCCTACCCTAGTCCTAGCCCTAGACCTAGCCCTAGCCCTAACCCTACCCCTTACCCTAACCCTAACCCAAGCGCTAAACCTAACCTTAGCCCTAGCCCTAGCCCTAGTCCTAGCCCAAGCCCTAGACTTAACCCTAAGCCTAAACCTAACCCTAACCCTAACCCAAGCCCTAACCCTAATCCTAGCCCTAGCCGTAAACCTAGCCCTAACCCTAACCCTAACCCTAACGCTAACCCTAACCCTAGCCCTAGCCCTAACCCTAGCCTAGCCCTAGCCCTAGCCCTAGCTCTAACCCTAACCCTAACCCTAGCCCTAGCCCTAGCCCTAGCCCTAGACCTGACCCTTAACCTAGCCCTAGCCATAGCCCTAGCCCTAGCACCAGCTCTAGCCCTAGCCCTAGCCCTAACCCTAACCCTAACCTTAGCCCTAACCCTAGTCCTTGCCCTAGCCCTAGCCAGAGCCCTAGCCCTAGCCCTAACCCAAACCCTAACCCTAATCCTAACCCTAACCCTAACCCTAGCCCTAAACCTAACCGTAGCCCTAGCCCTAACCCTAACACTAAACCTAGCCCTAGCCCTAGACCTAGTCATAGCCCTAGTCCTAGCCCTAGCCCTAGCCCTAACCCTAACCCTAAACCTAACCCTAGCCCTAACCCTAGTCCTAGCCCTAACCCTAGCCCTAACCCTAACCCTAGCCCTAGCCCTAGCCCTAGGCATAGCCCTAGCCCTAGCCCTAGCCCTAACCCTAACCCTAAGCCTAGCCCTAAACCTAACCCTATCCCTAGCCCTAAACCGAACCCTAAACCTAGCGCTAGCCCTAGCCCTAGACTAGCCCTAAACCTAGCCCTAGACATGCCCTAGCGCTAGCCCTAACCCTAACACTAACCCTAACCCTAGCCCTAACTCAAGACCTTGGCCTAACCCTAGCCCTAGCCCTAGCCCTAACCCTAAACCTAACATAACCCTAGCCCTAGCCCTAGCCCTTGCCCTAGCCCTAATCCTAAGCTTAACCCTAGCCCCAGCCCTAGCCCTAGCCATGGTCCCAGCCCTAGCCCTAGTGCTAGCCCTAGCCCTAACCCTAAACCTAACCCTAGCCCTAACCCTAACCCTAACTCTCGCCCGAGCCATAGCCCTAGCCCTAGCCTTAGACCTAACCCTAACCCTAACCCTAAAACTAGCCCTAGCCCTAGCCCTAAACCTAAACCTAACGCTAACCCTACCCCTAACCATAAACCTAAACCTAGCCCTAGCCCTAGTCCTACCCCTAACCCTAGACCTAGCCCTATCCCTAGCCCTAGCCCTAACCCTAACCCTAACCCTAGCCCTAGCCCTAGCCCTAGCCCTAGCCCTAACCCTAATCCTAACCCTAGCCCTAGCCCAAGGCCTAGCCCTAGCCATAGCCTTAGCCCTAGCCCTAGCCATAGCCTTAACCCTAAACCTAGCCCTAGCCCTAGCCCTAACCCTAACACTAAACCTAGCCCTCGCCCTAGCCCTAGCCCTAGCCATAGCCCTAGTCCTAGCCCTAGCCCTAGCCCTAACTCTAACACCCTAACCCTAACCCTCGACCTAGCCTTAACCCTAACACTAACCCTAGCCCTAGCCCTAGCCCTAACCCTAGCCGTAACCCTAGCCCTAGCCCTAGACTTAGCCCTAACCCTAGCCCTATTCCTAACCTTAACCCTAACCCTAACCCTAGCCCTAGCCCTAGCCCTAGCCCTAGCCCTAGCCTAAGCCCTAACCCTAACCCTAACCCTAGCTCTAGCCCTAGCCCTAGACCTAGCCATAGCTCTAGCCCTAGCCCTAGCCCTAGCCTTAACCCCAAACATAACCTTAACCCTAAACCTAGCCCTAGCCTTAACCCTAACGATAACCCTAGCCCTAGCCCTAGCCGTAACCCTAGCCCTAAACCTAGCCCTAGCCCTAGCCCTAAACCTAGCCATAGCCCTAACCCCAACTATAACCCTAGCCCTAGCCCTAGCCCTAAACTTAGCCCTAGCCCTAACCGTAACCCTAACCCTAACCCTAGCCCTAACCCTAGCCCTCGACATAGCCCTAGCCCTAGCCCTAGTCTAGCCCTTGCCATAGTCTTAGCCCTAGCCCTAGCCCTAGCCCTAGCCCTAACCCTAACCCTAACCCTAACCCTAGCCCTAGCCATAGCCCTAGTCTAGCCCTAGCCCTAGCCCTAGCACTAGCCCTAACACTAACCCTAACCCTAGCCCTAGCCCTAGCCCTAGCCCTAAATCTAACCCTAACCCAAACCCTAGCCCTGGCTGGTCCTAGCCCTAGCCCTAGCCCTAGCCCTAGCCCTAGCCTTAACCCTCACCCTAACCCTAGCCCTAGACCCAGCCCTAGCCCTAGCCTTAACCCTAACCCTTACACTAGCACTAGCCCTAGGCCTAGCCCTAGCCCTAATCCAAAACCTAACCCTAAACCTAACCCTAGCCCTAGTCCTAGCCCTAGCCCTTACCCTATCCCTAACCCTAGCCCTAGCCCTAGCCCTAGACCTAGCCCAACCCTAAACCTAACCCTAGCCCTAGCCCTAGCCCTAGCCCTAACCCTATCCCTAACCCTAGCCCTAGCCCTAGCCATAGCTCTAGCCCTAGCCCCAGTCCTAGCCCTAACCTTACCCTAACCGTAACCCTAGCCCTAGCGTTAACCCTAACCCTAACCCTAGCCCTAGCCCCAGCCATAACCCTAGCCCTAACCCTAGCACTAGCCCTAGCCCTAGCCCTAGCCCTAACCCTAACCCTAACCCTAATCCTAGACCTAGACCTAGCCCTAGCCCTAGCCCTAACCCTAACCATAAACCTAACCCTAAACCTAACTCTAGCCCTAGCCCTAAAACTAACCCTAACCCTAGCCCTAGCCCTACCCCTAACCCTAGCCCTAGCCCTAGCCCTAACCCTAGCCATAACCCTAACCCTAACCCTAACCCTAGCTCTAACCCTAGCCCTAGCAGTAGCAATAGCCATAGCCCTAGCCCTAACCCTAACCCTAACACTAACCCTAGCCCTAGCGTAGCCCCAGTCTATCCCTAGCCCTAGACCTAGCCCGAGCCCTAAACCTAACCCGAAACCTAACACTAGAGCTAGCCCTATCCCTAGTCTAGCCCTAGCCCTAGCACTATCCGTAGCCCTAAACCTAACCCTAACACTAACCCTAGCCCTAGCCCTAACCCTAGCCCTAGCTCTAACCCTAACCCTAACCCTAACCCTAGCCCTAGCCCAAGCCCTAGCCCTAACCCTAGACATAGCCCTATCCCTAACCCTAACCCTAACCCTAGCCCTAGCCATAGCCCTAGCGCTAGCCCTAGCCCTAACCCTAACCCTAGCCCTAGCCCTAGCCCTAGCCCTAGACTAGCCCTAGCACTAGACCTAGCCCTAGCCCTAGCCCTAGCCCTAACCCTAACCATAACCCTAGCCCTAGCCTGAACACTAACCCGAGCCCAAACCTAAACCTAACCCTAACACTAGCACTAGCCCTAGCCCTAGCCCTAGCACTAGCCCTAACCCTAACCCTAAACCTAGCCCTAGCCCTAGCCCTAGCTCTAACCCTATCCCTAACCCTAGCCCTAGCTCTAGCCCTAGCCCTAGCCCTAGCCCTAACCCTAACCCTAGCCCTAGCCCTAGCCCTAAAACTAGCCCTAGTCCTAAACCTATCCCTAACCCTAGCCCTAAACCTAACCCTAGCCCTAGCCCTAACCCTATCCCCTCCCTAGCCCTAGCCCTAGTACTTGCCCTACCCCTAGCCTGAGCCCTAACCCTAACCCTAACCCTAACCCTAGCCCTAGGCCTAGCCCTAGGCATAGGCCTAGCAATAGCCCTAGCCCTAGCCCTAACCCTAGCCCTAAACCTAGACCTAGCCCTAGCCCTAGCCCTAGACCTAGCCCTAGCCCTAGCCACAGCCCTAGTCCTAGCACTAGCCCTAGCCCTAACCCTAACTCTAACCGTAACGCTAGCCCTAACCTTAATCCTAACCCTAACACTAGACCTAGCCCTAGGCCTAACCCTAGCCCTAACCCTAGCCATAGCCCTAGGCCTAGCCCTAGCCCTAGCCCGAGCCCTAGCCCTAGCCCTAACCCTAACCATAAACCTAACCCTAACCCTAGCCCTAGTCCAAGACCTAACCCTAACCCTAAACCTAACCCTAGCCCTAGCCCTAACCCAAATCTAGCCCTAGCACTAACCCTAACCCTAAACCTAACCCTAGCCCTAGCCCTAGCCCTAGCCCTAGCCCTAACCCTAACCCTAGCACTAGCCCTAGTCGTAGCCCTAGACCTAGCCCTAACCCTAACCCTTGCCCTAGCCCTAGCCCTAGACCTAGACCTAAACCTAACCCTATACCTAACCATAGCCCTAGTCCTAACCCTAAACGTAACCCTAGCCCTATCCCTAGCCCTAAATCTAACCCTAACCCAAACCCTAGCCCTGACCGGGTCCTAGCCCTAGACCTAGCCCTAGCCCTAGCCCTAACCCTAACCCTAACACTAACCCTAGCCCTAACCATAACCCTTGCCCTAAACCTAACCCTATCCCTAACCCTAGCCCTAGCCCTAGCCTTAACCCTAACCCTAACCCTAGCCCTAGCCCCAGCCCTAGCCCTAGCCTTAACCCTAACCCTAACACTAGCACTAGCCCTAGGCCTAGCCCTAGCCCTAACCCAAAACCTAACCCTAAACCTAATAATAGCCCTAGTACTAGCCCTAGCCCTTACCCTATCCCTAACCCTTGCCCTACCCTAGCCCTAGCCCTAGCCCTAGCCCTAGCCCAACCCTAAACCTAACCCTATCCCTAGCCCTAGCCCTAGCCCTAACCCTATCCCTAACCCTAGCCCTAGCCCTAGCCATAGCTCTAGCCCTAGCCCTAGTCCTAGCCCTAACCCTAACCCTAACAGTAACCCTAGCCCTAGCCTTAACCCTAACCCTAAACCTAGCCCTAGCCACAGCCATAACCCTAGCCCTAACCCTAACCCTAGCCCTAGCCCTAGCCCAAGCCCTAGACTAGCACTAGCACTAGACCTAGCCCTAGCCCTAGCCCTAGCCCTAGCCCTAACCCTAACCATAACCCTAGCCCTAGCCTGAACACTAACCCTAGCCCAAACCTAAACCTAACCCTAACACTAGCACTAGCCCTAGCCCTAGTCCTAGCACTAGCCCTAACCCTAACCCTAACCGTAGCCCTAGCCCTAGCCCTAGCTCTAACCCTATCCCTAACCCTAGCCCTAGCCCTAGCCCTAGCCCTAGGCCTAGCCCTAAACCTAACCCTAGCCCTAGCCCTAGCCCTAGGCATAGCCCTAGCCCTAGCCCTATCCCTAGCCATAGACCTAGCCCTAGCCCTAGCCCTAACCCTAACCCGAACCGTAACCCTAACCCTAGCCTAAACCCTAACCCTAAACCTATCCCTAGCCCTAACCCTAACCCTAACCCTAGCCCTAGCCCTAGCCCTAGCCCTAGCCCTAACCCTAACCCTAACACTAACCCTAGCCCTAACCATAACCCTAACCCTAACCCTAGCCCTAGCCTTTGCCCTAACCCTAGCCCTAGCCCTAGCCCTAACCCTAACCTAACCCTAGCCCTAGCCCTAGCCCTAACACTAGCCCTAGCCCTAAACCTAACCCTAACCCTAGCCCTAACCTTAACCCTAGCCCTTCCCCTAGCCCTAGCCCTAACCCTATCCCTTCCCTAGCCCTAGCCCTAGTACTTGCCCTACCCCTAGCCTGAGCCCTAACCCTAACCCTAACCCTAGCCCTAGCACTAGGCCTAGCCCTAATCCTAACCCTAACCCTAGCCCTAGGCCTAGCCCTAGGCATAGCCCTAGCAATAGCCCTAGCCCTAAACCTAACCCTAACCCTAGCCCTAACCCTATCCCTAGCCCTAGCCCTAGCCCTAGCCCTAGCACTAGCCCTAGCCACAGCCCTAGTCCTAGCCCTAGCCCTAGCCCTAACCCTAACTCTAACCGTAACTCTAGCCCTAACCTTAACCCTAACCCTAAACCTAGACCTAGCCCTAGGCCTAACCCTAGCCCTAACCCTAGCCATAGCCCTAGGCCTAGCCCTAGCCCTAGCACGAGCCCTAGCCCTAGCCCTAACCCTAACCATAAACCTAACCCTAACCCTAGCCCTAGTCCAAGACCTAACCCTAACCCTAACCCTAACCCTAGCCCTAGCCCTAGCAAAAACCCTAGCCCTAGCCCTAACCCTAACCCTAAACCTAACCCTAGCCCTAGCCCTAGCCCTAGCCGTAACCCTAACCCTAGCACTAGCCCTAGTCGTAACCCTAGACCTAGCCCTAACCCTAACCCTTGCCCTAGCCCTAGACCTAGACCTAGACCTAAACCTAACCCTATCCCTAACCATAGCCCTAGTCCTAACCCTAAACGTAACCCTAGCCCTATCCCTAGCCCTAAATCTAACCCTAACCCAAACCCTAGCCCTGGCCGGGTCCTAGCCCTAGCCCTAGCCCTAACCCTAACCCTAACCCTAACCCTAGCCCTAACCCTAACCCTTGCCTTAACCTAACCCTATCCCTAACCCTAGCCCTAGCCCTAGCCTTAAACCTAACCCTAACCCTAGCCCTAGCCTTAACCCTAACCCTAACACTAGCACTAGCCCTAGGCCTAGCCCTAGCCCTAACCCAAAACCTAACCCTAAACCTAACCTTAGCCCTAGTCCTAGCCCTAGCCCTTACCCTATCCCTAACCCTTGCACTACCCTAGCCCTAGCCCTAGCCCCAGCCCAACCCTAAACCTAACCCTATCCCTAGCCCTAGCCCTAGCCCTAACCCTATACCTAACCCTAGCCCTAGCCCTAGCCATAGCTCTAGCCCTAGCCCTAGTGCTAGCCCTAACCCTATCCCTATCCCTAGCCCTAGCCCTAGCCATAGCTCTAGCCCTAGCCCTAGTGCTAGCCCTAACCCTAACCCTAACAGTAACCCTAGCCCTAGCCTTAACCCTAACCCTAAACCTAGCCCTAGCCCCAGCCATAACCCTAGCCCTAACCCTAACCCTAGCAATAGCCCTAGCCCTAGACTAGCCCTAGCACTAGACCTAGCCCTAGCCCTAGCCCTAGCCCTAGCCCTAACCCTAAACATAACCCTAGCCCTAGCCTGAACACTAACCCTAGCCCAAACCTAAACCTAACCCTAACACTAGCACTAGCCCTAGCCCTAGTCCTAGCACTAGCCCTAACCCTAACCCTAACCGTAGCCCTAGGCCTAGCCCTAGCTCTAACCCTATCTCTAACCCTAGCCCTAGCCCTAGCCCTAGCCCTAAACCTAACCCTAGCCCTAGCCCTAGCCCTAGGCATAGCCCTAGCCCTAGCCCTAGCCCTAGAACTAGCCCAAAACCTAACCCTAACCCTAGCCCTAGCCCTAGCCCTAGCCCTAGCCCTAGCCCTAGCCATAGACCTAGCCCTAGCCCTAGCCCTAACCCTAACCCAAACCGTAACCCTAACCCTAGCCTTAACCCTAACCCTAACCCTAGCCCTAGCCCTAACCCTAACCCTAACCCTAGCCCTAGCCCTAGCCCTAGCCCTAGACCTAACCCTAACCCTAAAACTAACCCTAGCCCTAACCCTAACCCTAACCATAACCCTAGCCCTTATCTTTGCCCTAGCCCTAGCCCTAGCCCTAGCCCTAACCCTAACCTAACCCTAGCGCTAGACCTATCCCTAGTCTAGCCCTAGCCCTAGGCGTAGCCCTAGCCCTAGCCCTAACCCTAACGCTAACCCTAACCCTAGCCCTAGCCCTAGCACTAAACCTAACCGTAGCCCTAGCCCTAACCCTAACACTAAACCTAGCCCTAGCCCTAGCCCTAGTCATAGCCCTAGTCCTAGCCCTAGCCCTAGCCCTAACCCTAACCCTAAACCTAACCCTAGCCCTAACCCTAGTCCTAGCCCTAACCCTAGCCCTAACCCTAACCCTAGCCCTAGCCCTAGCCCTAGGCATAGCCCTAGCCCTAGCCCTAGCCCTAACCCTAACCCTAAGCCTAGCCCTAACCCTAACCCTATCCCTAGCCCTAAACCGAACCCTAAACCTAGCGCTAGCCCTAGCCCTAGACTAGCCCTAAACCTAGCCCTAGACATGCCCTAGCGCTAGCCCTAACCCTAACACTAACCCTAAACCTAGCCCTAACTCAAGACCTTGGCCTAACCCTAGCCCTAGCCCTAGCCCTAACCCTAAACCTAACACTAACCCTAGCCCTAGCCCTAGCCCTTGCCCTAGCCCTAATCCTAAGCTTAACCCTAGCCCCAGCCCTAGCCCTAGCCATGGTCCCAGCCCTAGCCCTAGTGCTAGCCCTAGCCCTAACCCTAGCCCTAACCCTAACCCTAACTCTCGCCCGAGCCATAGCCCTAGCCCTAGCCTTAGACCTAACCCTAACCCTAACCCTAAAACTAGCCCTAGCCCTAGCCCTAGCCCTAGCCCTAAACCTAAACCTAACGCTAACCCTACCCCTAACCATAACCCTAAACCTAGCCCTAGCCCTAGTCCTACCCCTAACCCTAGCCCTAGCCCTATCCCTAGCCCTAGCCCTAACCCTAACCCTAACCCTAGCCCTAGCCCTAGCCCTAGCCCTAGCCCTAACCCTAATCCTAACCCTAGCCCTAGCCCAAGGCCTAGCCCTAGCCATAGCCTTAGCCCTAGCCCTAGCCATAGCCTTAACCCTAAACCTAGCCCTAGCCCTAGCCCTAACCCTAACACTAAACCTAGCCCTCGCCCTAGCCCTAGCCCTAGCCCTAGCCATAGCCCTAGTCCTAGCCCTAGCCCTAGCCCTAACCCTAACACCCTAACCCTAACCCTCGACCTAGCCTTAACCCTAACACTAACCCTAGCCCTAGCCCTAGCCCTAACCCTAGCCGTAACCCTAGCCCTAGCCCTAGACTTAGCCCTAACCCTAGCCCTATTCCTAACCTTAACCCTAACCCTAACCCTAGCCCTAGCCCTAGCCCTAGCCCTAGCCCTAGCCTAAGCCCTAACCCTAACCCTAACCCTAGCTCTAGCCCTAGCCCTAGACCTAGCCATAGCTCTAGCCCTAGCCCTAGCCCTAGCCTTAACCCCAAACATAACCTTAACCCTAACCCTAGCCCTAGCCTTAACCCTAACGATAACCCTAGCCCTAGCCCTAGCCGTAAAACCTAGCCCTAAACCTAGCCCTAGCCCTAGCCCTAAACCTAGCCATAGCCCTAACCCCAACTATAACCCTAGCCCTAGCCCTAGCCCTAAACTTAGCCCTAGCCCTAACCGTAACCCTAACCCTAACCCTAGCCCTAACCCTAGCCCTCGACATAGCCCTAGCCCTAGCCCTAGTCTAGCCCTAGCCATAGTCTTAGCCCTAGCCCTAGCCCTAGCCCTAGCCCTAACCCTAACCCTAACCCTAACCCTAGCCCTAGCCATAGCCCTAGTCTAGCCCTAGCCCTAGCCCTAGCACTAGCCCTAACATTAACCCTAACCCTAGCCCTAGCCCTAGCCCTAGCCCTAAATCTAACCCTAACCCAAACCCTAGCCCTGGCTGGTCCTAGCCCTAGACCTAGCCCTAGCCCTAGCCCTAGCCCTAGCCTTAACCCTCACCCTAACCCTAGCCCTAGACCCAGCCCTAGCCCTAGCCTTAACCCTAACCCTTACACTAGCACTAGCCCTAGGCCTAGCCCTAGCCCTAATCCAAAACCTAACCCTAAACCTAACCCTAGCCCTAGTCCTAGCCCTAGCCCTTACCCTATCCGTAACCCTAGCCCTAGCCCTAGCCCTAGCCCTAGCCCAACCCTAAACCTAACCCTAGCCCTAGCCCTAGCCCTAGCCCTAGCCCTAACCCTATCCCTAACCCTAGCCCTAGCCCTAGCCATAGCTCTAGCCCTAGCCCCAGTCCTAGCCCTAACCTTACCCTAACCGTAACCCTAGCCCTAGCGTTAACCCTAACCCTAACCCTAGCCCTAGCCCCAGCCATAACCCTAGCCCTAACCCTAGCACTAGCCCTAGCCCTAGCCCTAGCCCTAACCCTAACCCTAACCCTAATCCTAGACCTAGACCTAGCCCTAGCCCTAGCCCTAACCCTAACCATAAACCTAACCCTAAACCTAACTCTAGCCCTAGCCCTAAAACTAACCCTAACCCTAGCCCTAGCCCTACCCCTAACCCTAGCCCTAGCCCTAGCCCTAACCCTAGCCATAACCCTAACCCTAACCCTAACCCTAGCTCTAACCCTAGCCCTAGCAGTAGCAATAGCCATAGCCCTAGCCCTAACCCTAACCCTAACACTAACCCTAGCCCTAGCGTAGCCCCAGTCTATCCCTAGCCCTAGACCTAGCCCGAGCCCTAAACCTAACCCGAAACCTAACACTAGAGCTAGCCCTATCCCTAGTCTAGCCCTAGCCCTAGCACTATCCGTAGCCCTAAACCTAACCCTAACACTAACCCTAGCCCTAGCCCTAACCCTAGTACTAGCTCTAACCCTAACCCTAACCCTAACCCTAGCCCTAGCCCAAGCCCTAGCCCTAACCCTAGACATAGCCCTATCCCTAACCCTAACCCTAACCCTAGCCCTAGCCATAGCCCTAGCGCTAGCCCTAGCCATAACCCTAACCCTAGCCCTAGCCCTAGCCCTAGCCCTAGACTAGCCCTAGCACTAGACCTAGCCCTAGCCCTAGCCCTAGCCCTAACCCTAACCATAACCCTAGCCCTAGCCTGAACACTAACCCGAGCCCAAACCTAAACCTAACCCTAACACTAGCACTAGCCCTAGCCCTAGCCCTAGCACTAGCCCTAACCCTAACCCTAAACCTAGCCCTAGCCCTAGCCCTAGCTCTAACCCTATCCCTAACCCTAGCCCTAGCTCTAGCCCTAGCCCTAGCCCTAGCCCTAACCCTAACCCTAACCCTAGCCCTAGCCCTAGCCCTAAAACTAGCCCTAGTCCTAAACCTATCCCTAACCCTAGCCCTAAACCTAACCCTAGCCCTACCCCTAGCCCTAGCCCTAACCCTATCCCCTGCCTAGCCCTAGCCCTAGTACTTGCCCTACCCCTAGCCTGAGCCCTAACCCTAACCCTAACCCTAACCCTAGCCCTAGGCCTAGCCCTAGGCATAGGCCTAGCAATAGCCCTAGCCCTAGCCCTAAACCTAGCCCTAAACCTAGACCTAGCCCTAGCCCTAGCCCTAGACCTAGCCCTAGCCCTAGCCACAGCCCTAGTCCTAGCACTAGCCCTAGCCCTAACCCTAACTCTAACCATAACGCTAGCCCTAACCTTAATCCTAACCCTAACACTAGACCTAGCCCTAGGCCTAACCCTAGCCCTAACCCTAGCCATAGCCCTAGGCCTAGCCCTAGCCCTAGCCCGAGCCCTAGCCCTAGCCCTAACCCTAACCATAAACCTAACACTAACCCTAGCCCTAGTCCAAGACCTAACCCTAACCCTAAACCTAACCCTAGCCCTAGCCCTAACCCAAACCCTAGCCCTAGCCCTAACCCTAACCCTAAACCTAACCCTAGCCCTAGCCCTAGCCCTAGCCCTAGCCCTAGCCCTAACCCTAACCCTAGCACTAGCCCTAGTCGTAGCCCTAGACCTAGCCCTAACCCTAACCCTTGCCCTAGCCCTAGACCTAGACCTAGACCTAAACCTAACCCTATCCCTAACCATAGCCCTAGTCCTAACCCTAAACGTAACCCTAGCCCTATCCCTAGCCCTAAATCTAACCCTAACCCAAACCCTAGCCCTGACCGGGTCGTAGCCCTAGACCTAGCCCTAGCCCTAGCCCTAACCCTAACCCTAACACTAACCCTAGCCCTAACCATAACCCTTGCCCTAAACCTAACCCTATCCCTAACCCTAGCCCTAGCCCTAGCCTTAACCCTAACCCTAACCCTAGCCCTAGCCCCAGCCCTAGCCCTAGCCTTAACCCTAACCCTAACACTAGCACTAGCCCTAGGCCTAGCCCTAGCCCTAACCCAAAACCTAACCCTAAACCTAATAATAGCCCTAGTACTAGCCCTAGCCCTTACCCTATCCCTAACCCTTGCCCTACCCTAGCCCTAGCCCTAGCCCTAGCCCTAGCCCTAGCCCAACCCTAAACCTAACCCTATCCCTAGCCCTAGCCCTAGCCCTAACCCTATCCCTAACCCTAGCCCTAGCCCTAGCATAGCTCTAGCCCTAGCCCTAGTCCTAGCCCTAACCCTAACCCTAACAGTAACCCTAGCCCTAGCCTTAACCCTAACCCTAAACCTAGCCCTAGCCACAGCCATAACCCTAGCCCTAACCCTAACCCTAGCCCTAGCCCTAGCCCTAGCCCAAGCCCTGGACTAGCACTAGCACTAGACCTAGCCCTAGCCCTAGCCCTAGCCCTAGCCCTAACCCTAACCATAACCCTAGCCCTAGCCTGAACACTAACCCTAGCCCAAACCTAAACCTAACCCTAACCCTAGCCCTAGCCCTAGCCCTAGTCCTAGCACTAGCCCTAACCCTAACCCTAACCGTAGCCCTAGCCCTAGCCCTAGCTCTAACCTTATCCCTAACCCTAGCCCTAGCCCTAGCCCTAGCCCTAGCCGTAGCCCTAAACCTAACCCTAGCCCTAGCCCTAGCCCTAGGCATAGCCCTAGCCCTAGCCCTATCCCTAGCCATAGACCTAGCCCTAGCCCTAGCCCTAACCCTAACCCGAACCGTAACCCTAACCCTAGCCTTAACCCTAACCCTAAACCTATCCCTAGCCCTAACCCTAACCCTAACCCTAGCCCTAGCCCTAGCCCTAGCCCTAGCCCTAACCCTAACCCTAACACTAACCCTAGCCCTAACCATAACCCTAACCCTAACCCTAGCCCTAGCCTTTGCCCTAACCCTAGCCCTAGCCCTAGCCCTAACCCTAACCTAACCCTAGCCCTAGCCCTAGCCCTAACACTAGCCCTAGCCCTAAACCTAACCCTAACCCTAGCCCTAACCTTAACCCTAGCCCTTCCCCTAGCCCTAGCCCTAACCCTATCCCCTCCCTAGCCCTAGCCCTAGTACTTGCCCTACACCTAGCCTGAGCCCTAACCCTAACCCTAACCCTAGCCCTAGCCCTAGCCCTAGCCCTAATCCTAACCCTAACCCTAGCCCTAGGCCTAGCCCTAGGCATGGCCCTAGCAATAGCCCTAGCCCTAAACCTAACCCTAACCCTAGCCCTAACCCTAACCCTAGCCCTAGCCCTAGCCCTAGCCCTAGCCCTAGCCACAGCCCTAGTCCTAGCCCTAGCCCTAGCCCTAACCCTAACTCTAACCGTAACGCTAGCCCTAACCTTAACCCTAACCCAAGACCTAGACCTAGCCCTAGGCCTAACCCTAGCCCTAACCCTAGCCATAGCCCTAGGCCTAGCCCTAGCCCTAGCACGAGCCCTAGCCCGAGCCCTAACCCTAACCATAAACCTAACCCTAACCCTAGCCCTAGTCCAAGACCTAACCCTAACCCTAACCCTAACCCTAGCCCTAGCCCTAACAAAAACCCTAGCCCTAGCCCTAACCCTAACCCTAAACCTAACCCTAGCCCTAGCCCTAGCCCTAGCCCTAACCCTAACCCTAGCACTAGCCCTAGTCGTAACCCTAGACCTAGCCCTAACCCTAACCCTTGCCCTAGCCCTAGACCTAGACCTAGACCTAAACCTAACCCTATCCCTAACCATAGCCCTAGTCCTAACCCTAAACGTAACCCTAGCCCTATCCCTAGCCCTAAATCTAACCCTAACCCAAACCCTAGCCCTGGCCGGGTCCTAGCCCTAGCCCAGGCCCTAACCCTAACCCTAACCCTAACCCTAGCCCTAACCCTAACCCTTGCCCTAAACCTAACCCTATCCCTAACCCTAGCCCTAGCCCTAGCCTTAAACCTAACCCAAACCCTAGCCCTAGCCTTAACCCTAACCCTAACACTAGCACTAGCCCTAGGCCTAGCGCTAGCCCTAACCCAAAACCTAACCCTAAACCTAACCTTAGCCCTAGTCCTAGCCCTAGCCCTTACCCTATCCCTAACCCTTGCCCTACCCTAGCCCTAGCCCTAGCCCCAGCCCAACCCTAAACCTAACCCTATCCCTAGCCCTAGCCCTAGCCCTAACCCTATCCCTAACCCTAGCCCTAGCCCTAGCCATAGCTCTAGCCCTAGCCCTAGTGCTAGCCCTAACCCTATCCCTAACCCTAGCCCTAGCCCTAGCCATAGCTCTAGCCCTAGCCCTAGTGGTAGCCCTAACCCTAACCCTAACAGTAACCCTAGCCCTGGCCTTAACCCTAACCCTAAACCTAGCCCTAGCCACAGCCATAACCCTAGCCCTAACCCTAACCCTAGCAATAGCCCTAGCCCTAGACTAGCCCTAGCACTAGACCTAGCCCTAGCCCTAGCCCTAGCCCTAGCCCTAGCCCTAACCCTAACCATAACCCTAGCCCTAGCCTGAACACTAACCCTAGCCCAAACCTAAACCTAACCCTAACACTAGCACTAGCCCTAGCCCTAGTCCTAGCACTAGCCCTAACCCTAACCCTAACCGTAGCCCTAGGCCTAGCCCTAGCTCTAACCCTATCCCTAACCCTAGCCCTAGCCCTAGCCCTAGCCCTAAACCTAACCCTAGCCCTAGCCCTAGCCCTAGGCATAGCCCTAGCCCTAGCCCTAGCCCTAGCCCTAAAAATAACCCTAACCCTAGCCCTAGCCCTAGCCCTAGCCCTAGCCCTATCCCTAGCCATAGACCTAGCCCTAGCCCTAGCCCTAACCCTAACCCGAACCGTAACCCTAACCCTAGCCTTAACCCTAACCCTAACCCTAGCCCTAGCCCTAACCCTAACCCTAGCCCTAGCCCTAGCCCTAGCCCTAGCCCTAGACCTAACCCTAACCCTAAAACTAACCCTAGCCCTAACCCTAACCCTAACCATAAACCTAGCCCTTATCTTTGCCCTAGCCCTAGCCCTAGCCCTAGCCCTAACCCTAACCTAACCCTAGCGCTAGCCCTATCCCTAGTCTAGCCCTAGCCCTAGGCGTAGCCCTAGCCCTAGCCCTAACCCTAACGCTAACCCTAACCCTAGCCCTAGCCCTAGCCCTAGGCATAGCCCTAGCCCTATCCCTAGCCCTAGCCCTAACCCTAACCCTAACCCTAGCCCTAACCCTAACCCTAGCCCTAGCCCTAAACCTAACCCTAACCCTAGCGCTAGCCCTAGCCCTAGACTAGGAATAACCCTAGCCCTAGCCCGAGCCCTAGCGCTAGCCCTAACCCTAACACTAACCCTAACCCTAGCACTAGCCCAAGCCCTAGGCCTAGCCCTAGCCCTAACCCTAAACCTAACCCTAACCCTAGACCTAGCCCTAGCCCTAGCCCTAACACTAGCCCTAATCCTAACCTTAACCCTAGCCCCAGCCCTAGCCCTAGCCCTGGTCCCAACCCTAGCCCTAGCCTAAGCCCTAGCCCTAACCCTAAACCTAACCCTAGCCCTAGCTCTAGCCCTAGACCTAGCCCTAGCCTTAACCCTAACCCTAACTCTAACCCTAGCCCTCGACCTAAACCTAGCCCTATCCCTAACCCTAACCCTAACCTTAGTCCTACCCCTAGTCCTAACCCTAACCCTAACCCTAGCTCTAGCCCTAGCCCTAGCCCTAGCAATAGCCCTAGCCCTAGGCCTAGCCCTAACCCTAACCATAGACCTGACCCTAACCCTAGCCCTAGCCTTAACACTAACCATAACCCTAGCCCTAGCCCTAGCCCTAACCCTAGCCCTAAACCTAGACCTAGCCCTAGCCCTAGCCCTAGCCCTAACCCCAACCCTAACCCTACCCCAAGCCCTAGCCCTAACCCTAGCCCTAGTCCTAACCCTAACCCTAACACTAACCCTAGCCATAACCCTAACCCTAACCCTAGACCTAGCCCTAGCCCTAGCCCTAGACCTAGACTTAACCCTAACCCTAACCTTAGCCCTAAACCTAGCCCTAGCCCTAGCCCTAGCTCTAGCCCTAGCCCTAGGCCTAGCCCTAACCCTAACCCTAACACTAACCCTAGCCCTAGCCCTAGTCCTACTCTAGCCCTAGCCCAAGACTTAGCCCTAGCCCTAGCCCTAACCCTAACCCTAACCCTAACCCCAACCCTAGCCCTAGCCCTAGTCCTAGTCTAGCCCTAGCCCTAGCCCTAGCCCTAACCCTAACCCTAACCCTAGCCCTAACCATAACCCTTGACATACCCCTAGCCGTAGCACTAACTCTATCCCCTCCCTAGCCCTAGCCCTAGTACTTGCACTACCCGTAGCCCGAGCCATTACCCTAAACCTAACCCTAACCCTAGCCCTAACCCTAACCCTAGCCCTAGCCCTAGACCTAGCCCTAGCCCTAGCCACAGCCCTAGTCCTAGCCCTAGCCCTAGCCCTAACCCTAACCCTAACTCTAACCGTAACCCTAGCCCTAACCTTAACCCTAACCCTAACACTAGACCTAGCCCTAGGCCTAACCCTAGCCCTAACCCTAGCCATAGCCCTAGGCCTAGCCCTAGCACTAGCCCGAGCCCTAGCCCTAGCCCTAACCCTAACCATAAACCTAACCCTAACCCTAGCCCTAGTCCAAGACCTAACCCTTACCCTAACCCTAACCCTAGCCCTAGCCCTAATCCAAACCCTAGCCCTAGCCCTAACCCTAACCCTAAACCTAACCCTAGCCCTAGCCCTAGACCTAGCCCTAGCCCTAACCCGAACCCTAGCACTAGCCCTAGTCGTAGCCCTAGACCTAGCCCTAACCCTAACCCTTGCCCTAGCCCTAGACCTAGACCTAGACCTAAACCTAACCCTATCCCTAACCATAGCCCTAGTCCTAACCCTAAACGTAATCCTAGCCCTATCCCTAGCGCTAAATCTAACCCTAACCCAAACCCTAGCCCTGGCCGGTTCCTAGCCCTAGACCTAGCCCTAGCCCTAGCCCTAACCCTAACCCTAACCCTAACCCTAGCCCTAACCCTAACCCTTGCCCTAAACCTAACCCTATCCCTAACCCTAGCCCTAGCCCTAGCCTTAACCCTAACCCTAACCCTAGCCCTAGCCCCAGCCCTAGCCCTAGCCTTAACCCTAACCCTAACACTAGCACTAGCCCTAGGCCTAGCCCTAGCCCTAACCCAAAACCTAACCCTAAACCTAATAATAGCCCTAGTACTAGCCCTAGCCCTTACCCTATCCCTAACCCTTGCCCTACCCTAGCCCTAGCCCTAGCCCTAGCCCAACCCTTAACCTAACCCTATCCCTAGCCCTAGCCCTAGCCCTAACCCTATCCCTAACCCTAGCCCTAGCCCTAGCCATAGCTCTAGCCCTAGCCCTAGTCCTAGCCCTAACCATAACCCTAACAGTAACCCTAGCCCTAGCCTTAACCCTAACCCTAAACCTAGCCCTAGCCACAGCCATAACCCTAGCCCTAACCCTAACCCTAGCCCTAGCCCTAGCCCTAGCCCTAGCCCTAGACTAGCACTAGCACTAGACCTAGCCCTAGCCCTAGCCCTAGCCCTAGCCCTAACCCTAACCATAACCCTAGCCCTAGCCTGAACACTAACCCTAGCCCAAACCTAAACCTAACCCTAACACTAGCACTAGCCCTAGCCCTAGTCCTAGCACTAGCCCTAACCCTAACCCTAACCGTAGCCCTAGCCCTAGCCCTAGCTCTAACCCTATCCCTAACCCTGGCCCTAGCCCTAGCCCTACCCTAGCCCTAGCCCTAAACCTAACCCTAGCCCTAGCCCTAGCCCTAGCCCTAACCCTAACCCTAGCACTAGCCCTAGTCGTAGCCCTAGACCTAGCCCTAACCCTAACCCTTGCCCTAGCCCTAGACCTAGACCTAGACCTAAACCTAACCCTATCCCTAACCATAGCCCTAGTCCTAACCCTAAACGTAATCCTAGCCCTATCCCTAGCGCTAAATCTAACCCTAACCCAAACCCTATCCCTGGCCGGGTCCTAGCCCTAGACCTAGCCCTAGCCCTAGCCCTAACCCTAACCCTAACCCTAACCCTAGCCCTAACCCTAACCCTTGCCCTAAACCTAACCCTATCCCTAACCCTAGCCCTAGCCCTAGCCTTAACCCTAACCCTAACTCTAGCCCTAGCCCCAGCCCTAGCCCTAGCCTTAACCCTAACCCTAACACTAGCACTAGCCCTAGGCCTAGCCCTAGCCCTAACCCAAATCCTAACCCTAAACCTAATAATAGCCCTAGTCCTAGCCCTAGCCCTTACCCTATCCCCAACCCTTGCCCTACCCTAGCCCTAGCCCTAGCCCTAGCCCAACCCTTAACCTAACCCTATCCCTAGCCCTAGCCCTAGCCCTAACCCTATCCCTAACCCTAGCCCTAGCCCTAGCCATAGCTCTAGCCCTAGCCCTAGTCCTAGCCCTAACCATAACCCTAACAGTAACCCTAGCCCTAGCCTTAACCCTAACCCTAAACCTAGCCCTAGCCACAGCCATAACCCTAGCCCTAACCCTAACCCTAGCCCTAGCCCTAGCCCTAGCCCTAGCCCTAGACTAGCACTAGCACTAGACCTAGCCCTAGCCCTAGCCCTAGCCCTAGCCCTAACCCTAACCATAACCCTAGCCCTAGCCTGAACACTAAACCTAGCCCAAACCTAAACCTAACCCTAACACTAGCACTAGCCCTAGCCCTAGTCCTAGCACTAGCCCTAACCCTAACCCTAACCGTAGCCCTAGCCCTAGCCCTAGCTCTAACCCTATCCCTAACCCTGGCCCTAGCCCTAGCCCTACCCTAGCCCTAGCCCTAAACCTAACCCTACCCCTAGCCCTAGCCCTAGGCATAGCCCTAGCCCTAGCCCTAGCCCTAGCCCTAGCCCTAAACCTAACCCTAACCCTAGCCCTAGCCCTAGCCCTAGCCCTAGCCCTAGCCCTAGCCATAGACCTAGCCCTAGCCCTAGCCCTAACCCTAACCCGAACCGTAACCCTAACCCTAGCCTTAACCCTAACCCTAAACCTAGCCCTAGCCCTAACCCTAACCCTAACCCTAGCCCTAGCCGTAGCCCTAGCCCTAGCCCTAACCCTAACCCTAACACTAACCCTAGCCCTAACCCTAACCCTAACCCTAACCCTAGCCCTAGCCTTTGCCCTAGCCCTAGCCCTAGCCCTAGCGCAAACCCTAACCTAACCCTAGCCCTAGCCCTAGCCATAACACTAGTCCTAGCCCTAAACCTAACCCTAAACCTAGCACTAACCCTAACCCTAGCCCTTCCCCTAGCCCTAGCCCTAACCCTATCCCCTCCCTAGCCCTAGACCTAGTACTTGCCCTACCCCTAGCCTGAGCCCTAACCCTAACCCTAACCCTAACCCTAGCCCTAGCCCTAGCCCTAATCCTAACCCTAACCCTAGCCCTAGGCCTAGCCCTAGGCATAGCCCTAGCAATAGCCCTAGCCCTAAACAGAACCCTAACCCTAGCCCTAACCCTAACCCTAGCCATAGCCCTAGACCTAGCCCTAGCCCTAGCCATAGCCCTAGTCCTAGCCCTAGCAATAGCCCTAGCCCTAAACCTAACCCTAACCCTAGCCCTAACCCTAACCCTAGCCCTAGCCCTAGCCCTAGCCCTAGACCTAGGCATAGCCCTAGCAATAGCCCTAGCCCTAAACCTAACCCTAATCCTAGCCCTAATCCTAACCCTAGCCCTAGCTCTAGCCCTAGACCTAGCCCTAGCCTTAACCCTAACCCTAACTTTAACCCTAGCCCTCGACCTAAACCTAGCCCTATCCCTAACCCTAACCCTAACCCTAGTCCTACCCCTAGTCCTAACCCTAACCCTAAACCTAGCTCTAGCCCTAGCCCTAGACCTAGCAATAGCCCTAGCCCTAGGCCTAGCCCTAACCCTAACCATAGCCCTGACCCTAACCCTAACCCTAGCCTTAACACTAACCATAACCGTAGCCCTAGCCCTAGCCCTAACCCTAGCCCTAAACCTAGACCTAGCCATAGCCCTAGCCCTAGCCCTAACCCCAACCCTAACCCTACCCCTAGCCCTAGCCCTAACCCTAGCCCTAGTCCTAACCCTAACCCTAACACTAACCCTAGTCATAACCCTAACCCTAAACCTAGCCCTAGCCCTAGCCCTAGCCCTAGACCTAGACTTAACCCTAACCCTAACCTTAGCCCTAACCCTAGCCCTAGCCCTAGCCCTAGCCCTAGCCCTAGCCCTAGGCCTAGCCCTAACCCTAACCCTAACACTAACCCTAGCCCTAGCCCTAGTCCTACTCTAGCCCTAGCCCAAGACTTAGCCCTAGCCCTAGCCCTTGCCCTAACCCTAACCCTAACACCAACCCTAGCCCTAGCCCTAGTCCTAGTCTAGACCTAGCCCTAGCCCTAGCCCTAACCCTAACCCTAACCCTAGCCCAAACCATAACCCTTGACCTACCCCTAGCCGTAGCACTAACCCTATCCCCTCCCTAGCCCTAGCCCTAGTACTTGCCCTACCCGTAGCCCGAGCCATTACCCTAAAACTAACCCTAACCCTAGCCCTAACGCTAAACCTAACACTAACCCTAAACCTAACCCTAGCCCTAGCCCTTGCCCTAGCCCTAGCCCTATCCCTAGCCCTAACCTTAACCCTAAACCTAACCCTAGCCCTAGCCCTAGCACTAGCCATAACCCTAACCCTAGCCCTAGCCCTAGCCCTAGCCCTAACCCTAACCCTAGCCCTAACCCTAACGCTAGCCCCAGCCCTATCCCTAGCCCTAGCCCTAACTCTAACACTAACCCGAGCCCTAGCCCTAGCCCTAAACCTAACCCTAGTCCTAGACCTAACCCTAACCCTAACCCTAACCCTAGCCCTAGCCCTAGCACTAGTCTTGCCCTAGCCCTGGCCCTAGCTCTAACCCTAACCCTAAACCTAAACCTAAACCTAGCCCTAGACCTAACCCTAACCCTAACCTTGCCCTAGCCCTAGCATTAGTCTTGTCCTACCCTAGCCCTAGCTCTAACCCTAACCCTAACCCTAAACCTAACCCTAGCCCTAGACCTAATCCTAACCCTAGCCCTAACCCTAACCCTAACTCTAACCCTAGCCCTAGCCCTAGCCCTTGCCCTAGCCCTAACCCTAACCATAAACCTATCCCTCACCCTTATCCTAACGCTAAAGCTAGCCCTAGGCATAGCCCTAACCCTAACCCTAACACTAATCCTAGCCCTAGCCCTAGCCCTAGCCCTAGCCCTAATCCTAACCCTAACCCTAACCCTAACCCTAGCCCTAAACCTAACCTTAGACCTAGCCCTAGACCTAGCCCTAAACCTAACCCTAACCCTAACACTAGCCCTAGCCCTAGCCCTAAACCTAACCGTAACAAAACCCTAGCCATAGCCTTAACACTAACCCTAAGCCTAGCCCTAGCCTTAGCCCTAACCCTAGCCCTAGCCCAAACCCTAACCCTGACCCTAGCCCTAAACCCAACCCTAGCCCTACCCCTAGCCCTAGCCCTAACCCTAACCCTAACCCTAACCCTATCCATAGCCCTAGACCTAGACCTATTCCTTGACCTACCCCTAGCCCTAACCCTAAACTTAACCTAACCCTAACCCTAACTCTAGCCCTAACCCTAAACCTAGCCCTAACCCTTACTCTAACCCTAACCCTAGCCCTAGACCTTGCCCTAGCCCTAGCCCTATCCCTTGTCCTAACCGTAACTCTAACCCTAACCCTAACCCTAAACCTAACCCTAAACCTAGCCCTAGACCTAGCCCTTGCCCTAGCCCTAACCCAAACCCTAACCCTAAACCTAAGCCTAAGCCTAACTCTAGCCCTAACCCTAAACCTAGCCCTAACCCTTACCCTAACCCTAACCCTAGCCCTAGCCCTTGCCCTAGCCCTAGCCCTATCCCTAGTCCTATCTATAACCCTAACCCTAACCCTAACCCTAACCCTAACCCTAAACCTAGCCCTAGCCCTAGCCCTTGCCCTAGCCCTAACCCTAACCCTAACCCTAAACCTAACCCTAACCCTAACTCTAGCCCTAACGCTAAACCTAGCCCTAAACCTAACCCTAACCCTAACCCTAGCCCTAGCCCTTGCCCTAGCCCTAGCCCTAACCCTAGTCCTAACCGTAACCCTAACCCTAACCCTAACCCTAACCCTAGCCCTAGCCCTAGCCCTTGCCCTAGCCCTAACCCTAACCCTAGACCTAGACCTAGCCCTTGCCCTAGCCGTAACCCTAACACTAACCCTAACCCTAACCCTCGACCTAGCTTTACCCCTAACCCTAAACCTAGCCCTAGCCCTAGCCCTAACCCTAGCCGTAACCCTAGCCCTAGCCCTAGACCTAGCCCTAACCCTAGCCCTATCCCTAACCCAAACCCTAACCCTAGCCCTAGCCCTAGCCCTAGCCCGAGCCCTAGCCTTAACCCTAACCATAACTCTAACCCTAGCCCTAGACCTAACCCTAGCCCTATCCTTAAACATAACCCTAACCCTAGCCCTAGACGTAGCCCTAACTCTAACCCTAACCCTAGATCTGCCCTAACCCTAGCCCTAGCCATAGCCCTAGCCCTAGCCCTAGCCCTAACCCTAACCATAACCCGAACCCTAACCCTAGCCCTAGCCTTAACCCTAACCATAACACTAGCCCTAGCCCTTGCCCTAACCCTAGCCCTAAACCTAGCCCTAGCCCTAAACCTAGCCCTAGCCCTAACCCAGACCCTAACTCTAGCCCTAGCCCTAGACATAACCCGAGCCCTAGCCCTAACCCTAACCCTAAACCTAACCCTAACCCTAGCCCTAAACCTAACCCTAACCCTAATACTAACCCTAGCCATAACCCTAACACTAAACCTAGCCCTAGCCCTAGACCAATTCCTAGACCTAGCCGTAACCCTAACCCTAACCCTAGCCCTAACCCTAACCCTAGACCTAGCCCTAGTCCTAGCCCTAGGCCTTGCCCTAACCCTAACCCTAACACTAAC
This sequence comes from Sylvilagus floridanus, assembly GCA_949820135.1. Lineage (NCBI taxonomy): Eukaryota > Metazoa > Chordata > Mammalia > Lagomorpha > Leporidae > Sylvilagus > Sylvilagus floridanus. The sequence goes on from OX463233.1 coordinate 152,421,782, forward strand.
CCTAGCCCTTGCCATAGCCCTAGTCTAGCCCTAGCCCTAGCCTTAGCCCTAACACTAACCCTAACCCTAGCCCTAGCCCTAGCCCTAGTCTAGCCCTAGCCCTAGCGCTATCCCTAACCCTAACCGTAACCCTAGCCCTAGCCCTAGTCCTAACACTAGCCCTAGCCCTAACCCTAACCCTAACCCTAACCAGAGCCCTAACCCTAACCCTAGCCACAGCCCAAGCCCTAGAAATAGCCCTAACCCTAACCCTAAACCTAACCCTAACCCTAGACCTAACCCTAGCCCTAGCCCTAACCCTAACACTAAACCTATCCCTAGCCCTAGCCCCAGCCCCAGCCCTAACCCTAACCCTAACACTAACCCTAGCCCTAGCCCTAGCCCCAGTCTAGCCCTAGCCCTAGACCTAGCCCGAGGCCTAAACCTAACCCGAACCCTAACAATAGAGCTAGCCCTATCCCTAGTCTAGCCCTAGCCCTAGCCCTATCCGTAGCCTTAACCCTAACCCTAACACTAACCCTAGCCCTAGCCCTATCCCTAGCCCTAGCACTTACCCTAACCCTAACCCTAACCCTAGCCCTAGCCCAAGCCCTAGCCCTAACCCTAGACCTAGCCCTAACCCTAACCCTAACCCTAACCCTAGCCCTAGCCATAGCCCTAGCGCTAGCCCTAGCCCTAACCCTAACCCTAGCCCTAGCCCTAGCCCTAGCCCTGGACTAGCCCTAGCACTAGACCTAGCCCTAGCCCTAGCCCTAGCCCTAACCCTAATCATAACCCTAGCCCTAGCCCGAACACTAACCCTAGCCCAAACCTAAACCTAACCCTAACACTAGCACTAGCCCTAACCCTAGCCCTAGCACTAGCCCTAACCCTAACCCTAACCCTAGCCCTAGCCCTAGCCCTAGCTCTAACCCTATCCCTAACCCTAGCCCTAGCCCTAGCCCTAGCCCAAGCCCTAGCCCTAAACCTAACCCTAGCCCTAGCCCTAGCCCTAGGCATAGCCCTAGCCCTATCCCTAGCCCTAGCCCTAGCCCTAAACCTAACCCTAACCCTAGCCCTAGCCCTAGCCCTAGTGCTATCCCTAGCCATAGACCTAGCCCTAGCCCTAGCTCTAACCCTAACCCGAACCGTAACCCTAACCCTAGCCTTAACCCTAACCCTAACACTAGCCCTAGCCCTAACCCTAACCCTAACCCTAGCTCTAGCCCTAGCCCTAGCCCTAGCCCTAGCCCTAACCCTATCCCTAGCCCTAGCCCTAACACTAACCCTAACCCTAACCCTAACCATAGCCCTAGCCTTTGCCCTAGCCCTAGCCCTAGCCCTAGCCCTAACCCTAACCTAACCCTATCTCTAGCCCTATCCCTAGTCTAGCCCTAGCCCTAGCCCTAGCCCTAGCCCTAACCCTAACCCTAACCCTAACCCTAGCCCTAGACCTAACCATAGCCCTAGCCCTAACCCTAACCCTAAACCTAACCCTAGCCCTAACCCTAGTCCTAGCCCTAACCCTAGCCCTAACCCTAACCCTAGCCCTAGGCCTAGCCCTAGACATAGCCCTAGCCTTAGCCCTAGCCCTAACCCTAACCCTAACACTAGCCCTAACCCTAACCCTAGCCCTAGCCCTAAACCTAACCCTAACCCTAGAGCTAGCCCTAGCCCTAGACTAGCCCTAAAGCTAGTCCTAGCCCTAGCCCTAGCGCAAGCTCTAACCCTAACACTAACCCTAACCCTAGCACTAGCCCAAGCCCTAGGCCTAGCCCTAGCCCTAACCCTAAACCTAACCCTAACCCTAGCCCTAGCCCTAGCCCTAGCCCTAGCCCTAATCCTAACCTTTACCCTAGCCCCAGCCCTAGCCCTAGCCCTGGTCCCAGCCCTAGCCCTAGCCCAAGACCTAGCCCTAACCCTAAACCTAACCCTAGCCCTAACCCTAACCCTAGCCCTAGCACTAACCCTAGACCTAGCCCTAGCCTTAACCCTAACCCTAACTCTAACCCTAGCCCTCGACCTAAACCTAGCCCTATCCCTAACCCTAACCCTAACCCTACTCCTACCCCTAGCCCTAACCATAACCCTAACCCTAGCTCTAGCCCTAGCCCTAGCCCTAGCAATAGCCCTAGCCCTAGCCCTAGCCCTAACCCTAACCATAACCCTTACCCTAACCCTAGCCCTAGCCTTAACACTAACCATAATCCTAGCCCTAGCCCTAGCACTAACCCTAGCCCTAATCCTAGACCTAGCCCTAGACCTAGCCCTAACCCCAACCCTAAACCTACCCCTAGCCCTAGCCCTAACCCTAGCCCTAGCCCTAACCCTAACCCTAAACTTAACCCTAACACTAGTCCTAAACCTAACCCTAACCCTAACACTAACCCTAGCCATAACCCTAACCCTAACCCTAGCCCTAGCCTTGCCCTATCCCTAGACCTAGACTTACCCTACCCTAAATCTAGCCCTAACCCTAGCCCTAGCCCTAGCCATAGCCCTAGCCCTAGCCCTAGGCCTAGCCCTAACCCTAACCCTAACACTAACCCTAGCCCTAGCCCTAGCCCTACTCTAGCCCTAGCCCAAGCCTTAACCCTAGCCCTAGCCCTAGCCCTAACCCTAACCCTAACCATAGCCCTAGCCCTAGTCCTAGTCTAGCCCTAGCCCTAGCCCTAGCCGTAACCCTAACACTAACCCTAACCCTAGCCCTAACCCTAACCCTAGACCTACCCCTAGCCCTAGCCCTAACCCTATCCCCTCCCTAGCTCTAGCCCTAGTACTTGCCCTACCCCTAGCCCGAGCCCAAACCCTAAAACTAACCCTAACCCTAGACCTAACGCTAAACCTAACACTAACCCTAACCCTAGCCCTAGCCCTAGCCCTAACCCTAACCCTAGCCCTAGAGCTAGCCATAGCCCTAGCCCTAACCCTAACCCTAGCCCCCGCCCTATGCCTAGCCCTTGCCCTAGCCCTAGCCCTAGCCCTACTCTAACCCTAACCCTAACCCTAGCCCTAACCCTAACGCTAGCCCCAGCCCTAGACCTAGCCCTAGCCCTAACCCTAACCCTAGCCCTAGCCCTAGCCCTAAAGCTAACCCTAGTCCTAGACCTAACCCTAACCCTAACCCTAACCCTAGCCCTAGCCCAAGCACTAGTCTTGGCCTAGCCCTGGCCCTAGCTCTAACCCTAACCCTAACCCTAAACCTAAACCTAGCCCTAGACCTAACCCTAACCCTAACCTTGCCCTAGCCCTAGCACTAGTCTTGTCCTAGCCCTAGCCCTAGCTCTAACCCTAACCCTAACCCTAAACCTAACCCTAGCCCTAGACCTAACCCTATCCCTAGCCCTAACCCTAACCCTAACTCTAACCCTAGCCCTAGCCCTAGCCCTTGCCCTAGCCCTAACCCTAACCTTAACCCTATCCCTCGCCCTTACCCTAACGCTAAAGCTAGCCCTAGCCATGGCCCTAACCCTAACCCTAACACTAAGACTAGCCCTAGCCCTAACCCTAGCCCTAGCCATAGCCCTAATCCTAACCCTAACCCTAACCCTAGCCCTAAACCTAACCCTAGACCTAGCCCTAGACCTAGCCCTAAACCTAACCCTAACCCTAGCCCTAGCCCTAGCCCTAACCCTAACCGTAACACTAACCCTAGCCCTAGCCTTAACCCTAACCCTAAGCCTAGCCCTAGCCCTAGCCTTAGCCCTAGCCCTAGCCCTAGCCCTAAACCTAACCCTAGCCCTAGCCCTAGCCCTAGCCCTAGCCCAAGCCCTAAACCTATCCCTAACCCTAACCCTAGCCCTTGCCCTAACCCTAGCCCTAGCCCAAACCCTAACCCTAACCCTAGCCCTAAACCCAACCCTAGCCCTACCCCTAGCCCTAGCCCTAACCCTAACCCTAACCCTAACCCTATCCATAGTCCTAGACCTAGACCTAGTCCTTGCCCTACCCCTAGCCCTAGCCCTAAACTTAACCCTAACCCTAACTCTAGCCCTAACCCTAAACCTAGCCCTAACCCTTACACTAACCCTAACCCTAGCCCTAGCCCTTGCCCTAGTCCTAACCGTAACCCTAACCTAACCCTAACCCTAACCCTAACCCTAACCCTAACCCTAAATCTAAACCTAGCCCTAGCCCTAGCCCTTGCCCTAGCCCTAACCCTAACCCTAACGCTAAACCTAACCCTAACCCTAACTCTAGCCCTAACCCTAAACCTAGCCCTAACCCTTACCCTAACCCTAACCCTAGCCCTAGCCCTTGCCCTAGACCTAGCCCTATCCCTAGTCCTATCCGTAACCCTAACCCTAACCCTAACCCTAAACCCTAACCCTAACCCTAAACCTAGCTCTAGCCCTAGCCTTTGCCCTAGCCCTAACCCTAACCCTAGCCCTAGCCCTAGTCTAGACCTAGACCTAGCCCTAGCCCTAGCCCTAACCCTAACCCTAACCCTAACCCTGGCCCTAGCCCTTGCCCTAGCCCTAGACCTAGCCCTAGTCCTAACCCTAACCCTAACCCTAACCCTAACCCTAAACCTAGCCCTAGCCCTAGCCCTTGCCCTAGCCCTAAACCTAAACCTAGCCCTAGCCCCAGGCATAGCCCTAGCCGTAAACCTTGCCCTAGCCCTAGACCTAGCCCTAGTCCTAACCCTAACCCTAACCCTAACCCTAACCCTAAACCTAGCCCTAGCCCTAGCCCTTGCCCTAGCCCTAACCCTAACCCTAGACCTAGACCTAGCCCTTGCCCTAGCCCTAACCCTAACACTAACCCTAACACTAACCCTAACCCTAACCCTCGACCTAGCCTTAACCCTAACCCTAAACCTAGCCCTAGCCCTAGCCCTAACCCTAGCCGTAACCCTAGCCCTATCCCTAGACCTAGCCCTAACCCTAGCCCTATCCCTAACCCTAACCCTAACCCTAGCCCTAGCCCTAGCCCTAGCCCTAGCCCTAGCCTTAACCCTAACCATAACTCTAACTCTAGCCCTAGACCTAACCCTAGCCCTATCCTTAAACCTAACCCTAACCCTAGCCCTAGCCCTAGCACAACTCTAACCCTAACCCTAGATCTGCCCTAACCATAGCCCTAGCCATAGCCCTAAACCTAAACCTAGCCCTAGCCCTAGGCATAGCCCTAGCCCTAAACCTTGCCCTAGCCCTAGACCTAGCCCTAGTCCTAACCCTAACCCTAACCCTAACCCTAACCCTAACCCTAACCCTAAACCTAGCCCTAGCCCTAGCCCTAGCCGTAGCCCTAGCCTTAACCCCAACCATAACTCTAACCCTAGCCCTAGACCTAACCCTAGCCCTATCCTCAAACCTAACCCTAAACCTAGCCCTAGCCCTAGCCCTAACTCTAACCCTAACCCTAGATCTGCCCTAACCCTAGCCCTAGCCATAGCCCTAGCCCTAGCCCTAGCCCTAACCCTAACCATAACCCGAACCCTAACCCTAGCCCTAGCCTTAACCCTAACCATAACACTAGCCCTAGCCCTTGCCCTAACCCTAGCCCTAAACCTAGCCCTAGCCTTAAACCTAGCCCTAGCCCTAACCCAGACCCTAACTCTAGCCCTAGCCCTAGACCTAACCCGAGCCGTAGCCCTAACCCTAACCCTAAACCTAACACTAACCCTAGCCATAAACCTAACCCTAACCCTAACACTAACCCTAGCCATAACCCTAACCCTAAACCTAGCCCTAGCCCTAGCCCTATTCCTAGACCTAGCCCTAACCCTAACCCTAACCCTAACCCTAACCCTAGACCTAGCCCTAGTCCTAGCACTAGGCCTTGCCCTAACCCTAACCCTAACATTAACCCTAGCCCTAGCCATAGCCCTAGTCTAGCCCTAGCCCTAGCCTTAGCCCTAACACTAACCCTAACCCTAGCCCTAGCCCTAGCCCTAGTCTAGCCCTAGCCCTAGCCCTAGCCCTAACCCTAACCATAACCCTAGCCCTAGCCCAAACACTAACCCTAGCCCAAACCTAAACCTACCACTAGCCCTAGCCCTAGCCGTAGCCCTAACCCTAAACCTAACCCTAGCCCTAACCCTAGGCCATGCCCTAGCCCTAGCTCTAACCCTATCCCTAACCCGAGCCCTAGCCCTACCCCTAGCCCTAGCCCTAACCCAAACCATAACCCTAGCCCTAGCCCAAGCACTAACCCTAGCATAAACCTAAACCTAAGCCTAGGCCTAGCCGTAGCCCTAACCCTAAACCTAACCCTAGCACTAATCCTAGGCCATGCCCTAGCCCTAGCTCTAACCCTATCCCTAACCCGAGCCCTAGCCCTAGCCCTAGCCCTAGCCCTAAACCTAACCTTAGCCCTAGCCTTAGCCCTAGGCATAGCCCTAGCCCTAGCCCTAGCCCTAGCCATAGCCCTAACCCTAAACCTAACCCTAAAACTATCCCTATCCCTAGCCCTAGCCTTAGTCCTTGCCCTAACCCTAGAACTAGCCCTAACCCTAACCCTAGCCCTAATCCTAAACCTAGTCCTAACCCTAACCCTAACCCTAGCCCTAGCCCTTGCCCTAGCTCTATCCCTAGTCCTAACCCTAACCCTAACCATAAACCTAACCCTAGCCTTAGCCCTAGCCCTAGCCCTAACCCTATCCCAAACCCTAGCATAGCCCTAGCCCTAGCCCTAGCCCTAACTCTAACCCTAGCCCCAATCCTAGCCCTAGCCCTTGCCCTAGCCCTAGCCCTAGCCCTAACCCTAACCCTAACCCTAACCCTAGCCCTAACCCTAACCCTAGCCCCAGGCCAAGCCCTAGAAATAGCCCTAACCCTAACCCTAACCCTAAACCTAACCCTAGCCCTAGACCTAACCCCAGCCCTAGCCCTAAACCTAACCCTAACCCTAGCCCTAGCCCTAGCCCTAGCCCCAGCCCTAACCCTAACCCTAACACTAACCCTAGCCCTAGCCCTAGCCCCAGTCTAGACCTAGCCCTAGACCTAGCCCGAGCCCTAAACCTAACCCGAACCCTAACACTAGAGCTAGCCCTATCCCTAGTCTAGCCCTAGCCCTAGCCCTATCCGTAGCCCTAACCCTAACCCTAACACTAACCCTAGCCCTAGCGCTAACCCTAGCCCTAGCACTTACCCTAACCCTAACCCTAACCCTAGCCCTAGCCCAAGCCCTAGCCCTAACCCTAGACCTAGCCCTAACCCTAACCCTAACCCTAACCCTAGCCCTAGCCACAGCCCTAGCGCTAGTCCTAGCCCTAACCCTAACCCTAGCCCTAGCCCTAGCCCTAGCCCTGGACTAGCCCTAGCACTAGACCTAGCCCTAGCCCTAGCCCTAGCCCTAACCCTAATCATAACCCTAGCCCTAGCCCGAACACTAACCCTAGCGCAAACCTAAACCTAACACTAACACTAGCACTAGCCCTAGCCCTAGCCCTAGCACTAGCCCTAACCCTAACCCTAACCCTAGCCCTAGCCCTAGCCCTAGCTCTAACCCTATCCCTAACATTAGCCCTAGCCCTAGCCCTAGCCCTAGCCCTAGATCTAGCCCTAAACCTAACCCTAGCCCTAGCCCTAGCCCTAGGCATAGCCCTAGCCCTATCCCTAGCCCTAGCCCTAGCCCTAAACCTAACCCTAACCCTAGCCCTAGCCCTAGCCCTAGCGCTATCCCTAGCCATAAACCTAGCCCTAGCCCTAGCCCTAACCCTAACCCGACCGTAACCCTAACCCTAGCCTTATCCCTAAACCTAACACTAGCCCTAGCCCTAACCCTAACCCTAACCCTAGCCCTAGCCCTAGCCCTAGCAAGAGCCCAAACCCTATCCCTAGCCCTAGCCCTAACCCTAACCCTAACCCTAACCCTAACCATAGCCCTAGACTTTGCCCTAGCCCTAGCCCTAGCCCTAGCCCTAACCCTAACCTAACCCTAGCGCTAGCCCTATCCCTAGTCTAGACCTAGCCCTAGCCCTAGCCCTAGCCCTAGCCCTAACCCTAACCCTAGCCCTAACCCTAGCCCTAGACCTAACCCTAGCCCTAGCCCTAACCCTAACCCTAAACCTAACCCTAGCCCTAACCCTAGTCCTAGCCCTAACCCTAGCCCTAACCCTAACCCTAGCCCTAGCCCTAGCCTTAGACATAGCCCTAGCCCTAGCCTTAACCCTAACCCTAACCCTAACACTAGCCCTAACCCTAACCCTAGCCCTAGCCCTAAACCTAACCCTAACCCTCGCGCTAGCCCTAGCCCTAGACTAGCCCTAAAGCTAGTCCTAGCCCTAGCCCTAGCGCTAGCCCTAACCCTAACACTAACCCTAACCCTAGCACTAGCCCAAGCCCTAGGCCTAGCCCTAGCCCTAACACTAAACCTAAACCTAACCCTAGCCCTAGCCCTAGCCCTAGCCCTAATCCTAACCTTAACCCTAGCCCCAGCCCTAGCCCTAGCCCTGGTCCCAGCCCTAGCCCTAGCCCAAGACCTAGCCCTAACCCTAAACCTAACCCTAGTCCTAACCCTAACCCTAGCCCTAGCCCTAACCCTAGACCTAGCCCTAGCCTTAACCCTAACCCTAACTCTAACCCTAGCCCTCGACCTAAACCTAGCCCTATCCCTAACCCTAACCCTAACCCTAGTCCTACCCCTAGCCCTAACCCTAACCCTAGCCCTAGCTCTAGCCCTAGCCCTAGCCCTAGCAATAGCCCTAGCCCTAGCCCTAACCCTAACCATAACCCTGACCCTAATCCTAGCCCTAGCCTTAACACTAACCATAACACTAGCCCTAGCCCTAGCCCTAACCCTAGCCCTAATCCTAGACCTAGCCCTAGCGCTAGCCCTAACCCCAACCCTAACCTTACCCCTAGCCCTAGCCCTAACCCTAGCCCTAGCCCTAACCCTAACCCTAAACTTAACCCTAACCCTAGCCCTAAACCTAACCCTAATCCTAACACTAACCCTAGCCATAACCCTAACCCTAACCCTAGCCCTAGCCTTGCCCTATCCCTAGACCTAGACTTAACCCTAACCCTAACCCTAGCCCTAACCCTAGCCCTAGCCCTAGCCATACTCTAGCCCTAGCCCAAGCCTTAGCCCTAGCCCTAGCCCTAGCCCTAACGCTAACCCTAACCCTAACCCTAGCCCTAGCCCTAGTCCTAGTCTAGCACTAGCCCTAGCCCTAGCCGTAACCCTAACACTAACCCTAACCCTAGCCCTAACCCTAACCCTAGACCTACACCTAGCCCTATCCCTAACCCTATCCCCTCCCAAGCTCTAGCCCTAGTACTTGCCCTACACCTAGCCCGAGCCCAAACCCTTAAACTAACCCTAAACCTAGACCTAACGCTACACCTAACACTAACCCTAACCCTAACTCTAGCCCTAGCCCTTGCCCTAGCCCTAGCCCTATCCCTAGTCCTAAACTTAACCCTAACCCTAACCCTAGCCCTAGCCCTAGCCCTAACCCTATCCCTGGCCCTAGACCTAGCCATAGCCCTAGCCCTAACCCTAATCCTAGCCCCCGCCCTATGCCTAGCCCTTGCCCTAGCCCTAGCCCTAGCCCTAACTCTAAACCTAACCCTAACCCTAGCCCTAACCCTGACGCTAGCCCCAGCCCTAGACCTAGCCCTAGCCCTAACCCTAACCCTAGCCCTAGCCCTAGCCCTAAACCTAACCCTAGTCCTAGACCTAACCCTAACCCTAACCCTAACCCTAGCCCTAGCCCTAGCACTAGTCTTGCCCTAGCCCTGGCCCTAGCTCAACCCTAACCCTAACCCTAACCCTAAACCTAAACCTAAACCTAGCCCTAGACCTAACCCTAACCCTAACCTTGCCCTAGCCCTAGCACTAGTCTTGTCCTAGCCCTAGCCCTAGCTCTAACCCTAACCCTAACCCTAAACCTAACCCTAGCCCTAGACCTAACCCTAACCCTAGCCCTAACCCTAACCCTAACTCTAAACCTAGCCCTAGCCCTAGCCCTTGCCCTAGCCCTAACCCTAACCTTAACCCTATCCCTCGCCCTTACCCTAACGCTAAAGCTAGCCCTAGCCATAGCCCTAACCCTAACCCTAACACTAATCCTAGCCCTAGCCCTAACCCTTGCCCTAGCCCTAGCCCTAGCCTTAACCCTAACCATAACTCTAACCCTAGCCCTAGACCTAACCCTAGCCCTATCCTTAACCCTAACCCTAGCCCTAGCCCTAACTCTAACCCTAACCCTAGATCTGCCCTAACCCTAGCCCTAGCCATAGCCCTAGCCCTAGCCCTAGCCCTAACCCTAACCATAACCCGAACCCTAATCCTAGCCCTAGCCTTATCCTTAACCAAAACACTAGCCCTAGCCCTTGCCCTAACCCTAGCCCAAAACCTAGCCCTAGCCCTAACCCTAGCCCAAGCCCTAACCCAGACCCTAACTCTAGCCCTAGCCCTAGACCTAACACGAGCCCTAGCCTTAACCCTAACCCTAAACCTAACCCTAACCATAGCCCTAAAACTAACCATAACCCTAACACTAACCCTAGCCATAACCCTAACCCTAAACCTAGCCCTAGCCCTATTCCTAGACCTAGCCCTAACCCTAACCCTAACCCTAGCCCTAACCCTAACCCTAGCCCTAGCCCTAGTCCTAGCCCTAGGCCTTGCCCTAACCCTAACCCTAACACTAACCCTAGCCCTAGCCATAGCCCTAGTCTAGACCTAGCCCTAGCCTTAGCCCTAACACTAACCCTAACCCTAGCCCTAGCCCTAGCCCTAGTCTAGCCCTAGCCCTAGCCCTATCCCTAACCCTAACCATAACCCTAGCCCTAGCCCTAGTCCTAACACTAGCCCTAGCCCTAACCCTAAACCAACCCTAGCCCTAACCCTAACCCTAACCCTAGCCCTAGCCCTAGCCCTAGACTAGACCTAGCCCTAGCCCTAGCCCTAGCCCTAACCCTAACCCAAGCCCTAGCCCTAGCCCTAGACTAGACCTAGCACTAGACCTAGCCCTAGCGCTAGCCCTAGCCCTAACCCTAACCATAACCCTAGCCCCAGCCCAAACACTAACCCTAGCCCAAACCTAAACCTAACCCTAGCCCTAGCCCTAGCCGTAGCCCTAACCCTAAACCTAACCCTAGACCGAACCCTAGGCCATGCCCTAGCCCTAGCTCTAACCCTATCGCTAACCCGAGCCCTAGCCCTAGCCCTAGCCCTAACCCAAACCATAACCCTAGCCCTAGCCCAAACACTAACCCTAGCATAAACCTAAACCTAACCCTAGTCCTAGCCGTAGCCCTAACCCTAAACCTAACCCTAGCCCTAAACCTAGGCCATGCCCTAGCCCTAGCTCTAACCCTATCCCTAAACCGAGCCCTAGCCCTAGCCGTAGCCCTAGCCCTAAACCTAACCCTAGCACTAGCCTTAGCCCTAGGCATAGCCCTAGCCCTAGCCCTAGCCCTAGCCGTAACCCTAACCCAAAACCTAGCCCAAGCCCTAGCCCTAGCCCTAAACCTAACCCTAACCCTAGCCCTAGCCCTAACCCTAGTCCTATCCCTAACCACAGCCCTAGTCCTAGCCCTAGCCATAGCCCTAACCCTAACTCTAACCGTAACGCTAGCCCTAGCCCTAACCCTAACTCTAGCCATAGCCCTAACCCGAACCCTAGCCCTAGCTCTAGCCCTAGCCCTAACCCTAACCCTAAACCTCACCATAGCCCTAGCTCTAACCCTAGCCCTAACCATACTCCTAACATTAGCCCTAGCCCTAGCCCTAACCCTAGCCCTAGCCCTAACCCTAAACCTAACCCTAAAACTATCCCTAGCCCTAGCCCTAGCCTTAGTCCTTGCCCTAACCCTAGAACTAGCCCTAACCCTAACCCTAACCCTAGCCCTAATCCTAAACCTAGTCCTAACCCTAACCCTAACCCTAGCCCTAGCCCTTGCCCTAGCTCTATCCCTAGTCCTAACCCTAAGCCTAACCATAAACCTAACCATAGCCTTAGCCCTAGCCCTAGCCCTAACACTATCCCTAACCCTAGCATAGCCCTAGCCCTAGCCCTAGCCCTAGCCCTAACCCTAACCCTAGCCCCAGCCCTAGTCCTAGCCCTTGCCCTAGCTCTAGCCCTAGCCCTAACCCTAACCCTAACCCTAACCCTAGCCCTAACCCTAACCCTAGCCCCAGCCCAAGCCCTAGAAATAGCCCTAACCCTAACCCTAACCCTAAACCTAACCCTAGCCCTAGACCTAACCCTAGCCCAAGCCATAACCCTAACCCTAACCCTAGCCCTAGCCCTAGCCCTAACCCCAGCCCTAACCCTAACCCTAACACTAACCCTAGCCCTAGCCCTAGCCCCAGTCTAGCCCTAGCCCTAGTCCTAGCCCGAGCCCTAAACCTAACCCGAACCCTAACACTAGAGCTAGCCCTATCCCTAGTCTAGCCCTAGCCCTAGCCCTCTCCGTAGCCCTAACCCTAACCCTAACACTAACCCTAGCCCTAGCCCTAACCCTAGCCCTAGCACTTACCCTAACCCTAAACCTAACCCTAGCCCTAGCCCAAGCCCTAGCCCTAACCCTAGACCTAGCCCTAACCCTAACCCTAACCCTAACCCTAGCCCTAGCCATAGCCCTTGCGCTAGCCCTAGCCCTAACCCTAACCCTAGCCCTAGCCCTAGCCCTAGCCCTGGACTAGCCCTAGCACTAGACCTAGCCCTAGCCCTAGACCTAGCCCTAACCCTAATCATAACCCTAGCCCTAGCCCGAACACTAACCCTAGCCCAAACCTAAAACTAACCCTAACACTAGCACTAGCCCTAGCCCTAGCCCTAGCACTAGCCCTAACCCTAACCCTAACCCTAGCCCTAGCCCTAGCCCTAGCTCTAACCCTATCCCTAACCCTAGCCCTAGCCCTATCCCTAGCCCTAGCCCTAGCCCTAAACCTAACCCTAGCCCTAGCCCTAGCCCTAGGCATGGCCCTAGCCCTATCCCTAGCCCTAGCCCTAGCCCTAAACCTAACCCTAACCCTAGCCCTAGCCCTAGCCCTAGCGCTATCCCTAGCCATAGACCTAGCCCTAGCCCTAGCCCTAACCCTAACCCGAACCGTAACCATAACCCTAGCCTTAACCCTAACCCTAACACTAGCCCTAGCCCTAAACCTAACCCTAACCCTAGCCCTAGCCCTAGCCCTAGCCCTAGCCCTAACCCTATCCCTAGCCCTAGCCCTAACCCTAACCCTAACCCTAACCCTAACCCTAATCATAGCCCTAGCCTTTGCCCTACCCATAGCCCTAACCCTAACCTAACCCAAGCGCTAGCCCTATCCCTAGTCTAGCCCTAGCCCTAGCCCTAGCCCTAGCCCTAGCCCTAACCCTAACCCTAACTCTAACCCTAGCCCTATCCCTAACCCTAGCCCTAGCCCTAACCCTAACCCTAAACCTAACCCTAGCCCTAACCCTAGTCCTAGCCCTAACCCTAGCCCTAACCCTAACCCTAGCCCTAGCCCTAGCCCTAGACATAGCCCTAGCCCTAGCCCTAGCCCTAACCCTAACCCTAACACTAGCCCTAACCCTAACCCTAGCCCTAGCCCTAAACCTAACCCTAACCCTAGCGCTAGCCCTAGCCCTAGACTAGCCCTAAAGCTAGTCCTAGCCCTAGCCCTAGCGCTAGCCCTAACCCTAACACTAACCCTAACACTAGCACTAGCCCAAGCCCTAGGCCTAGCCTTAGCCCTAACCCTAACCCTAACCCTAACCCTAACCCTAGCCCTAGCCCTAGCCCTAGCCCTAATCCTAACCTTAACCCTAGCCCCAGCCATAGCCCTAGCCCAAGACCTAGCCCTAACCCTAAAACTAACCCTAGCCCTAACTCTAACCCTAGCCCTAGCCCTAACCCGAGACCTAGCCCTAGCCTTAACCCTAACCCTAACCCTAACCCTAGTCCTACCCCTAGCCCTAACCCTAACCCTAACCCTAGCTCTAGCCCTAGCCCTAGCCCTAGCAATAGCCCTAGCCCTAGCCCTAGCCCTAACCTTAACCCTAAACCTGACCCTAACCCTAGCCCTAGCCTTAACACTAACCATAACCCTAGACCTAGCCCTAGCCCTAACCCTAGCCCTAATCCTAGACCTAGACCTAGCCCTAGCCCTAACCCCAACCCTAACCCTACCCCTAGCCCAAGCCCTAACCCTAGCCCTAGCCCTAGCCCTAACCCTAAACGTAACCCTAACCCTAGCCCTAAACCTAACCCTAACCCTAACACTAACCCTAGCCATAACCCTAACCCTAACCCTAGCCCTAGCCTTGCCCTATCCCTAGACCTAGACTTAACCCTAACCCTAACCCTAGCCCTAACCCTAGCCCTAGCCCTAGCCATAGCCCTAGCCCTAGCCCTAGGCCTAGCCCTAACCCTAACCCTAACACTAACCCTAGCCCTAGCCCTAGCCCTACTCTAGCCCTATCCCAAGCCTTAGCCCTAGCCCTAGCCCTAGCCCTAACCCTAACCCTAACCCTAACCCTAGCCCTAGCCCTAGTCCTAGTCTAGCCCTAGCCCTAGCCCTATAACTATCCCTAACCCTAGCATAGCCCTAGCCCTAGCCCTAGCCCTAGCCCTAACCCTAACCCTAGCCCCAGCCCTAGCCCTAGCCCTTGCCCTAGCTCTAGCCCTAACCCTAACACTAACCCTAAACCTAACCCTAGCCCTAGACCTAACTCTAGCCCTAGCCCTAACCCTAACCCTAACCCTAGCCCTAGCCCTAGCCCTAGCCCCAGCCCTAACCCTAACCCTAACACTAACCCTAACCCTAGCCCTAGCCCCAGTCTAGCCCTAGCCCTAGTCCTAGCCCGAGCCCTAAACCTAACCCGAACCCTAACACTAGAGCTAGCCCTATCCCTAGTCTAGCCCTAGCCCTAGCCCTCTCCGTAGCCCTAACCCTAACCCTAACACTAACCCTAGCCCTAGCCCTAACCCTAGCCCTAGCACTTACCCTAACCCTAAACCTAACCCTAGCCCTAGCCCAAGCCCTAGCCCTAAACCTAGACCTAGCCCTAACCCTAACCCTAACCCTAACCCTAGCCCTAGCCATAGCCCTTGCGCTAGCCCTAGCCCTAATCCTAACCCTAGCCCTAGCCCTAGCCCTAGCCCTGGACTAGCCCTAGCACTAGACCTAGCCCTAGCCCTAGACCTAGCCCTAACCCTAATCATAACCCTAGCCCTAGCCCGAACACTAACCCTAGCCCAAACCTAAAACTAACCCTAACACTAGCACTAGCCCTAGTCCTAGCCCTAGCACTAGCACTAACCCTAACCCTAACCCTAGCCCTAGCCCTAGCCCTAGCTCTAACCCTATCCCTAACCCTAGCCATAGCCCTAGCCCTAGCCCTAGCCCTAGCCCTAAACCTAACCCTAGCCCTAGCCCTAGCCCTAGGCATGGCCCTAGCCCTATCCCTAGCCCTAGCCCTAGCCCTAAACCTAACCCTAACCCTAGCCATAGCCCTAGCCCTAGCGCTATCCCTAGCCATAGACCTAGCCCTAGCCCTAGCCCTAACCCTAACCCGAAACGTAACCCTAACCCTAGCCTTAACCCTAACCCTAACACTAGCCCTAGCCCTAAACCTAACCCTAACCCTAGCCCTAGCCCTAGCCCTAGCCCTAGCCCTAACCCTATCCCTAGCCATAGCCCTAACCCTAACCCTAACCCTAACCCTAAT
>OX463233.1:152454879-152462379 GCA_949820135.1 Sylvilagus floridanus
CTAGCCATAACCCTAACCCGAACCCTAGCCCTAGCCCTACACCTAACCCTAACCCTAACCCTAATCCTAGCCCTAGCCCTAACCCTTGCCCTAGCCCTGGTCCTAGCCCTGACTCTAACCCTAGCCCTAAACCTAACACTAGCCAAGCCCTAACCCTAACCCTAACCCTAGCACTAGCCCTAGCCCTAGTCTAATCTTAGCCCTAGCCGTAGCCCTAGCCCTAGCCCTAACCCTAACCCTAAACCTAACCCTAACCCTAGCGCTAGCCCTAGCCCTAAACCTAGCCCTAGCCCTAATCCGAACCCTAGCCCTAGCCCTAGCCCTAGCCCTAACCCTATCCCTAACCCTTACCCTAAACCTAACCCTAGCCCTAGCCCTAACCCTAACCCTAACCCTAACCCTAGCCCTAGCCCTAGCCCTAGCCCAAAACTAGCCCTAACCCTCACCCTAAACCTAACCCTAAGCTTACCCTAACCCTAACCCTAGCCCTAGACCTAACGCTAACCCAAACCCTAGCCCTAGCCCTAGCCCTAGCCCTAACCCTAAACCTAACCCTTAACCTAGCCCTAGCCATAGCCCTAACCCTAAACCTAGCCCTACCCCTAGCCCTAACCCTAGCCCTAACCCTAGCCCTAGCCCTAGCCCTAGCCCTAGCCCTAACCCTAACACTAACCCTAACTATAGACCTAGCCCTAGTCCTTGCCCTAGCCCTAGCCCTAGCCCTGACCCTAAACCTAACCCTAACCCTAGCCCTAACCCTAACCCTAGCCCTAACCCTAACCCTAACCCTAACCCTAGCCCTAACCCTAGCCCCAGTCCTAGCCCTAGCCCTGGTCATAGCCCTAGCCCTAGCCCTAGCCCTAGCACTAACCCTAAACCTAACCCTAACTCTAACCCTAACCCTAGCCCTAGCCCTACCCCTAGCCCTAGCCCTAATCCTAACACTAACCCTTACCCTAACCCTAGCCCCAGTCCTAACCCTAACCCTACCCCTAGCCCTAGCCCTATCCCTAACACTAACCCTAAACCTAACCCTAGTCCCAGCCCTAGCCCGAGCCCTGGTCCTAGCCCTAGCCCTAACCCTAACCCTAACCCTAGCCCTAGCCCCAACCCTAGCCCTAGCCCTAACCCTAACCCTAACCCTAACCCTAACGCTAGCCCTAGCCCCAGCCCTAGCCCTAGCCTTACCCTAACCCTAACCCTAACCCTAATCCTAACCCTAACCCTAGCCCCAGTACTAGCCCTAGCCCTGGTCATAGCCCTAGCCCTAGCTATAGCCCTCGCACTAACTCTAAACCTAACCCTAACTCTAACCCTAACCCTAGCCCTAGCCCTACCCCTAGCCCTAGCCCTAACCCTAACCCTAATCCTAACCCTAACCCTAGCCCCAGTCCTAACCCTAACCCTACCCCTAGCCCTAGCCCAAACCCTAACACTAACCCTAACCCTAATACTAACCCGAACCCTAGCCCTAACCCTAGCCCTATCCCTAACACTAACCCTAAACCTAACCCTAGCCATAGCCCTAGCTCTAGCCCTAGCCCTAACCATAACCCTAACCCTAGCCCTAGCCCTAGCCCTAGCCCTAACCCTAACCCTAACCTAACCCTAGCCGTAGCCCTAGCTCAAGCCCTATCCCTAGCCCTAACCCTAACACTAACCCTAACCCTAACCCTAACCCTATCCCTAGCCCTAGCCCTATACCAAGCCGTAGACCTCGCCCTAGCCCTAGCCCTAACCCTAACCCTAGCCCTATCCCTAGCCCTAGCCCTAGTCTAGCCCTAGCCGTAGCCCTAGCCCTAGCCCTAAGCCTAACCCTAACCCTAACACTAGCCCTAACCCTAGCCCTAACCCTAGCCCTAGCCCGAACCCTAGCCCCAGCCCTAGCCCTAGCCCTGGTCCTAGCTCTAGCCCTATCCCTAACCCTAACCCTAACTCTAACCCTAGCCCTAGCCCTAGCCTTAACCCTAGCCCTAACCCTAAACCTAAACCTAACCCTAACCCGAGCCCTATCCTAACCCTAACACTAACCCTAACCCTAACCCTAACCCTAGCCTTAACCCTAGCCCTAGCCCTAGACCTAGCCCTAGCCCTAACACTAAACCTAGCCCTAGCCCTAGCCCTAGCCCTGGCCCTAACCCTAACCCTAACCCTAACACTAACCCTAGCCCTCACCCTAACCCTAGCCCTAGCCTAACTCTAACCCTAACCCTAGCCCTAGCCCTAGCCCTAGTCTAGCCCTGGCCCTAGCCCTAGCCCTAGCCCTAGCCCTAACCCTAACCCTAACCCTAACCCTAGCCCTAGCCATAGCCCTAAACCTAGCCCTAGCCCTAAGGCTAACCCTAACCCTAGCCCTAGCCCTATCCCTAGCCCTAGCCCTAGCCCTAACCCTAACCCTAACCCGAACCCTAGCCCTAGCCCTAGCACTAGCCCTAACCCTATCCCTAACCCTTACCCTAACCCTAACCCTAACCGTAGCCCTAGCCCTAACCCTAACCCTAACCCTAGCCCTAGCCCTAGCCCTAGACCTAGCCCTAGCCCTAACACTCACCCTAAACCTAACCCTAACCTTACCCTAACCCTAACCCTAGACCTAGACCTAACGCTAACCCAAACCCTAGCCCTAGCCCTAGCCCTAGCCCTAACCCTAAACCTAACCCTTAACCTAGCCCTAGCCATAGCCCTAACCCTAAACCTAGCCCTACCCCTAGCCCTAACCCTAGCCCTAACCCTAGCCCTAGCCCTAGCCCTAGCCCTAGCCCTAACCCTAACACTAACCCTAACTATAGACCTAGCCCTAGTCCTTGCCCTAGCCCTAGCCCTAGCCCTGACCCTATCCCTAACCCTAACCCTAGCCCTAACCCTAACCCTAGCCCTAACCCTAACCCTAACCCTAACCCTAGCCCTAACCCTAGCCCCAGTCCTAGCCCTAGCCCTGGTCATAGCCCTAGCCCTAGCCCTAGCCCTAGCACTAACCCTAAACCTAACCCTAACTCTAACCCTAACCCTAGCCCTAGCCCTACCCCTAGCCCTAGCCCTAATCCTAACACTAACCCTTACCCTAACCCTAGCCCCAATCCTAACCCTAACCCTACCCCTAGCCCTAGCCCTATCCCTAACACTAACCCTAAACCTAACCCTAGTCCCAGCCCTAGCCCGAGCCCTGGTCCTAGCCCTAGCCCTAACCCTAACCCTAACCCTAGCCCTAGCCCCAACCCTAGCCCTAGCCCTAACCCTAACCCTAACCCTAACGCTAGCCCTAGCCCCAGCCCTAGCCCTAGCCTTACCCTAACCCTAACCCTAACCCTAATCCTAACCCTAACCCTAGCCCCAGTACTAGCCCAAGCCCTGGTCATAACCCTAGCCCTAGCTATAGCCCTAGCACTAACCCTAAACCTAACCCTAACTCTAACCCTAACCCTAGCCCTAGCCCTACCCCTAGCCCTAGCCCTAAACCTAACCCTAATCCTAACCCTAACCTTAGCCCCAGTCCTAACCCTAACCCTACCCCTAGCCCTAGCCCTAACCCTAACACTAACCCTAACCCTAATACTAACCCGAACCCTAGCCCTAACCCTAGCCCTATCCCTAACACTAACCCTAAACCTAACCCTAGCCATAGCCCTAGCTCTAGCCCTAGCCCTAACCATAACCCTAACCCTAGCCCTAGCCCTAGCCCTAGCCCTAGCCCTAACCCTAACCCTAACCTAACCCTAGCCGTAGCCCTAGCTCTAGCCCTATCCCTAGCCCTAACCCTAACACTAACCCTAACCCTAACCCTAACCCTAGCCCTAGCCCTAGCCCTATACCAAGCCGTAGACCTCGCCCTAGCCCTAGCCCTAGCCCTAACCCTAACCCTAGCCCTATCCCTAGCCCTAGCCCTAGTCTAGCCCTAGCCGTAGCCCTAGCCCTAGCCCTAAGCCTAACCCTAACCCTAACCCTAGCCCTAACCCTAGCCCTAACGGTAGCCCTAGACCGAACCCTAGCCCCAGCCCTAGCCCTAGCCCTGGTCCTAGCTCTAGCCCTATCCCTAACCCTAACCCTAACTCTAACCCTAGCCCTAGCCCTAGCCTTAGCCCTAGCCCTAACCCTAAACCTAAACCTAACCCTAACCCGAGCCCTAATCCTAACCCTAACACTAACCCTAACCCTAACCCTAACCCTAGCCTTAACCCTAGCCCTAGCCCTAGACCTAGCCCTAGCCCTAACACTAAACCTAGCCCTAGCCCTAGCCCTAGCCCTAGCCCTGGCCCTATCCCTAACCCTAACCCTAACACTAACCCTAGCCCTCACCCTAACCCTAGCCCTAGCCTAACTCTAACCCTAACCCTAGCCCTAGCCCTAGCCCTAGTCTAGCCCTGGCCCTAGCCCTAGCCCTAGCCCTAGCCCTAGCCCTAACCCTAACCCTAACCCTAACCCTAGCCCTAGCCATAGCCCTAAACCTAGCCCTAGCCCTAAGGCTAACCCTAAGCCTAGCCCTAGCCCTATCCCTAGCCCTAGCCCTAGCACTAACCCTAACCCTAACCCGAACCCTAGCCCTAGCCCTAGCACTAGCCCTAACCCTATCCCTAACCCTTACCCTAACCCTAACCCTAACCCTAGCCCTAGCCCTAACCCTAACCCTAACCCTAGCCCTAGCCCTAGCCCTAGACCTAGCCCTAGCCCTAACCCTCACCCTAAACCTAAGCCTAACCTTACCCTAACCCTAACTCTAGCCCTAGACCTAACGACAACCCTAAACCTAGCCCTAGCCCTAGCCCTAGCCCTAAACATAACCCTAAACCTTACCCTAGCCCTAGCCATAGCCCTAACCCTAAACCTAGCCCTACCCCTAGCTCTAGCCCTAGCCCTAACCCGAACCCTAGCCCTAGCCCTAACCCTAATCCTAAAACTAGCCCTAACCCTAGCCCTAGCCCGAGCCCTAGCCCTAGCCCTAGCCCTAACCCTAACCCTAACCTTAACCCTAGCCCTAACCCTAACCCTAGCCCTAGCCCTAGCCATAGTCTAGCCCTAGCCCTAGCCCTAGCCCTAGACCTAACCCTAACCCAAGCCCTAACCCTAGCCCTAGCCCTAACCCTAGCCCTAGCCCTAGACCTAGCCCTAGCCCTAGACCTAGCCCTAGCCTTAGCCCTAGCCCTAACCCTAAACCTAACCCTAACCCTAACCCTAGCACTAGCCCTAGTCCTAGCCCTGGTCCTAGTCCTAGCCCTAGCAATAGCCCTAGCACTAGTCCTAACCCTAACCCTAACCCTAGCCCTTGCCCTAGCCCTAGTCCTAACCCTAACCCTAACACTAGTCTAACCCTAGCTCTAGCCCTAACCCTAACCCTAACCCTAGCACTAACCCTAGTCCTAGACATAGCCCTAGCCCTAGCCCTAGCCCTAACCTTAACGCTAACCCTAACCCTAAACCTAGCCCTAACCCTAATCCTAGCCCTAGCCCTAACCCTAAACCTAACCCTAATCTTAAACCTAACCATAGCGCTAGCCCTAACCCTAGCCCTAGACCTAACCCTAATCCTTACCGTAGGCCTAGACCTAGCCCTAGCCCTAGCCCTAGCCCTAGCACTAGACCTAAGCCTAAACCTAAACCTAACCATAGCGCTAGCCCTAACCCTAACCCTAGCCTTAGTCCTAGCCCTAACCCTCACCCTAACCCTACTCCTAGACCTAGCCCTAGCCCTAACCCTAACCCTAAACCTAGCATTAGCCCTAGCCCTAACCCTAACCCTAACCCTAGCCCTAGCCCTAGCCCTAGACCTAGCCCTAACCCTAAGCCTAACCCTAACCATAGCCCTAGCCCTAACCCTAACCCTAACCCTAGCCCTAACCCTAGCCCTAGCCCTAGGCCTAGCCCTAGCCCTAACCCTAACACTAACCCTAACCCTATCCCTAGCCCTACCACTAGAGCTAGTCTAGCCATAGCCCTAGCCCTAGCCCTAACCCTAACCCTAACCCTAAACCTAATCATAGCCCTAGCCCTAACCCTAGCCCTAGCCCTAACCATAACCCTAACCCTAGGCCTAGACCTAGCTCTAGCCCTAGCTCTAGCCCTAGCCCTAGCACTAGCCCTAAGCCTAACCCTAAACCTAACCCTAGTGCTAGCCCTAACCCTAACCCTAGTCCTAAACCTAACCCTAACTCTAACCCTAGTCCTAACACTAATCCTAACCCTAACCCTAGCCCTAGCCCTTGCCCTAGCCCTAGACCTAGCCCTAGTCCTAACCCTAAACCTAACCGTAACCCTAGCCCTAGCCCTAGCCCTAACACTAACAATAACCCGAACTTTAGCCCTAGCCCTAGCCCTAACCCTAACCCTATCCCTAGCCCTAGCCCTAGACCTAGACCTAGCCCTAGCCCTAGCTCTAACTCTAACCCTAGTCTAACCCTAGCCCTAGCACTAACCCTAACCCTAACCCTAGCCCTAACCCTATCCCTATCCCTAGCCCTAGCCCTAGCCCTAGCCCTAGCCCTGGCCCTAACCCTAACCCTAGCCCTAGCCCTAGCCCTAGCCCTAGCCCTAGACCTAGCCCTAGCCCTACCCCTAACCCTAACCCTAACCCTAACCCTAATCCTAGCCCTCACCCTAACCCTAGACCTAGCCTTAACCCTAACCCTAGCCTTAGCGCTAGCCCTAGTTTAGCCCTAGCCCTTACCCTAACCCTAGCCCTAGCCCTAGCCCTAGCCCTAACCCTAACCCTAAACCTAACCCTAGCCCTAGCCCTAGCACTAAACCTAGCCCTAGACCCAACGCTAACCCAAAACCTAGCCCTAGCCCTAGCCCTAGCTCTAGTCCTAACCCTAACCCTAACACTTCCCCTAACCCTAACCTAAGCCCTAGCCATAACCCTAACCCTAACCCTAGCCCTAGCCCTAGACCTAACCCTAACCCTAACTGTTATCCTAGCCCTAGCCCTAGCCCTAGCCCTAGCCCTAGCCCTGGTCCTAGACCTAGCCCTAACCTTAGCCCTGACCCTAACCCTAGCCAAGCCCTAACCCTAACCCTAACCCTCGCACTAGCCCTAGCCATAGTCTAGCCTTAGCCCTAGCCGTAGCCCTAGCCCTAGCCCTAACCCTAACCCTAAACCTAACCCTAACCCTAACCCTTACCCTAACCCTAACCCTTACCCTAGCCCTAGCCCTAGGCCTAGCCCTAAACCTAGCCCTAGCCCTAACCCTAACCCTAGCCCTAGCCCTAGCCCTAACCCTAAACCTAAACCTAACCCTAACCCTTACACTAACCCTCACCCTAGCCCTAGCAATAACCCTAACCCTAACCCTAACCCTATCCCTTACCCCAACCCTAAACCTTACCCTAGCCCTAGCCCTAGGCCTAGTCCTAAACCTAGCCCTAGCCCTAACCCTAACCCTAACCCTAGTCCTAGCCCAAGCCCTAACCCTAACCTTACCCTTACCCTAGCCCTATCCATAGCCCTAAGCCTAAACCTAGCCCTACCCCTAGCCCTAGCCCTAACCCTAACCCAATCCCTAACCCTAGCTT
>OX463233.1:152474879-152477379 GCA_949820135.1 Sylvilagus floridanus
AACCTAACCCTAACTATAACCCTAACCCTAACAGTAGCTCTAAACCTAACCCTAGCCCTAGCCCTAACCCTAGCCCTAGACCTAGCCCTAGCCCTAGCCTTAGCCCTAGCCCTAGCCCTAACCCTAACCGTAACTATAACCCTAGCACTATCCCTAACCCTAACCCTAACCCTAGCCCTAGCCCTAGCACTAGCCCAAGCCCTAACCCTAGCCCTAGACCTAGCCCTAGCCTTAGCACTAGCCCTAGCCCTAACCCTAACCCTAACTATAAACCTAACCCTAGCTCTAACCCTAACCCTAGCCCAAGCCCTAACCCTAACCCTAAACCTAGCCCTAACCGTAGCCCTAGCCATAGCCCTTACCCTAATCCTAAACCTAGCCCTAACACAAGCTCTTGGCCTAACCCTAGCCCTAACCCTAACCCAAAACCTAGCCCAAGCCCTAGCCCTACCGCTAACCCTAGCCCTAACCCAAGACCTTTCCCTAGCCCTAGCCCTAGCCCTAGCCCAAAACCTAACCCTAACACTAACCCTAACACTAGCCCTAGCCCTAACCCTAACCCTAGCCCTAGCCCTAGCCCCAGCCCTAGCCCTAGCCCTAACCCTAACCTAAACCTAACCTAACCCTAACCCAAAACCTAGCCCTAGCCCTAACCCTAGCCCTAGCCCTAACCCTAGCCCTAAACCTAACCCTAACACTAACCCTAACCTTAACACTAGCCCTAGCCCTAACGCTAACCCTAGCACTAGCCCTAGCCCTAGCCATACCCTAGCTCTAGCCCTAGCACTAACCCTAACCCTAACCCTAACCCTAGCACTAACCCTAGCCCTAGCCCTAGCCCTAGCCCTAGCCCTACACCTAACCCTAACCCTAACCCTAGCCCTAGCCCTAACCCTAAGCCTAGCCCTAGCCCTAGCCCTAGCCCTAACCCTAACCCTAACCTAACCCTAGGCCTATCCCTAGCCCTAACCCTAGCCCAAGGCATAACCCTAACCCTAGCCCTAACCCTAACCCTAACCTAACCCTAGGCCTATCCCTAGCCCTAGCCCTAACCCTAACCCTAACGCTAAACCTAGCCCTAGCCCTAGCCCTAGCTGTAGCCCTAACCCTAACCCTAACGCTAACCCTAACCCTAACCCTAGCCCTAGCCCTAACTCTAGCTCTAACCCAATCCTAACCCTAACCCTACCCTAACCCTAACCCTAGCCCTAGCCCTAGCCCTAGCCCTAGCCCTAGCCCTAGCCTTAACCCTAACCCTAGCCCTAACCCTAGCCCTAGCCCTAGCCCTAGCCCTAGCCCTAGCCATAATCCTAACCCTAACCCTAACCCTATCACTAACCCTAAACCTAGACCTAGACCTAGCCCTAGCCCTAACCCTAACCCTAACCCTAACCCTAACCCTAGCCCTAGCCCTAGCCCTAGTCCTTGCCCTAGGCCTAGACCTAGCCCTAAATCTAACCCTAACCATAAACCTAGCCCTAGCCCTAGCCCTAGCCCTAACCCTAACCCTAAACCTAGCCCTATCCCTAACCCTAGCCCTAGCCCTACCCCTAACCCTAACCCTAGCCCTAGCCCTAGCCCTAGCCCTAACCCTAAACCTAGCCCTAGCCCTAGCCCTAGCCCTAGAACTAACCCTAACCCTAACCCTAACCCTAGCCCTAGCCCTAGCCCTAACTCTAGCTCTAACCCAACCCTAACCCTAGCCCTAGCACTAGCACTAACCCTAACCCTAGCCCTAGCCCTAGCCCTAGCCCTAATCCTAACCCTAACCCTAGCCCTAGCCCTAGCCCTAGCACTAGCCCTAGCCCTAACCCTAAACCTAACCCTAAACCTGGCTCTAACCCTAACCCTAACCCTAACCCTAGCCCTAGCCCTAGCACTAGCCCTAGCCCTAACCCTAGCCCTAGACCTAGCCCTAGCCCTAGCCTTAGCCCTAGCCCTAGCCCTAACCCTAACCGTAACTATAACACTAACCCTAGCACTAACCCTAACCCTAACCCTAGCCCTAAACCTAACCCTAACTATAACCCTAAACCTAACAGTAGCTCTAACCCTAACCCAGGCCCTAGCCCTAACCCTAACCCTAAACCTAGCCCTAGCCGTAGCCCTAGCCATAGCCATTACCATAATCCTAAACCTAGCCCTAACCAAAGCTCTTTGCCTAACCCTAGCCCTAACCCTAACCCAAAACCTAGCCCTAGCCCTAGCCCTAACCCTAACCCTAGCCCTAACCCAAGACCTTGCCCTAGCCCTAGCCCTAGGCCTAACCCTAACCCTAACACTAACCCTAAGCCTAGCCCTATCCCTAATCCTAGCCCTAGCCCTAACCCTAACCCTAAACCTAGCCCTAGCCCTATCCCTAGCCCTAACCCTAAACCTAGCCCTAGCCCTAGCCCTAACACTAACCCTAAACCTAACCCTAGACCTAACCCTAGCTGTAACCCTAACCCTAACTATAACCCTAATCCTAACACTAGCTCTAACCCTAACCCTAGCCCTA
>OX463233.1:152492379-152494879 GCA_949820135.1 Sylvilagus floridanus
GCCCTAGCCCTAACCCTAACCCTAGCCCTAGCCCTAGCCCTAGCCCTAGCCCTACCCCTAGCCCTTAACCTAACCCTAACAATAACCCTAGCCCTAACACTAACCCTAGCCCTAACCCTAACCCTAGCCCTAGCCCTAGCCCTAGCCCTAGCCCTAGCTCTAGCCCTAACCCTAACCCTAACCCTAGCCTAACCCTAACCCAAAACCTAGCCCTAGCCCTAGCCCTAGCCCTAGCCCTAACCCTAATCCTAGCACTAGCCCTAGCCCTAGCCCTAGCCCTAGCCCTAGCCCTACCCCTAACCCTAACCCTAACCATAACCCTAGCCCTAGCCCTAACCCTAGCCCTAGCCCTAGCCCTAACGCTAACACTAGCCCTAAACCTAAACCTAGACCCAGCCCTAACCCTAGCCCTAGCCCTAACACTAACCCTAACGCTAAAACTAGCCCTAGCCCTAGCCCTAACCCTAGCCCTAACCCTAACCTTAACCCGATTCCTAGCCCTAGCCCTAACCCTAACCCAGATGCTAGCCCTAGCCCTAGCCCTAACCCTAACCCTAACCCTAATGCTAGCCGAGCCCTAACCCTGGCCCTAGCACTAACCTTAACCCTAACCGTAACACTAACCCTAGCCCTAGTCTAGCCCTAGCCCTAACCCTAGCCCTAGCCCTAACCCTAGCCCTAACCCTAACCGTAGCCCTAGCCCTAGCCCTACCCTAGCCCTAACCCTAGCCCTTGCCCTATCCCTAGCCTTAGCCCTAGCCCTAGCCCTAACACTAACCCTAACTATAACCCTAACCCTACCCCTAAAACGAACCCTAAACCTACCCTAGCCCTAGCGCTAGCCTTAGCCCTAACCCTAACCCTAACCCTCGCCCTAGCCCTAGCCCTAGCCCTAGCCTTAGCCCTAACCCTAACCCTAACCCTAGCCCTAGCCCTAACCCTAGCCCTAGCCTTAACCCTAACCCTAACCGTAGCCCTAGACCTAGCCCTAGACTTGCCCTAGCCCTAAACCTAACCCTAAGCATAACCCTAACCCTAACCCTAGCCCTAACCCTAACCCTAGCCCTAGCCCTAGCCCTAGCACTAACCCTAGCCCTAGCCCTAAACCTAACCCTAGCCCTAGCCCTAACCCTAGCACTACCCTAACCCTAACCGTAACCCTAACCCTAACCCTAGTCCTAGACCTAGACCTAGCCCTAGCCCTAACCCTAGCCCTAAACCTAACCCTAACACTAACCCTAACACTAACCCTAAACCTAACCCTAGCCATTTCCCTAACCCTAACCCTACCCCTAGCCCTAGCCCTACTCTAGCCCTAGCCCAAGCCCTAGCCCTAGCCCTAACCCTAAACATAAACATAAACCTAACCCTAGCCCTAGCCCTAACCCTAGCACTAGCCCTAACACTAACCCTAACCCTACACCTAGCCCTAGAACTAGACATAGCCCTAGCCCTAACCATAACCCTAACAATAGCCCTAGCCTTAGCCCTAATCTAGCCCTAGCCCTAGACCTAGCCCTAACCCTAACCCTAACCTTAAACCTAACCCTAGCCCTAGCCGTAGCCCTAAACCTAGCCCGAGCCCTAACCCTAGCCCTAACCCTAGCCCTAGCCCTAGCCATAGCTCTAGACCTAGCCCTAGTCCGAGCCCTAACCCTAACCCTAACCGTAACCCTAGCCCTAGCCTTAACCCTAACCCTAACACTAGCCCTAGCCCTAGCCATAACCCTAGCCCAAACCCTAGCACTAGCCCTAGCCCTATCCCTAGCCCTAACCCTAAACCTAACCCTAATCCTAGACCTAGCCCTAGCCCTAGCCCTAGCCCTAACCCTAACCATAAACCTAACCCTAAACCTAACTCTAGCCCTAGCCCTAAACCTAACCCTAACCCTAGCCCTAGCCCTACCCCTAACCCTAGCCCTAGCCCTAGCCCTAGCCCTAACCCTAGCCATAACACTAACCCTAACCCTAATCCTACCTCTAACCCTAGACCTAGCAGTAGCAATAGCCATAGCCCTAGCCCTAACCCTAACCCTAACACTAACCCTAGCCCTAGCCCTAGCCCCAGTCTAGCCCTAGCCCTAGACCTAGCCCGAGCCCTAAACCTAACCCGAACCCTAACACTAGAGCTAGCCCTATCCCTAGTCTAGCCCTAGCCCAAGCCCTATCCGTAGCCCTAAACCTAACCCTAACACTAACCCTAGCCCTAGCCCTAACCCTAGCCCTAGCTCTAACCCTAACCCTAACCCTAACCCTAGCCCTAGCCCAAGCCCTAGCCCTAACCCTAGACCTAGCCCTAACCCTAACCCTAAACCTAACCCTAGCCATAGCCATAGCCATAGCGCTAGCCCTAGCCCTAACCCTAACCCTAGCCCTAGCCCTAGCCCTAGCCCTAGACTAGCCCTAGCACTAGCCCTAGCCCTAGCCCTAGCCCTACCCCTAACCCTAATCATAACCCTAGCCCTAGCCCGAACACTAACCCTAGCCCAAACCTAAACCT
>OX463233.1:152497379-152499879 GCA_949820135.1 Sylvilagus floridanus
CTAGCCCTAGCCCTAGCCCTAGCCCTAACCCTAACCATAAACCTAACCCTAAACCTAACTCTAGCCCTAGCCCTAAACCTAACCCTAACCCTAGCCCTAGCCCTACCCCTAACCCTAGCCCTAGCCCTAGCCCTAGCCCTAACCCTAGCCATAACCCTAACCCTAACCCTAATCCTACCTCTAACCCTAGACCTAGCAGTAGCAATAGCCATAGCCCTAGCCCTAACCCTAACCCTAACACTAACCCTAGCCCTAGCCCTAGCCCCAGTCTAGCCCTAGCCCTAGACCTAGCCCGAGCCCTAAACCTAACCCGAACCCTAACACTAGAGCTAGCCCTATCCCTAGTCTAGCCCTAGCCCTAGCCCTATCCGTAGCCCTAAACCTAACCCTAACACTAACCCTAGCCCTAGCCCTAACCCTAGCCCTAGCTCTAACCCTAACCCTAACCCTAACCCTAGCCCTAGCCCAAGCCCTAGCCCTAACCCTAGACCTAGCCCTAAACCTAACCCTAACCCTAACCCTAGCCCTAGCCATAGCCATAGCGCTAGCCCTAGCCCTAACCCTAACCCTAGCCCTAGCCCTAGCCCTAGCCCTAGACTAGCCCTAGCACTAGCCCTAGCCCTAACCCTAGCCCTAGCCCTAACCCTAATCATAACCCTAGCCCTAGCCCGAACACTAACCCTAGCCCAAACCTAAACCTAACCCTAACACTAGCACTAGCCCTAGCCCTAGCCCTAGCACTAGCGCTAACCCTAACCCTAAACCTAGCCCTAGCCCTAGCCCTAGCTCTAACCCTATCCCTAACCCTAGCCCTAGCCCTAGCTCTAGCCCTAGCCCTAGCCCTAACCCTAACCCTAACCCTAACCCTAGCCCTAGCCCTAGCCCTAACACTAGCCCTAGCCCTAAACCTAACACTAACCCTAGCCCTAACCCTAACCCTAGCCCTACCCCTAGCCCTAGCCCTAACCCTATCCCCTCCCTAGCCCTAGCCCTAGTACTTGCCCTACCCCTAGCCCGAGCCCTAACCCTAACCGTAACCCTAACCCTAGCCCTAGCCCTAGCCCTAGCACTACCACTAACACTAACCCTAACCCTAGCCCTAGCCATATCCCTAGCGCTAGCCCTAGCCCTAAACCTAACCCTAGCCCTAGCCCTAGCCCTAGCCCTAGACTAGCCCTAGCACTAGCCCTATCCCTAGCCCTAGCCCTAGCCCTAACCCTAACCATAACCCTAGCCCTAGCCCGAACACTAACCCTAGCCCAAACCTAAACCTAACCCTAACACTAGCACTAGCCCTAGCCCTAGCCCTAGCACTAGCCCTAACCCTAACCCTAAACCTAGCCCTAGCCCTAGCCCTAGCTCTAACCCTATCCCTAACCCTAGCCCTAGCCCTAACACTAGCCCTAGCCCTAAACCTAACCCTAACCCTAGCCCTAACCCTAACCCTAGCCCTACCCCTAGCCCTAGCCCTAACCCTATCACCTCCCTAGCCCTAGCCCTAGTACTTGCCCTACCCCTAGCCCGAGCCCTAACCCTAACCGTAACCCTAACCCTAGCCCTAGTCCTAGCCCTAGCCCTAATCCTAACCCTAACCCTAGCCCTAGGCCTAGCCCTAGGCATAGCCCTAGCCCTAGCCCTAACCCTAACCCTAGCCCTAACCCTAACCCTAGCCCTAGCCCTAGCCCTAGCCCTAGCCCTAGCCACAGCCCTAGTCCTAGCCCTAGCCCTAGCCCTAACCCTAACTCTAACCGTAACGCTAGCCCTAACCTTAACCCTAACCCTAGACCTAGCCCTAGGCCTAACCCTAGCCCTAACCCTAGCCATAGCCCTAGGCCTAGCCCTAGCCCTAGCCCGAGCCCTAGCCCTAGCCCTAACCCTAACCATAAACCTAACCCTAACCCTAGCCCTAGTCCAAGACCTAACCCTAACCCTAACCCTAAACCTAGTCCTAGTCCTAACCAAAACCCTAGCCCTAGCCCTAACCATAACCCTAAACCTAACCCTAGCCCTAGCCCTAGCCCTAACCCTAACCCTAGCACTAGCCCTAGTCGTAGCCCTAGACCTAGCCCTAACCCTAAACCTTGCCCTAGCCCTAGCCCTAGACCTAGACCTAAACCTAACCCTATCCCTAACCATAGCCCTAGTCCTAACCCTAAACGTAACCCTAGCCCTATCCCTAGCCCTAAATCTAACCCTAACCCAAACCCTAGCCCTGGCCGGGTCCTAGCCCTAGACCTAGCCCTAGCCCTAGCCCTAACCCTAAACCTAAACCTAACCCTAGCCCTAACCCTAACCCTTGCCCTAAACCTAACCCTATCCCTAACCCTAGCCCTAGCCCTAGCCTTAAGCCTAACCCTAACCCTAGCCCTAGCACCAGCCCTAGCCCTAGCCTTAACCCTAACACTAACACTAGCACTAGCCCTAGGCCTAGCCCTAGCCCTAACCCAAAACCTAACCCTAAACCTAACCCTAGCCCTAGTCCTAGCCCTAGCCCTTACCC